>CM076570.1:312817532-313225032 GCA_034641835.2 Pinus albicaulis | reverse complement strand
GAAACATTAAAACAACAAAACTCGCCCTCAGAGAGGGCAGAGAAAAAGCATGAGAAACAAGAAAAGAGGGCCGAATTACTCATCAGGAGCAACCTCCTCGATCCTGCATCCGTAATCTTCTGGTTCGCCACGAACATGGGAGAGTTCTGCGTTGGAGTGGACCGCTGAAGGAGTTTCCATCAAGTTTTCCTGAACGCGTCCCGAGTCCTCCTGCATAATCTCCCTGCTCTCGCAAGGCTGTCCCCGCGAGTCATGCTGCACTGCTTCCATGGTTGCGCCTTCGACAGGAGCCTGCTCTTCCGGCGGATTCTCAGGCTGGGGCTCCTCCAGGAAGACAACAGAGATGGCCACAGTTACTCTTGGTCTGTTGAGTGCACAATCGAACGAAAAGAGAGCGGTATGGGACTGTGTAGGCAACGCATCACCGGAGGGCGAGTCAATCCTGCGGCCTGAGCGAAACAGGCGTCCATGGAAGAGGCGATGGAGGCTGTCTGAGGGCGATGAGATTTCGGAGGGAGAAGTGGAGGTGGAGGGCGAACGCCTCCTGGCAGTGCGAGAGGACCCCCGCCTGCAACGCATCCTCTGCCTTAGCCGGGGCATGTTTGCAGCCGAATTGGAGCTGGAGCTCTGGAGTGACGGAGAATTGACTGGGTTCGGCGCAGGATGAATGCCCATAACCACCGTAGCAGACATGCAAGAACCTGCAATGGAAATGTGAAGACTGTCGGCGGGCACCAAGCAACAGGTATTGCGACTGCGTTTCCCAGTGGTGGTGCGCTCGCTGGCTCTGTCCTCAACAGAATTGCACCACGAATTCATCGGCGCGGGGGAGAGCGGAGCCATAGCATATAACAACCTGTTCCTGCAACAATCAATCCTTAGCATTGAATGACCAGACCTGTTAACCCAATGCGAAACGCTGTTGCGGCAGTCGAGACTGCCTCGAACATCAACATTCTTATTGAGAAGCGCCTCCATTGCAAATGCCATTAAGAGCAGGCGGGGGGTATTAACTGCGGTCAGGTGGGCTCGTTGGTCTCATGTGGGATGGCATGTGGCCTCCCGTCCGATTGACCTCCGTCCCATCGCCCACATTAACTCTGCTAACACCCGCATCCGGGGGAAAATTTCTTTGATATTACCAAATACATTTCTAGTCAATTAAGTCAAGAGGATGCTGAAGCTTTTCAAGCATATAGAAACAAGAGACTAGAAAACGTTCCTTTGAATTTGTTGACTATTGAAGATGTAAAACACACTCCAAGTGTTAGTCTGTATGATGAAATGAAAGATATCTCTGAAAATGAATAAGGTCAATCACAGCAGTAGTCTGATAATTCAGATCAATCTAAAAATGAATTTGAATCTAAGAAAGAAAATTCAGAAATTGACCAAATTCTTCAAGAGATATAAGTGCTGGATAAAACAAAGAACAATGGGACAAAATCAAATTCGGAAATAGTTCAACATAATCATAACATGTTAGATCAGTCCAAGCCATCTCAAGTAAAAGATCTGATGAATGAATGGGAAGAATTTTCCGAAGCAATAATGACTCCCAAATAAAATCCCAATACTTATCAAACATCAAGTTTTCAAACACCAGAACCTTCATAGAAAATAGTTGAGACTGCCAATCCGCTACAAAGAGTTCCAACAATTCATGACAAAGAAATCATTCCGGCCTACCCTACAGATCAGATAATTCTACAGATTGAAGATATTCCGTCATTAGACATTTTCTACAGTCTTAGCTACAAGGCTGTAGTTAAAAGAAATAAAAGAAGAAGGATTGATGAAACAAATCCAAAACCAACAGATTAATCCGTTGATGTACTTTGGAAGGATTCCTTAGATGATCCCACTGAACATCTAACCAAGTTATCACAATATGCAGGGGCATATGCCACCGCTACTGTTGATAAAGCTACTGAGGTTAGAATATTGTTGAAACAAAAGGAAGCCAGAGTACAAGAATTAGAACAGTTGTTAAATGAAGAGAAAGCCAAGTCCATTGAGCAGATCAAAATAAGCACAACTCAATTTCATGAAGATATTGAAAGCCTCAAATTGAAGTATCAGACAGAGCTTAATGAAAATCAAGCACATCTGGAAAGAGCAATGGCTGAGTTACAGAGTCAACCAAAGTTAGAACAATTCATCAAAGAAGCACTTGATGTAAACACCATGATAAAGAAAGAACAAGAAGTGTTTTGTCACCAAGCTTCCATGATTGATTCTTATTGTGATTCCAAAAAGATAATGATTCAACAAATAGCAATTCAGAAACTGGAATGTGAAACACTTGAAAAGAAAATCGAAGAGCACATTCAGTGGCAAATTTCAGATACAGGAAAGCAAGCTAATCTACCACAAATATATAAGCTTCACAAAGAATTTTTATTCGCAGAATGGAGAGCACAAATTAATCAAGCAGAGAAAGAAACGACCAAGACGTACCAGAAATCAAATGAGATTATTTAGTCTATATGTGATCAATTGTTTAAAACATAACTTCTTAAAGAAAACACATCTGATGTGTTTTCAGGATCAAGAGAAGTAGAAATAAAGTGGAGACAGAGAGCAGATACACAAGAGGAAATGATCAAAAAAGTTAATAAGTTTGATCAGGAAAATTACTGGAATTTTCTGATCAAACCTTACCATCAACATCAAAATCTTCATTCTCTTACAGATTCGGCAAAAAGATCTTAGTCAGTAACCTCAAATGCTATTTTCAAGGGGCAGATTCGATCACGGATATCACAGCCAGCTCAAATTAAAGCAATGCTAGATATTTGTCAAATTTGTGATTGCACTCAGAAAGAAGGGTAGGATTCGCAGAATCAGGATTGTTAGTTCAAAATTCCTAGATTATTGTTTAAGTTAAGATTTTAGAGAAAGGTTGTTTGAAACCTCCTCTACATTTTTGAAATAATTTAATTTTAGTTTGTAGTTAGTTTAGTATTTAAACCCTTCTCATGCATTTAGAGAAGGGTCCAGAATTTTATTGAGAACATTTGAAAAGAATGCTGAATTGTAAGTAAGTTTGTGGATGCCTTGATAAAATAATGGAACACGACCTTTTCAGTGCTATATCATTTTGTTGATCACTGTTGATGCACTTTTGTATTCTTTGAAAGATTTATTGGTAGAAGAGTTGAATGTCGCCTATTATCACTGATCAGATGAACAGATCAGTAAACATCTGGTACTATTATCATGTATGCTAATTTTGTTTTTGAATATTAGTGATGAATCCAACTTTCATGAATTATATATGAAATCAATTGTTTTTGTCTGAAATATCAGTTGCACTATTGTACGATATAAAGATAGAAATTGGTTTGTTTTATATATGGTCATGAGATATATGCGATATATTTCTCATTTTCTTTTGATTAACTATTTTTTCAAGAGAATCATTTTACAAAGTAATAATTCTATTAAATCTGTGATGATCTTAATCATCACAGATTTAATAGATATCATTCTAGATCGCATCAAATTAACATTATCCCGGGTTAGATTAAATTACACTTAAATTCAAAGTTTTTCATTTTAGAATAAATTTGTTTTAGTTTTTAGTAATTCTTCATGCAAATCATTTGAGAGATAAACCCAACAATCAAAGAAAAAACCCAACTCTGGGAAACTGGTCCCATTATATCCAGTCAGAGCCACTATCCCAAACAGAAAAGGAACTGTTTTAAGGTCCGGACCGGGTGGTTATCCCCCTTGTTGTTGCCACAGATTTATGAGGCCTCAACATTTTTGGTGCTGGAAGGAGGGCTGACTATGAATGACATATAAGTCTAAACCTCAAACTAGAAGCCCTCATAAGAGTCGATCTCCCCAAAAGCATTCTACAACTTCCTGATCACATTCTAGATCACCAACTCAGAAATCAGAAATAGTAAAAACCTTTCCATCATCTCCTGAAGTATCTCGACATTCATCCGCTTCAGAATTCACTCCCGAATATCCCGAAGTTCAGTCTTTAATTCAAAAATTAGAAGGAATATCTATTTCTGCTGAAAAGCCTGTTAACCCAGAAACTTCTGAAGAAAGTGTTACTTCTCTATTTAGAGAAACTGGTATATTAACTAGATCTAAAAGCGAGAAACTTGGAATTCCACCTTTTGAATTTCCAATTGAATCTTTTCACAAAAAAGTTTCTATATCCAGATCTAAGTCAGAGACAAGTGAAGTTACATCAAATTTCCCTTCGGTTACTTCTTCACATCCTCTTTCTCAATCTGCATTTTCTTAGTCTTCTGTTTCTTCTACTCAAACAATCAGTGCTATTACAAGTAGTACTGTTCAAGTTGTAAGTTCTTCATTCATTCTCCCTACTTCTGGATCTACTTCTATATCTTCACAAACTTCAAATCCAATTATGGCTATTTGACCTTGGACGAATCCTGGTGCTGTATTAATAGCAAATCCAAATCCTCTTCTGGATCATCCAAAAAAATGGTTACCTAAATATAATGCAGATGATGGTCTTCCTACGAAAGAACATATCAATAATTTTATGTTAGCCATGAATCTAAACGGAGTTACCCATGAAGATATTGTAGTTAGATTTTTTCCTTATACTTTACAAGGATCTGCAAGATCCTGGTATTTTTCATTTCTAGCAGGATCTATTGTCGATTGGGAAACTTTTGAGCAAGTTTTCCTTGCAAAATTTGGAGATGATAGAACTGTTGCATCCCTAATTAATGCTCTTTCCAATCTTAAAGCAAATTCAGGGGGAAGGATCAAAGATTTCAGCTCCAGATTTAACAAGTTATTAAACAAAATTCCAACTGCTTCCAAACCTGTTGTTGATGTACAAATAGAGTGGTATATTTCTTCTTTTCCTTCTAATATATCTATTTTTGTAGATAGAGCTGGTAAATCTACCCTTTTAGAGAACATGAAAGAAGCTCTTGCTGTAAAGAAAAGAATCTTAGCATTAGGAAAATGTTCAAAGATAGAAGACAGGAAATCCAAGAAAGTGATATTTAGTCAAGATTCAAAAAAGAAGGTCTCGAAAGATCCATTTGATCTGGAAGGTCTTCAAAAAGTATTAAAGATTATGTCAAACGATATGATTGAAATAAGGAAACAGGTTGCTGAAACCTCAGCCCCTAAGAAATCATTTCGCCCATTTAGGAAAAACCCTTCTTCAACATCTCAACCTCCAAATGATTTCAAATGCTAAAGCCGATCAAGATACTGAAGATCCCTCACCATCTGAACAAGAACTAGAATCTGAGGAAGAAGTTGAATTAAATGGCTTATGGGATTTCATTCTCCCCATAGAGGAAGAAAGTGAAGCTATCCATGTGTCCACAAGAAGTAAATATTCTTCTGATTCACCTATATCAAATCAGAAACAAAAATCTCTCCCCACCAAGGATAAAACAACAGTTAGAAAATCTAAAACTGTTTAGATAGATTCTATTCCACCAGATCCTGATACAACTTCTAAAACTTTGATAGTTTCAAATACAATGGAATATAATATAGTTGAAGATATGAAAAAGACTAAAGCAAATATTTCATTACACGAAAATGACCAAACTCAAACAACAGCAGAAAATTTTGCTGAGAGAACTCAAGGCAATCCCTGTAGAGCCTATACAGCCACCAGTTATAGCACAAGCTTCTAAAGATATGGGAAAACCTCCATCATCTGCAAACAAAGTAAATCCTAATGATTTGGTTTTAATTGGTGATAGATCTATTTCTCACACTCCTCCTTTACTTTTGACTTATGATATTTTCAACAAAAATGTTCATAACTGTCTTATTGATTTAGGAGCTTCTTCAAACATTATGCCAAGAACAGTGTGTACAAAATTGAATATCACTCCTCAAAATTCAGCTGTACATATAGTTCAATTGGATAGAACAAGAGTTGAAGCTATTGGAGAAATGTTGTCAGTATCTATTAGGTTATCATCCAATCCAAAGGTACTGCAAGTAATTGATATTTTGGTCGTAGACATCCCTAAATTTTATGGTCTTATTTTAAGCAGGGATTGGTCTGAAAAGTTACATGGATATTTTGCTACCGATTGGTCACACATGTGGTTACCATACAATGGAAAACCAAATCGAATCAGAATTGAATGTGAAAAATTCATGAAACATACAACCACTGAACTAGAAGAAGCAAATGAACTTGTAGCCTTCACCAATAATATCATAGGAAATTACTTAGCTGCATCGTTTCTTGGATCATTCAATGCCCAGATTTCACCTTTTTTAATAAACACTGCTATTTCTCAAATTGAAAACTTTTCTCAAATAGACGCTTCTAGATGTGTTAATCTTAGCAATCAAATTCCAAAACAGTCTTTATTTTGGACTCTATACTTTGATGGTTCAAAATCAGAAGATGGTGCAGGAGTAGGTTGCATTTTAATCGATCCACAAGGAGAGTAAACAATACTAGCTTGCAGACCCGAGTTCCAGTGCACAAATAATACTGCTGAATATGAAACATTGATACAAGGTCTGTATGAAGCTATAGGACTGAATGTTAAATATTTGCAAGTATATGGAGATTCTGAAATAATTGTTAGACAAGTCAGAAATACGATTCATTGTATTTCTGGACATTTAAAACATTATCAAACTTTAGCTCAGAATCTTACTTACCATTTTATTGCATTCAATATCTCCACAGTTCCTAGATTACAAAATGCAAGTGCTGATTTACTTGCTAATGTAGCATCTAGACTTATACCATTTGAAGAATTTAGCCCGGATAGATTTTCAATTGAGTTAATTTTTAGGCCTTCCATTCCTGACAATGTAACAAATTGGAGAGTATTTAATAATGATGTAGATATAGTAGAATTTCCTTCATTAGTCAGAGCTTATGAAGGTCAGATCATAGATGAACATGAACATGATTTACAGATTGAAGATAAACCAAATACTAATTCAATTCCCAAATCTGTATTCAAAATGAAATATCTCTATGATTTGAAAGATATGTTTAAGAAGGTGACCAATTCAAAAACTCAAAGTTCTACTTTAAAATTTGAATTGATTAATCTTGGTACACCATAAAAACCTAAAAACATCAACTTAGGTCTTGGTTTAAAACCTGAAGAAAGGATGTCATTCATTAAATTGCTCAAAACATATAAAGATATATTTGCATGGGATTATTCAGATCTTAAAACATATGATACTTCCATAATTCAACATACCATACCTATGAACTCATATGATAAGCCTGTTCAACAAAAACTTAGAAAAAATCATCCAAATTTATAAAGTCAAATTAAATCTGAATTAAATAAAATGCTCAAAGCCAAAGTCATTTTTCCTGTTATACATTCGAAATGGGTGTCAAACATGGTCCCAGTTAGAAAAAATAATGGAGACATTAGGATTTGCACAGACTTTAGAAATTTGAATAAAGGTTGTCAGAAAGATAATTTCCCCTTACCCACCATGGAACAAATATTACAATTAGTTGCAGGATTTGAATTGATGTCTTTTCTCGACGGATTTTCAGGGTACAATCAGATCATGGTACATCTTGATGATAGATTAAAAACAACATTTAGAACAAAGTGGGGATCATACGCATATCAAAAAATGTCGTTTGGGTTGATTAATGCTGGTGCTACATTTCAACGTGCTATGGATATAGATTTTAGAGTACTAATCAATAGCTTAGTTGTTATATACTTAGATGACATTACTGTTTTCTCTAAGCATAGAAAAAATCACATTAATCACCTAAAAAACATTTTTGAAAGATGTAGAAAATACGTCATTTCCTTGAATCCTAAAAAATGTTATTTCACCTTACCAGAAGGTAAATTATTGGGGTTCATTGTCTCTAAACAAGGAATTCATATCGACCCTGATAGGATTCAAGAAATTGAAAATATTCCTCTACCGCACAATAAAAAAACGATGCAATCATTTTTGGGACAAATTAATTTTGTAAAAATCTTTGTTACAGATTTTTCCCAAATCATCTTACCCTTGCAATCAATGATCAAGAAAAATTCATTTTTTAAATGGGGAAAAGAAGAGAGAAGTTCTTTTGAGTTGATTAAAAAAGCCATCATCGAAGCTCCCTCTTTAACAACTCCTGATTTTCTTAAATCATTTGTATTATATAAATTTTCTTCAGATACATCATACGCAGCAGTTTTGACACAATTAAATGATCAAAACATTGAAGTACCAATTGTGTTTTTTAGTTCTAACCTTCAAGGTGCTGAGTTAAATTATTCAGCTATGGAAAAACAATCTTATGTTGTGTTTAAAGCTTTGAAACATTTCAGACCATTTCTCCTAAAAACACATACTAAAATAATAGTACCTTACTCAGCAGTAAGACGATTATTAATTCAACGGGAAGTAGGAGAGAAGAGAGAAAATTGGGTCACCGCACTTCAAGAATATGATGTAGAGATACATCCTGCTAAAATTGTTAAAGGACAAGGTCTTTGCAGGATGATAACTGGAGCCTCTAATTTACCAACAGAAGAAGATCAATCAAACGAAATACAACTGTCCGAGGTAAACCTAAACGATTCTCAATCACAATATGCTGATCTGAATTTTTTCTTGAAAAATGGATACGCTCCATTATATCTCAATTATACAGCAAAGCATGTTATGAGACTTAAAGCAAATCAATATCAACTCATAGATGATGTGTTATTTAGGAGGAATTATGATTCTGTATTATTGGGATGTTTAGAAAAAACTGAAGCTGAAAAAGTAATGCAGGAATTACATGATGGACCAACTGGAGGTCATTTCGGAGGAAACACCACAGCTCATAAAATACTGCATGTTTGTTATTATTGGCCAACTCTGTTTAAATATGCACATGAATATGCGAGAAAATGTAAAGTATGTCAAACTACAACGGGAAGAGAAAGGAAAGAAACATTTCCATTACAGCCAGTAAATATCCAACAACCATTTGAACAATGGGGGTTAGATATCATAGGTGAAATAACTCCTAACTCTTCAAAAAAACACAAGTATATTCTAACTGCAACTGATTATTTCACAAAATGGGTAGAAGTTATCCCATTAAAGGTGGTTAATACACAAAGTATTACAAATTTTATTGACCAGTTCATAATCACCAGGTTTGGTCTCCCATCAGCTTTGATATTTGATAATGCATCTTACTTTTCTAGAAATAACATGATAGAATTTGATTTGAAAAGAGGTTTTAAATTAAAATAATCAGCTAAATATTATCCACAAGGTAATGGATTAGTTGAATCTACAAATAAAAACCTTATCAAAATCATCAAACGAACTATAGAAAAAAATCATAAAAATTGGCACAAAGAACTATTATTTGCTCTTTGGGTAGATAGAATCACCTAGAAAGCCTCAATAGGTACTTATCCATTTGTGTTAGTTTATGGGAAAGAAGCAGTTCTACCCACAAACGTAACGATACCATCATTTGCTTTAGTGCAGTTTATTGATGGAAATCCTTCGTCTTCCCTTCAACTTAGACAAGATCAAATTATTAAGTTGGAAGAAGAAAGAGAAAAATCTAAACAAACTCATATTCATCATCAACAAATAATAAAAGCCTCATTTGATTCAACTTCTGCCAGTTCAAAGAATTTTCAAATTGGTGATTTGGTATTGAAGTGGGACAAAGCGCATGAGGAAAAGGGTAAACACACGAAGTTTCAAAAACTCTAGCTAGGTCCATTTCAAATAATTGAAGAAATAGGCCCATCAACATTTATGTTACAAGATTTATCAGGCAAAAAGGATTCTTTGCCTATTAATGGGCAAATTTTGAAAAAATATTTCTCATAGGAGGTAACCCCTTCTAGCCTTGTATATTAAAATTTTCTGTTTTTCTTGTAAAAATAAAAGCTTGCTTAATACTGATAGTTGGCCTTTCAAAACAAATCTTAGATAACTTTCTTTTGATTTTTATTTTCACTTATAAAAAATGAAAATGTTAAGGAAGGAAAATCAAAGATTTAGAGAGATAGATTGATTTTTTCTTTCTGAAAAATGAAATTTCAATAAAACAATTTTTTTTTTTTAAATGAACTCTCATTTTTTTTTTTTCCACAGAAAAAATCGAACCTTCTATTATATAAGAGGGTTACATAGCATATGCAGTGCATTGTCCCTTCCCTTTTCCAGAGAAAACCATAAGCAGTTGTTTTTAGGGAGATATCAGGAAATCCACCCTACAGCCCTGTCAACAAAATCTAATGAATAAGCTCAAAACTGTGGTGTAAACTACCCCCGGCTTCCATATAGGAAAAAACACCGAAACAGGGTAGGCTTAAAACCACAATAGTCCAAAGACCAGCGAGTAAACACTATGCTGGCTGAAAGTTTTGTTTGGTCAAAGAAAAAACAAGTGCTCAGGCCTCCATTAAACGGAAAACAATGCTGAGTTTAAAACATTTTTTAAATATACATATTGGTTTTTACAGCAAAAAACTATAAACAGAGAAGTAAAAAGAGACTGAGAGAGTAAAAGAGCTGTTGACAGCTCCCGAGTTAAGCAAAAACAGGAGGAGCATGTCTCCTTGCCACTCCATCAACTACTTCTTCAACTGACCATGCATCCAAAACCTGCTCAATGCCTTTTTTAGAAAGGCTGTCTGCTTCTGTGTTTCTTTCCCTGTAAATGTGACAAATTGTCAGCTCAGCAAAACAACTTTTAAGACGAATAATTTCAGCAAGCAAAGGAGCTAAGAGAAAATTCCTGCAAAGATGTGAACCATTGGCCCACTTGATAGTATTCAGGGAGTCCCCAAAGATCTGAACCTCCCGCTCATTGTGCAAAGAGAGCCAACAAAGAAGCAAATGTAAGGCTTTGAGCTCAGCAAAATGATTTGTTCCGGTACCAAGTCCAATGGAAGCTTTGAGAGAAATTCCAGAGGGAAAGAATGACCTCTCATTTTTATGTAGCATGAATATTCTTTTATCAGTCAAGAAAATAATCTTTAATATAGTAAGAAACCTTCTTGTAGAAAAGCAATCTAAAACTCGACATTATCATCTAGTATCTTAAAATGACCTATGATTCATCCCATTCGGAAAATCTTATAAATTTTCAAAAAGGAATTCAAAAGAAAATAAAAAGATATGATTTGAAGAAAAACTTAAAAAATAATAAGTCTCATCACGAGCTTGTTTACAATGTTCATAAAGAAATAGTTATATTGACATTACTAATATTGTCTACCAAAACACTGTAATGACTTGAGATTATATCATAAAGACAAGGGGTCTCATCAAGAGCCTACTTGATCAGTTTAATTACTATTTGTGAATGGCATTGTCATTATTTGGTTATCAAGCAAAGACAATGACTTTTAAGTAGATAAAAATATATAAAAGAAAGTTTTCATAAATTAGAATTTACTTATGAAAATTATGAGAAATATTGGATGGGAAAATGGATCATAGCTGGGTAAAAGGTAACCCTACCAAAAGCTTAAAATTGCCTATTGGAAGAGAGGCTCTATCTGTGATAAAAGAGTAAACTTATATAAAGCTAATCTGTAAAGGTTATTTACTTTATCCTTTTAAACTAAGTAAGGACTGATATAGATTTTCATACTTATATCTTTATAGAGGAATTCTCATGAATAGTGAATAAAAGAAATTTTCATTGTTTGGCAAAGATATTATTTATTTGAAATTTCGTTCCTTTAACTATTTTATTTTAAAAAAAAATTTAGAATTTAGAATTTTTTATCAGAGACATCTCATTCATCCAAGTGAATCTCCAATTGTTGTGCTATACAACCACCCCCCATTTATTTTTATAAATAGGGACCCTTTAGAAATAAATAGGAAATTCTTTTTAAAATTTCCTAAAATAAAAACTTAGAAAATAAAATAGTACGTTTTTTCCTTAAAGCACATTGCATATTACATATCTTATTTCAAAAAATAATTATAAAACGTAAAATATGCAAATTGCGAAATGCCCTCTAAGCCTTTCCGAAGAAATAATTAAAAAACCTTGTAAAAACATCAAATCATCATTTTATTTTGTTTTCTTTTTTCGCATCGCACTTTATTTAATCAATAAATCTTAAAGAAACAAATGATATAGGTTGCGATACCCGTGGACACGACAAGAAAATAAACCAGGAAATATAAAATCTTTTGCTACCGCGGTTACTTTAATTTTTTCGCAATTCGCATTGCGCGCAACTTATAATATATACTTAAACGCTATCCTATAAAAGTTGCGATTTGTGATTTGCGCAGATCTCATTTCACAGCCTTTAAGGGTCAGGCATCACAAAATATTATAAGGAATGATTGCAATTTGCGTATTAAATGAATTCAGCGTGTAAAAACAGCTTGTGTCATATCAAATGGAATTTAAGATCTTAACGACTTTAAACAATTGATAGATCTTACGTGCGAAGCCATGTGAAATATTAAATTAGGAATTATGAAAGATGATAGATATATTGACATCTTCTCGCGTGTGTTTGAAGTAAATGATTGATTTACTCTTATAATACTCCTTATGTGTTAAATTCACTTCGCTCTCAGGAAATCAATTGCCGGGTTGAAGAAGTTCAAAATGAGCAAACGGCAAAGAAATTTCTCAAAAGTTGTCCATAGAAGACATAAATATCTCTTCATTATTTTCAGACACCATCTGCAACAAAGACTGTGGCAGTTCAACATGGGAGACAATGTATAAACTCTTGAAAGATGAAGGACCAAGGGTGATAAAGAAAGTGTCTGCAACAGGCACTGATTCTACCTCTGATGCAACCCTTTTTGACGTTGAATGCTCACACATTCACAGGATAGCTGTGAGAGAAAAGATTCTTCCTTATACAGACATGGTAAGTAGGCAATTGACCACTTAAACATTGAAGATAAAATGTTCAAGAATTTGAGAGGAGAAATTATGGGTTCTTTCAACCTAGAGGATTTAGCAGCAATGTATCATCTACCAACCCCGCAACAAAAATACGACAATAAATATGTGCAGAATTTTAAAGCAAAGCATCCAGATCTTATCAAAGTCATCCATGAATGGAAAGAAAATGAAGGGAAATTGAAGCAAGATAAGTCTGGTACGTACCCAATTGCACAAATTCCTAATCATTATTGTTATGTCACTGGTATGTTATGTAGAATATTTTTCAAGCCTGATAGTACTAGATTTTCAAGAGATTGGGTTCCCCTAATTGACGCAATCGTCAATTCATCTATCTTAAATTGGGCAGACATTTTATCCAATTACCTAGCCAAGCATATCACTGAATATAGGAATAAAATAAGTGTTTCGCTGAGAGAAATACCTCCATTTTATATGTCTGCCTATGTCATGGATGCTATCTGTTTTACTTCTAATTTTCCTACCATGGGTTGGAAATGGACCACCAAAGACCCTACCCCGATTCATATCTACCATAGAGAACTCTGGGATTCTAAGTTCCACTTACACTTCCATAAAATCTGCTATGGAGTCATATTTCCCATGCATCAAATGATTTTCAACAAAAAGGCTCCTAGGGTTTTTGAAGAAGCCAATGTAGATATTCTTCCCGTAGCTAGATGGTTTGCCGAAGAAAAGTTCACATATATTAGAGTATTTGGGAGTTATGCTTCTTCCCATGTTTTACCTTACTATGTTCCAGATAAATTACTTGCAAAAGAAATAGCCTATCAGCTTGTCAATGGTGTCACAAAGCAGCTAAATGATGGTGAAAAGGATATTTGGCCTACTTTCCCTCTACAGTGCAGCACCTTTTCTTTGGCCAATATTGGCCATACATACAAAGAGGTTCCCAAGATTCAGTTATTGAAATTGGAATTTATGCCAAGAAGATTATATGATCCCAATGATGTGATTAAAATTACATCGCAAAGCTAAAAATGAAGCCTTTTGTAAAGGAAGAAGATGAATTCGATGACTTCTTCCAAGGCATGGAAAATTTCTCTGATATTACCAAATACGTTTCTAGTCAATTAAGTCAAGAGGATGCTGAAGCTTTTCAAGCATATAGAAACAAGAGACTAGAAAACGTTCCTTTGAATTTGTTGACTATAAAAGATGAAAAACACACTCCAATTGTTATTATGGATGATGAAATGAAAGATATCTCTGAAAATGAATCAGGTCAATCATAACAGAAGTCTGATAATTCGGATCAATTTGAAAATGAATCCAAATCTAAGAAAGAAAATTCAGAAATTGACCAAATTCTTCAAGAGATAGAAGTGCTGGAGAAAAAAAAGAACAATGGGACAAAATCAAATTCGAAAACAATTCAACATACTCATAACATGTTAGATCAGTCCAAGCTGTCTCAAGTAAAAGATCTGATGAATGAATGGGAAGAATTTTCTGAAGCAATAAAGACTCCCAAAGAAAATCACAATACTGATCAAACATCAAGTTTTCAAACACCAGAACCTTCACAGAAAATAGTTGAGATTGTAAATTCGCTACAAAGAGTTCCAACAATGCATGCCAAAGAAATCATACCGACCTACCCTACATATCAGATGGTTCTACAAATTGAATAGATTATGTCATTAGACATTTTCTACAGTCTTAGCTACAAGGCTATAGTTAAAATAAATAAAAGAAGAAGGATTGTTGAAACAACTCCAAAACCAACAGATGAATCCATTGATGTACTTTGGAAGGATTCCTCAGATGATCCCACTGAACATCTAACCAAGTTATCACAATATGTAGGGGCATATGCCACCGCTACTGTTGATAAAGCTACCAAGGTTAGAATATTGTTGAAACAAAAGGAAGACAGAGTTCAAGAAGTAGAACAATTGTTAAATGAAGAGAAATCCAAGTCCATTGAGCAGATCAAAATAAGCACAACTAAATTTCATGAAGATATTGAAAGCCTCAAGTTGAAGTATAGAAAAAAGCCTAATGAAAAGCAAGCACATCTGGAAAGAGCAATGGCTGAGTTACAGAGTCAACCACAGTTAGCCTACAATTCATCAAAGAAGCACTTGATGTAAATACAATGTTAAAGAAAGAACAAGAAGTGTTTTGTCACCAAGCTTCCATGATTGATTCTTATTGTGATTCCAATAACATAATGATTCAACAAATAGCAATTCAAAAAATGGAATGTGAAAGACTTGAAAAGAAAATCGAAGAGCACATTCAGTGGCAAATTTCAGATACAAGAAAGCAATCTAATCTACCACAAATAGATAAGCTTCACAAAGAATTGTTATTTGCAGAATGGAGAGCACAAATTAATCAAGCAGAGAAAGCAGTGACCAAGACGTCTAAGAAATCAAATGAGATTATTTAGTCTATATGTGATCAATTGTTTAAAACAGAACTTCTTAAAGAAAACACATCTGATATGTTTTCAGGATTGAGAGAAGTAAAAATAAAGTGGAGACAGAGAGCAGATACACAAGAGGAATGATAAAAAAAGTTAATAAGTTTGATTAGGAAAATTACTGGAATTTTTTGATCAAACCTTACCATCAACATCAAACTCTTCAGTCTCTTACAGATTCAGCAAAAAGATCTCAGTCAGTAATCTCAAATGTTATTTTCAAGGGGTAGATTCGATCATGGATATCATAGCCAGCTCAGCTTAAAGCAATGCTAGATATTTGTCAACTTCGTGATCACACTCAGAAAGAAGGGCATGATTCGCAGAATCATGATTGTTAGTTCAAAATTCCTAGATTATTGTTTAAGTTAAGCTTTTAAAGAAAGGTTTTTTGAAACCTCCTCTACATTTTTGTAATAATTTAATTTTAGTTTGTAGTTTGTTTAGTATTTAAACCCTTCTCATGCATTTAGAGAAGGGTCTAGAATTTTATTGAGAATATTTGCAAAGAATGCTTAATTGTAAGTAAGTTTGTGGATGCCTTGATAAAATAATGGAACACGACCTTTTCAGTTATATATCATTTTGTTGATCACTGTTGTATTCTTTGAAAGACTTACTGGTAGAAGAGTTGAATGTGGCCTATTATCACTGATCAGATGAACAAAGCAGTACACATCTGGTACTATTATCATGTATGCTAATTCTATTTTTAAATATTAGTGATGAATCCAGCTTTCATGAATTATATATGAAATCAATTGTTTTTGTCTGAAATATCAGTTGCACTATTGTACTATATAAAGATGGAAATTGGTTTGTTTTATATATGGTCATCAGATATATGCGATATATTTCTCATTTTCTTTTGATTAACTATTTTTTCAAGAGAATCATCTTACAAAGTAATAATTCTATTAAACTTGTGATGATCTTAATGATCACATATTGAATAGATATCATTCTAGATCGCATCAGATTAATATTATCCCGGGTTAGATTAAATTAGACTTAAATTCAAAGTTTTGCATTTTAGAATAAATTTGTTTTAGTTTTTAGTAATTCTTCATGCAAATCCTTTGAGAGATAAACCCAACAATCAAAGCAAAAACCAAACTCTGGGAAACTGGTCCCATTATATCCAGATGGAGCCACTATCCCAAACGGAAAAGAAACTATCTTAAGGTCCGGACCAGGTGGTTATCCCCCTTGTTGTTGCCACAAATTTTTGAGGCCTCAACATTTTTGGCGCTAGAAGGAGGGCTGACTATGAATGGCATATAAGTCTAAACCTCAAACTAGGAGCCCTCATAAGAGTCGATCTCTCCAAAAGCATTCTACAACTTCCCGATCACATTCTAGATCACCAACTCAGAAATCAGAAATAGTAGAAACCTTTCCATCATCTCTTGAAGTATCTCAACATTCATTCGCTTCAGAATTCACTCCTGAATCTCCCAAAGTTCAGTCTTTAATTCAGAAATTAGAAGGAATATCTATTTCTGCTGAAAATCCTGTTAACCCAGAAACTTCTGAAGAAAGTGTTACTTCTCTATTTAGAGAAACTGGTATATTAACTAGATCTAAAAGTGAGAAACTTGGAATTCCACCTTTTGAATTTCCAATTTAATCATTTTGCAAAAAAGTTTCTATATCTAGATCTAAGTCAGATACAAGTGAAGTTACATCAAATTTCCCTTCGGTTACTTCTTCACATCCTCTTACTCAATCTACATTTTCTCAGTCTTCCATTTCTTCTACTCAAACAATCAATGCTATTACAAGTAGTATTGTTCCAATTGTAAGTTCTTCATTAATTCTCCCTACTTTTGGATATACTTCTATATCTTCACAAACTTTAAATCCAATTATGGCTAATCGACATTGGATGAGTCCTGGTGTTGTATTAATAGCAAATCCAAATCCTCTTCCTGATCATCCAGAAAAATGGTTACTTAAATATAATCTAGATGATGGTCTTCCTGCAGAAGAACATATCAATAATTTTATGTTAGCCATGAATCTAAATGGAGTTTCCCATGAATATATTGTAGTTAGATTATTTCCTTATACTTTACAAGGATCTGCAGGATCCTAGTATTTTTCACTTCCAGCAGGATCTATTACCGATTGGGAAACTTTTGAGCAATTTTTCCTTTCAAAATCTGGAGATGATAGAACTGTTGCATCCCTAATCAATGCTCTTTCCAATCTTAAAACAAATTCAGGGGAAATGATCAAAGATTTCAACTCCAGATTTAACATGTTATTAAACAAAATTCCAACTGCTTCCAAACTTGCTATTGATGTACAAATAGAGTGGTATATTTCTTCTTTTCCTTCTAATATATATATTTTTGTAGATAGAGCTGGTAAATATACCCTTTTAGAGAACACGAAAGAAGCTCTTGCTGTAGAGAAAAGAATCTTAGCATTAGAAAAATGTTCAGAGATAGAAGACAATAAATCCAAGAAAGTGAAATTTAGTCAAGATTCAAAAAATAAGGTCTCGAAAGATCCATTTGATCTTGAAGGTCTTCAAAAATGATTAAAGACTATGTCAAACGATAGGATTGAAATAAAGAAACAGGTTGCTGAAACCTCAAGCCCTAAGAAATCATTTCGCCCATTTAATAAAAAGCCTTCTTCAACATCTCAACCTCCAAATGTGATTTCAAAAGCTGAATCTGATCAAGATACTAAAGATCCCTCACCATCTGAACAAGAACTAGAATATGAGGAAGAAGTTGAATTTAATGGTTTATGGGATTTCATTCTCCCCACAGAGGAAGAAATTGAAGCTATGCCTGTGTCTACAAGAAGTAAATATTCTTCTCATTCAACTGTATCAAATCAGAAACAAAAATCTCTCCCCACCAAGGAGAAAACAACAATTAGAAAATCTAAAACTATTTAGACAGATTCTATTCCACCAGATCCTAATACAACTTCTAAAACTTTGATAGTTTCAGATACAATGGAATATAATATATTTGAAGATATAAAAAATACTAAAGCAAATATTTCATTACACGAAATGACCAAACTCAAACAATAGCAGAAAATTTTGCTGAGAGAACTCAAGGCAATCCCTGTAGATCCTATACAACCACCAGTTATAGCACAAGCTTCTAAAGATATGGGAAAACCTCCATCATTTGCAAACAAAGTAAATCCCAATGATTTGGTTTTAATTGGTGATAGATCTTTTTTTTTTCCTCGAAAAAAAAGCGTAATTTTATTACTGGAGTTGAGTACAAAATTACATTGGGAAACACATGTATGTGTGTTGTATGAAGACAAACTCAATCGTTTGTAAGCAAAGGCAGATACAAAAGTGAAAAGCCATCCTGTGCTGAAACATAAACTGGCATTTCCCCAATACATTTGGATGAAATAATACAAACTGTTCATACTGTTCATAAGTAACTGTAAAGCTGTAGCAAACGCCTTTTAGCAGTCCTGTAATATAGTCTTTTCAGGAAAAAAACACTGCCCAGAAGTGACATTCTGAATCTTCTCCGAACCAAGGAAATGCCTAGACATTCTAAGTCCATATGGTGCACCAAAACAAAAAAAATACTTCAGCATATAATCTGTATTCACCTTCCAGGGAATAGTCCATGACCAAATGTCTTTTAGGAGAGTTCAGTCCGCTGTAGTAAACCATCCTTTCAGAAAAAATCAAACGATACCTGGGAAAGCGCAGCCACCTTCGCACTTTGATATGATATGATGTCGCTCACCAAGTTGATTCATTCCGTGACTATTTAAAATCCGAGCTGTTTAATCTCTGTTAATAGATATATACCAGCCCAATGCAGACCAATATCTTCAAAAATGCAGACCAAAGAATATAAACAGAGTAATCCCACTACCCATAATCTGTTGAGGTATAAACGCACAGCTAGTGTATGCAACATAGCAACCCTTGAAGCCACTTCAGTCAAATATTTGACATAGCACAGACAGTTGGCAATAAGCAACATAGCACAGACAGTTGACAATAAGATGACATGTCAACATATAACCCTGAAGCCACTTCAGTCAAATAAAGAAGGATGGATATATTCATTGGTTCCTCCATCTTGATGTTCTCTTATTCTCCAAGTACCCACATCTAGCTGAATCCCCCTTTTTAATGCACGATTAGCCTCTTCATTATTTTCTCGATATATATGTTGACAGGAGAAAGATTCAAGAGAAAGGAGGATCTCCCTTATAGACATGAAGAGATTTTGGAGATGGTGAACTCTGCATTGCTGTATTCCTTTAATCCAATTGATCACATTCAATGAGTCCCCATAGAAATTTAACTTATTGCAGCCTTTCTCCACAGCAAACAACAGAAGAATCTTGAGGCTCAACAATTCAGCGTAATTATTCGTGCCTTCCCCAAGCCCAACAGAGATCTCAAACCAGTGTGAGTCAGATAAAAACAACAGAGCCCCTCCTCCACAGTCATTTTGTTGCATAGCCCCATCAAAAAATCCCCAAGGAGTCCTCCTATCAATGTCTAGTTGAAGAACCTCCCTCTGATTGGCAGCCCGGATGTGTATAGGTAAGGCAGAATGCAGTCCGATAGTCATAACACCAATGATCTCTGGAGTACTGACAGACCCGTAAAAAAGAAGGCGATTACGTGCCAGCCAGCAACCCCAGATTACCAGGAGAGGCAGAGCTTTTAGTTTCTGTTCAGCATGTGACACCCACCACAAATCCCATGCGTGAGGCACAGAATTGCCCTCCCATCTACAAGGAAACCCCAAAATCCTAGAACATTCCAGCCAAACTCCTTTAATGAAAGGACAACTTAGGAAGAGATGGTTAACAGATTCCTCATCCGAATTGCAAAGACAACACCAACTAGGACCCTGGAAACATCTGTGTTGCATAACATCCCAGGTAGGAACTTTGTTTTCAAGTACACACCACATGAAAAGTCGAGTCTTAGGAGGGAAATGTAGTTTCCAAATTTTCTTCCACCACCACCGCTCATCACCCAAGACAGCCCCAGTACAAAGATATTTGTATCCAGCTCGAGGAGAGTAGATCCCCGAAGAATCATAATCCCAAGCAATAAAATCATCCCTATCTTGTAGCAAAATATGAGCCTGTTTTAAAGCACGGATATATGCAGCGAGTGCCCTCTCATCAGGTGCATCCAGCCCCAAAGAAGAGGCCAAAATCCATGACTGTATGCCCACTCTTCTCCGAGCCGGATCAGCAAGTTGGGATAAAAAAGTAAGTCCCCTTTGCCTTAAGGCCTCAATTGTGCACCTGGGCAGAATGTGTTGACGTACGCTTCCCATCCAAGGATCCTCACCGATCCGAAGCTTCCTGCCGCTACCCACATCCCAAGCCAGACTAGATTCCAGAAGGTGAAAGGATTTTACAAGTTCCTTCCAAATCACCGACCCACCCACAAAGGATTTACTAGGATTCCTAATCCAGTCAACAATAGAGTAAGGAGCAATGTATTTTTGAGTGATCACCTGAGTCCAAAGGCTATCCACAGTGATAAGCCTCCACCCACTCTTTGCAGCCAGAGCTTGTGCAAAAAGAAAAATATTTTTCAGTCCCCAACCTCCCATCCCTTTAGGGACAACTATTTTCTCCCACCGAACCTAAGGGGTCACCAAAGATTCTTGTTTTCCACACCACAAGAATCTAAAGCAAATCCTCCTAGCTGCCTCCAAAATACCCTTTGGAATCCAAGAGAGGGATAACCAATAAACCGGAATAGCCTCGAGAACCGACTTAACTAAAATCAGCCGCCCAGCTCTAGACAACCATTTATGACTCCATACTCTTAAGCGCTTTTCCAGCTTTTCCAGCAGCCAGCTCCAATCATGTTTCCGGTAGTCATTGGGCTTTAAATGAAACCCCAAATAATTCAACCCAATATCCAAACCAGCAGTCTGAAAGGGAAAGATCCTCACGAACTCACGCCTCTCCTCATCCCTCAGATAATGAGTAGTAATGAAAGACTTCCCAGCATTCACTTCCATACCAGTCGCCTTGCTAAACAGATCCAAAATCTCACCAAGAGTGATCGCATCATGCACCGATCCAGAGCAAAAGATTAATACATCATCAACGAAAAGAAGATGAGTAATGAAAAAATTAGGAGCAACCTGTATACCCTTCAAGGAACCCTGTCTCTTGGCCGCCTGAAGAGCTCTGCTCAAACCCTCAGCAACCAATAAAAACAAAAGGGGAGACAGGGGACATCCCTGGCGAAGTCCCCTTTCAGCATGAAAAAAAGGAGATGCAGCCCCATTTATCAAAACAAAGAATGAGACAGTAGTAATACAACACATAATCCATCTTATGAAGCCAATGCCAAACCCAAGATGATTCAGAAGCATGCGAATATATAACCAACTTACCCGATCATATGCTTTAGAGAGATCTATTTTCAGCACGGTCCCCTTCAGGTTCTTGGTCTTCATGCTGTGAAGAGCCTCTTGAGCAGTACCGATTGCTTCATGAATTTGACGACCATTCAGGAAGCCGAATTTCTCACCCGAGATATGAGAAGATAGAATGCACTTGAGTCTTCTCGCAGCCACCTTGGCAACCACTTTATAAATACAGTTGCATAAAGAAATAGGAATAAAATCAGCCAGAGAAAGAGGTAAATCCACTTTCGGGATTAAAGAAATGAAGGTGGAATTAAAACATGCAGGAATCCTCCCTGAAATTCTAATATCTTCTACAACTTTCAGCAAGTCAGCTCCTAACACATCATAAAGAGCCAAGAAAAATTCGATCGACCATCCATCTGACCTAGGGCTTTTGTCTTTTTGAAAACTATGAATAACCTCCTTTATTTCCTTCTCAGAAACCTCAGCCATCAGAGTTCTATTATCAGCCTCCTCCACAAATCTCGGAAAGAGTTGAGCAACTCTTATCACTTCCGCAAGAGATGCATGAGCAGGAGCCTTAAAAAGAGCCTTGAAATGTTCAACGCCCAGCTTAGCTTTAGCCTCGAAAGAAGAATGTTCAGTGCCGTGACCATCTCTTAAACTCCATATAGTATTGGCCGCCTTCCGACCACAAGCATAAGCATGAAAAAATTTTGTATTGACATCCCCACATGCCAGCCATGTGGCCCTACTTTTCAGCCTCCAAGATTCCTCCTTATCCATAAGAAGAGAGTTCCTTCTTTTTTCAAGAGATACAAGGGTGTCTTTATCAGCTTGTGACTGGAGCCCACCTCCAAACCCCTCATAGATCAAGCGCAGGTCCGCTTCCACCTGCTTCAGTTCCAGATCCTCCCTCAGTCTCTTATCAGCCGCCCAAACCTTCACAGCATCCTTTATGCGTTTTAGATTTTCAGCAAATTGGAAAGCCACAGAAAGATTGCTGTCATCCCTAAAAGGGATCCACCTAGCTAGAACAAGAGCTTTAAAAGAATCATCCATGAGCCAAGTTTTATTAAACTTTAAAGGGCTAGGGGGCTGCCTAGGCCCAATCTTGAACTCAAGAAAAATAGGAAAGTGGTCAGATGCACCCCCACATCCAATCCATTGCCTAATCTGAAAAGTCTTGTCCACAATCTGCTCAGCCACCAGGAACCGATCAAGTCTCTTCGCTATTCTACCATCCCCACATCTATTGTTCCTCCAGGTGGGTTTCAACTTTAAGGGCTCAATATCCAGCATATGATTCTCCTCCAATTTTTGTATGAAGTACCCAGTCAAGTGATCTGTTTGTGCATGAGGACCCCAGACCTCTGAATGGCCCAAAGAAAAGTTTAAATCCCCTCCCAAAATCACCGATTCACCCTTGATTAAAGAGTTACCCATGAGTGTGTCCCAGAATGGGATCCTATCATGATAAGGGCCATATATATTAAAGATAGTAAATACTTCACCAAGTTCCAAAGCCAAAAAGTTTAACCCAAGGACCGACTCCATACCCCAGAAGTTCAGAGGTTTAATGGTTATGTCATTCCATCCAACAGCCAAACCCCCCGACCTTCCTCTAACATCCAAAGTCTCAAAAGACCAGCCAGGAAACCATCCTTCCAACCTAGCTTTAACTACAGTCCCTTCGCCTAATGTCTCTTGTAGCAGAATAATATCCGGACAGTCCAAAGTTATAATCCTCCGAAAGGCATATTTTTTATGGGGACCTGCCAGACCCCTGCAATTAAAGGACATATACTTCATCAAACACCTGCTTCAGGGATTGGCTTGCTCTAAGCGCCTTGTCAATTGAAATCTGCCTCCCATCATGAACATCCCTCATGGCTCTATCCTGAGCCATTGCCAAAGAAGAGATCCTACCCCTGCCCCGAGCAGCTGAGGATTTCCCCCTCCCGAACCCACCAGCACCTTTTTTTGCACCTTTTTTTGCGCTAGATCTCAAGTTATAGCCAGAGTCCAAAGGGGCAGATACCAAAGGATCCAGCAATCCTTCACCCGGATCAAAAACCACAACCTTCTCTTGGAGAGCAGGCTGAGAAAGAAAGGTAGAAACAACACTAGAAGACTTATCACAATCGACCTTCCAAACCTGAACAGAAGTCAAGACCAAGTTAATGGAGAAATTTATGAAAGGAGAGAAAGGAAAAGATCCCAGGAGAGTTGATTTCAGCATAGTAAGCACGTCCTTCAACAGGCTAGCTTCCCTCAGCTGGAAATCCGCTCCGAAATGCCTACTTTGGATCTTCACAGCAGAAAGCTCTCCATAGTCAGAGGTCTGAGAGAGCGATGTCTGCCCAGAGGTGTGACCAGACTCCGCAGCCAACACCTGTAAGCCCAGATCTAACGAAGAGTTGGAACCCTTTGCAGGGTTAGTAATGCATGAAAAAGAAGAAGTGGACTCGGGCTTCGTATGGGAAAATCCAGCGCCTGCCCCCTTTGAGAAAGGCTCCACCACTGATCGACTATTCCTCTGGTTATTTTCATATCGAGAAAAAGAAGGACATTCAGAGGCAGGGTGTCCATAAGCATGACACCGACGGCACCTGAAAGGAACTTTTTCATAATCGAGTTGCTGCTTAATGTCAAAATTCCCCCATCGGAGGTTTAGTGATTCAGCCAGTCCTTCTCTGATGTTGATTAAGACAAGTATTCTTGCAACACGCCTATGGTTTGTCTTTATAAAGGAAATATCAGCCTCTAGAAAGACTCCAAGCGTATTGCCTATACCACGAAGATGATCCTCCGTCCAGTAGTGGAGTGGTAGTCCAGGAAGACGGACCCATAATGGAACCGATTCCACCCTCTCCCTACTAGCATCAAAAAGAGGGTGCCACTGTTTTAGCAGCAATGGTGTATGATCCAAAGCCCAGCACCATTGAACCACCCACTAACTGTGTTCAGGCTGCAGAAAGTTGAAGGCAACCCAACCCTTTGAGAGAGACACCACCTCAGGCACATATCCGAGGACAACTTTCCAGTGAGCTTCAGCCCAAGCAACAACGGTTTTAAGTGCAATGTGCCTCCCCACAGCCCTTCCAACCAAAGTTCTGCTCGCCATTTGCGTGACCTGCTCCCAGCCAATGTCTTCACCTAAAGCATAGTTATACTCTACTCTCTTAACCTTTACCCATTTCTTTTTCCTGCTCCCCTTTTTAGTCGTTCCTGCCTCCCTTTCAATGTTTGAGCCCGCCTCGTTTGTGGCTACAGGAATGTGAACCCCACTCTGTTCTTCCAAAGTGATACGTTCTGAGGCAACGCTCAATCTCTCCCATTCACAGAAATCATACCCCCTTCTATTCGTGAGCAGAGAAGGGTCTTGTTCCTTTGCAATCACAGAATGAGAGAACCACTGATATTCACCTTCTTCGAGAGCCTTCGCTTCCACATTCAACCACGGTGACGTTTCCTTCCCCTGTTCCTCGCTCCTACTGTCAATCAATGAATCTCCCGCCCTCCCAACTGAGCCACCGACTGAGCAAATGGACGAGGTCCTTCCTCCGGTTAAAGCAGGCTTCTCCACTCCTTGAGATGGCAGTCCAAGGAGCACCCTTTTCCATGAACGTTCGTCGTTAACTGTTGCGCGCAGGCCCTGGAACTACTCCCGCCCAACTCCATTCGAATCTGTCTGATTCCCGCCCTACGCCATTCCAACACAGACCTCCTCCCATTGGTGATAGATCTATTTCTCACACTCCTCCTTTACTTTTGACTTATGAAATTTTCAACAAAAATGTTCATAATTGTCTTAGTGATTCAGGAGATTCTTCAAACATTATGCCAAGAACGGTGTGTACAAAATTGAATATCACTCCTCAAAAGTCAGTTGTACATATAGTTCAATTGGATACAACAAGAGTTGAAATTATTGGAGAAATGCTGTCAGTATCTATTAGGTTATCATCCAATCCAAAGGTACTGCAAGTAATTGATATTTTGGTCGTAGACATCCCTGAATTTTATGGTCTTATTTTAAGTAAAGATTGGTCTAAAAAGTTACATGGATATTTTGCTACCGATTGGTCACATGTGTGGTTGCCGTACAATGGAAAACCAAATTGAATTAGAATTGAACGTGAAAAGTTCATGAAACATACAATCATTGAACTAGAAGAAGCAAATGAACCTGTAGCCTTCACCAATAATATCATAGGAAATTATTCAGCTGAATCGTTTCTTGGATCATTCAATGCCCATATTTCACCTTTTTTAATAAACACTGCTATTTCTCAAATTGAAAAATTTTCTCAAGCAGATGCTTCTAGACGTGTTAATCTTAGCAATCAAATTCCAAAACAGCCTTTATTTTGGACTCTATACTTTGATGGTTCAAAATCAGAAGATGGTGCAGGAGCAGGTTACGTTTTAATCGATCCACAAGGAGAGTAAACAATGCTAGCTTGCAGACTCGAGTTCCAATGCACAAATAATACTACTGAATATGAAGCATTGATACAAGGTCTGTATAAAGCTATAGGACTGAATGTTAAATATTTGCAAGTATATGGAGATTCTGAAATAATTGTTAGACAAGTCAGAAATACGATTCATTGTATTTTTGGACATTTAAAACATTTTCAAACTTTAGCTCAGAATCTTACTTCCCCTTTTACTACATTAAATATCTCCACAGTTCCTAGATTACAAAATGCAAGTGTTGATTTACTTGCTAATGTAGCATCTATACTTATACCATCCGAAGAATTTAGCCCTGATAGATTTTCAATTGAGTTAATTTTTGGGCCTTCCATTCCTGACAATGTAACAAATTGGAGAGTATTTAATAATGATGTAGATATAGTAGACTTTCTTACATCAGTCAGATCTTATGAAGGTCAGATCATAGATGAACATGAACATGATTTATAGATTGAAGATAAATCAAATACTAATTCAATTCCCAAATTTGTAGTCAAAATAGAAGATCTCTATGATTTGAAAGATAGGTTTAAGAAGGCGACGAATTCAAAAACTCAAAGTTCTACTTTAAAATTTGAATTAATTAATCTTGGTACACCAGAAAAACCTCAAAACATCAACTTAGGTCTTGGTTTAAAACCTGAAGAAAGGATGTCATCATTAATTGTTGAAAACATATAAAGATATCTTTGCATGGGATTATTCAGATCTTAAGACATATGATACTTCCATAATTCAACATACCATACCTATGATCTCAGATGATAAGCCCGTTCAACAAAAACTTAGAAAAAATCATCCAAATTTAGAAAGTCAAATTGAATCTGAATTAAATAAAATGCTCAAAGCCAAAGTCATTTTTCCTGTTAGACATTCAAAATGGGTGTCAAACATGGTCCCAGTTAGAAAAAAGAATGGAGACATTAGGATTTGCATAGACTTTAGAAATTTGAATAAAGCTTGTCAGAAAGATAAAATCCCCTTACCCACCATGGAACAGATATTACAATCAGTTGCAGGATCTGAATTGATGTCTTTTCTCGACGAATTTTCAGGGTACAATCAGATCATGGTACATCCTGATGATAGATTAAAAACAACATTTAGAATGAAGTGGGGAACATACGCATATCAAAAAATGTCATTTAGGCTTATTAATGCCGGTGCTACATTTTTACGTGATATGGATATAGATTTCAGAGGACTAATCAATAGCTCAGTTGTTATATACTTAGATGACATTACTGTTTACTCTAAGCATAGAAATAATCACATTAATCACCTAAATTTTTTTTTTGAAAGATGTAGAAAATACGACATTTCCTTGAATCTTAAAAAATGTTATTTCGCCTTATCAGAAGGTAAATTATTGGGGTTCATTGTCTCTAAACAAGGAATCCATATCGACCCTGATAGGATTCAAGAAATTAAAAATATTCCTCTACCACACAATATAAATACGATGCAATCATTTTTAGGACAAATTAATTTTGTAAAAATATTTGTTCCAGATTTTTCCCAAATCATCTTACCCTTGCAATCAATGATCAACAAGAATTCAATTTTTAAATGGGGAAAAGAAGAGAGAAGTTCTTTTGAATAGATTAAAAAAGCCATCATTGAAGCTCCCTCTTTAACAACTCCTGATTTTCTTAAATCATTTGTATTATATACATTTTCTTCTGATACGTCATATGTAGTAGTTTTGACACAATTAAATGATCAAAACATTGAAGCATCGATTGCGTTTTTTAGTTCTAACCTTCAAGGTGTTGAGTTAAATTATTCAGCTGTGGAAAAACAAGCTTATGCTGTGTCTAAAGCTTTGAAAAATTTCAGACCTTTTCTCCTTAAAACACATAATAAAATAATAGTACCTTACTCAGCAGTAAGGCAATTATTAATTCAACGGGAAGTAGGAGAGAAGAGAGAAAATTGGGTCACCGCACTTCAAGAATATGATGTATAGATACATCCTCCTTTAAATTGCAGGATGATAACTGGAGCCTCTCATTTACCAACAGAAGAAGATCAATCAAACGAAATACAACTGTCCGAGGTAAGCCTAAACGATTCTCAATCACAATATGTTGATCTGAAATTTTTCTTGAAAAATGGATATGCTCCATTATATCTCAATTATACAACAAAGCATGCTCTGAGACTTAAAGAAAATCAATATAAACTCATAGATGATGTGTTATTTAGGAGTAATTATGATTATGTATTATTGAGATGTTTAGAAAAAACTGTAGCTGAAAAAGTAATGCAAGAATTACATGATGGACCAGCTAGAGGTCATTTTGCAGGAAACACCACAACTCATAAAAGACTATAAGTTTGTTATTATTGGCCAACTCTGTTTAAAGATGCACATGAATATGCGAGAAAATGTAAAGTATGTCAAACTACAGCGAGAAGAGAAAGGAAAGCATCATTTCCATTACAGCTAGTAAATATCCAACAACCATTTGAACAATGGGGGTTAGATATCATAGGTGAAATAACTCCTAACTCTTCAAAACAACACAGGTATATTCTAACTGCAACTGATTATTTCACAAAATGGGTAGAAGCTATCCCATTAAATGTGGTTAATACACAAAGTATTACAGATTTTATTGACCAGTTCATAATCACCAGGTTTGGTCTCCCATCAGCTTTGATATTTGATAATGCATCTTACTTTTCTGGAAATAACATGATAGAATTTGATTTGAAAAGAGGTTTTGAATTAAAATACTCAGCTAACTATTATCCACAAGGTAATGGATTAGTTGAATCTAAAAATAAAACCTTATCAAAATCATCAAACGAATTATAGAACAAAATCATAAAAATTGGCACAAAGCACTATTATTTTCTCTTTGGGCAGATAGAATCACCCAGAAAGCCTAAATAGGTACTTCTCCATTTGTGTTAGTTTATAGGAAAGAAGCAGTTCTACCCACAAATGTAACGATACCATCATTTTCTTTAGTGCAGTTTATTGATGAAAATCCTTCATCTTCCCTTCAACTTAGACAAGATCAAATTCTTAAGTTGGAAGAAGAAAGAGAAAAATCCAAACAAACTCATATTCATCATCAACAAATAATAAAAGCCTCATTTGATTCAACTTCTGTTAGTCCAAAGAATTTTCAAATTGGTGATTTGGTATTGAAGTGGGACAAAGCGCATGAGGAAAAGGGTAAACACACGAAGTTTCAAAAACTCTAGCTAGGTCCATTTCAAATAATTGAAGAAATAGGCCCATCAACATTTCTGTTACAAGATTTATCAGGTAAAAAGGATTCTTTTCCTGTTAATGGGCAAATTTTGAAAAAATATTTGTCATAGGAGGTAACCCCTTCTATCCTTGTATATTAAAATCTTTTGTTTTTCTTGTAAAAATAAAAGCTTGCTTAGTGCTGATAGTTGGCCTTTCAAAACTAATCTCAGATAACTTTCTTTTGATTTTTCTTTTGACTTATAAAAAACGAAAATGTTAAGGAAGGAAAATCAAAAGATTTAGAGAAACAGATTAATTTTATCTTTCTGAAAAATGAAATTTCAATAAAGCAGTTATTTTTTTATGAACTCTCATTTTTATGTAGCATGAATATTCTTTTATCAATCAAGAAAAGAAACTTTAATATAGTAAGAAACCTTCTTGCAGAAAAGAAATCTAAAACTCGACATTATCATCCAGTATCTTAAAAAGACCTATGATTCATACCATCAGGAAAATCTTATAAATTTTCAAAAAGGAATTCAAAAGAAAATAAAAAGATATTATTTGAAGAAAAAATTAAAAGCTAATAAGTCTCATCACGAGCTTGTTTACCATGTTCATAAAGAAATAATTAAACTGACATTACTAGTACTGTCTACCAAAACAGTGTAATGACTTGAGATTATATCATAAAGACAAGGGGTCTCATCAAGAGCTAGCTTGATCAGTTTAATTACTATTTGTGAATGACATTGTCATTATTTGGTTACCAAGCCAAGACAATGACTTTTAATTAGATAAAAATATATAAAAGAAAGTTTTCATAAATTAGAATTACTTATGAAAATTATGAGAAATACTGGATGGAAAAATGGATCATAACTAGGTAAAAGGTAACCCTCCCAAAAGCTTAAAATTGCCTATTGGAACAGAGGCTCTATCTGTGATAAAAGAATAAATTTATATAGAGCTAATCTGTAAAGGTTATTTACTTTATCCTTTTAAACTAAGTAAGGACTGATATAGATTTTCATACTTATATCTTTATAGAGGAATTCTCATGAATAATGAATAAAAGAAATTTTCATTGTTTGACAAAGATATTATTTATTTGAAATTTCGTTCCTTTAACTATTTTATTTTCAAAAAAGGTTTAGAATTTTCAAAATTTTTATCAGAGACATCTGGTTCATCTAAGTGAATTGTCAATTTTTGTGCTATACAACCACCCCCCATTTATTTTTATAAATAGGGACCCTTTAGAAATAAGTAGGAAATTCTTTTTTATAATTTCCTAAAATAAAACTTAGAAAATAAAATTTTCTATTTTTTCCTTAAAGCGCATCGCATATTACATATCTTATTTCAAAAAAGAATTATAAAACGTAAAATATGTGAATTGTGAAATGCGCTCTAAGCCTTTCTGAAGAAATAATTAAAAAACCTTGTAAAAACATCAAATCATCGTTTTATTTTGTTTTATTTTTTGCATCGCACTTTATTTAATCAATAAAGCTTTAAGAAACTAATGATATAGGTTGCGATACCTATGGACCCGACAAGCAAATAAACCAGGAAATATAAAATCTTTCGTTGTCGCGGCCACTTTAAGTTTTTCGCAATTCGCATTGCGCGCAACTTATAATATATACTTAAACGCTATCCTATAAAAGTTGAGATCTGCGATTTGTGCAGATCGCATTTCACATCCTTTAAGGGTCAAGCATCACGAAATATTATAAGGAATGATTGCGATTTGCGTATTAAATGAATTCAACGTGTAAAAAAAGCTTGTGTCATATTAAATGGAATTTAAGATCTTAACGACTTTAAAATAATTGATAGATCTTACTTGCGAAGCCATGTGAAATATTAAATTAGGAATCATGAAAGATGATAGATAGATTGACATCTTCTTGCGTGTGTTTGAAGTAAATGATAGATTTACTCTTATAATAATCCTTATGTGTTAAATTCACTTCGCTCTTAGGAAATCAATTGTTGGGTTGAAGAAGTTCAAAATGAGCAAAAAGGGCAAAGAAATTTCTCAAACGTTGTCCACATAAGACACAGATATGTCTTCATTATTTTCAGACACCATCTGCAACAAAGACTGCGACAGTTCAACATGGGAGGCAATGTATAAACTCTTCGAAGATGAAGGACCAAGGGTGATAAACAAAGTTTCTGCAACAAGCACTGATTCTACCTCTGATGCAACCCTTTTTGACGTTGCATGCTCGCATATTCAGAGGATAGCTACGAGACCAAAGATACATGGTAAAGTGGGCAATTGACCACTTAAACTTTGAAGATAATATCTTCAAGAATTCGAGAGGAGAAATTATGGGTTCTTTCAAAGCAGAGGCTTTAGCAGCAATGTATCATCTACTAACCCCGCAATAGAAATACGACAATAAATATGTGCAGACTTTCAAAGCAAAACATCTAGATCTTATCAAAGTCATACATGAATGGAAATACAATGAAGGGAAATTGAAGCAAGGTAATTCTAGTACGTACCCAATTGCACAAATTCCTAATCCTTATTGTTATGCCGCTGGTATGTTATGTAGAATATTTTCCAAGCCTGATAGTACTAGATTTTCAAGAGATTGCGTTCCCCTAATTGACACAATCGTCAATTCATCTATCTTAAATTGGGCAGAAATTTTATCCAATTACCTAGCCAAGCATATCACTGAATATAGGAATAAAAGAAGTGTTTCGCTGAGAGAAATACCTCCATTTTATATGTCTGCCTATGTCATGGACGCTATCTATTTTACTTCTAATTTTCCTACCATGGGTTGGAAATGGACCACCAAAGACCCTACCCCGATTCATATCTACCATAGATAAATCTGGGATTCTGAGTTCCACTTACACTTCTATAAAATCTGCTATGGAGTCATATTGCCCATGCATAAGATGATTTTCAACAAAAAGGCTCCTAGGGTTTCTGAAGAAGCCAATGTAGATATTCTTCCCGTAGCTAGATGGTTTGCCAAAGAAAAGTTCACATATATTAGAGTATTTGGGAGTTATGCTTCTCCCCATGTTTTACCTTACTATGTTCCAGATAAATTACTTGCAAAAGAAATAGCCTATCAACTTGTCAATGGTGTCACAAAGAAGCTAAAGGATGGTAAAAAGGCTATTTGGCCTACTTTCCCTCTACAGTGTGGCACCTTTGCTCTGGCCAATATTGGCCATACATACAAAGAGGTTCCCAAGATTCAGTTATTGAAATTTGCATTTATGCCAAGAATATTATATGATCCCAATGATGTGATTAAAAATTACATCGCAGAGCTAAAAATGAAGCCTTTTGTAAAGGAAGAAGATGAATTCGATGACTTATTCCAAGGCATGGAAAATTTCTCTGATATTACCAAATACGTTTCTAGTCAATTAAGTCAAGAGGATGTTGAAGCTTTTCAAGCATATAGAAACAAGAGACTAGAAAACGTTCCTTTGAATATGTTGACAATTGAAGATGAAAAACACACTCCAAGTGTTAGTCTGGATGATAAAATGAAAGATATCTCTGAAAATGAATCAGGTCAATCACAGCAGCAGTCTGATAATTCGGATCAATCTAAAAATGAATTCGAACCTAAGAAAGCAAATTCAGAAACTGACCAAATTCTTCAAGAGATAGAAGTGCTGGAGAAAACAAAGAACAATGGGACAAAATCAAATTCGGAAATAGTTCAGCATACTCATAGCATGTTAGATCAGTCCAAGATGTCTCAAGTAAAATATCTGATGAATGAATGGTAAGAATTTTCCGACGCAATAGACTTGCAAAGAAAATCCCAATACTGATCAAACATCAAGTTTTCAAACACCAGAACCTTCACAGAAAATAGTTGAGACTGTCAATCCGCTACAAAGAGTTCCAGCAATGCATGACAAAGAAATCATACCGGCCTACCCTACAGATCAGATAGTTCTACAGTTTTAAGATATTCCATCATTAGACATTTTCTACAGTCCTAGCTACAACGCTATAGTTAAAAGAAATAAAAGAAGAAGGATTGATGAAACAACTCTAAAACCAACAAATGAATCCGTTGATGTACTTTGGAAGGATTCCTCAGATGATCCCACTGAACATCTAACCAAGTTATCACAATATGCAGGGGCATATGCCATCGCTACTGTTGATAAAGCTACTGAGGTTAGAATATTGTTGAAACAAAAGGAAGACAGATTATAAGAATTAGAACAGTTGTTAAATGAAGAGAAAGCCAAGTCCATTGAGGAGATCAAAATAGCACAACTCAATTTCATGAAGATATTGAAAGCCTCAAATTGAAGTATCAGACAGAGCTTAATGAAAAGCAAGCACATCTGGAAAGAGCAATGGCTGAGTTACAGAGTCAACCACAGTTAGAAAAATTCATCAAAGAAGCACTTGATGTAAACACCATGTTAAAGAAATAACAAGAAGTGTTTTGTCACCAATCTTCCATGATTTATGCTTATTGTGATTCCAATAAGATAATGATTCAACAAATAGAAATTCAGAAACTAGAATGTGAAAGACTTGAAAAGAAAATCGAAGAACACATTCAGTGGAAAATTTCAGATAGAGGAAAGCAAGCTAATCTACCACAAATAGATAAGCTTCACAAAGAATTGTTATTTGCAGAATGGAGAGCACAAATTAATCAAGCAGAGAAAGCAGCGACCAAGACGTCTAAGAAATCAAATGAGATTATTCAGTCTATATGCGATCAATTATTTAAAATAGAACTTCTTAAAGAAAACACGTCTGATGTGTTTTCAGGATCAAGAGAAGTAGAAATAAAGTGGAGACAGAGAGCAGATACACAAGAGGAAATGATCAAAAAAGTTAATAAGTTTGATCAGGAAAATTACTGGAATTTTCTGATCAAACCTTACCATCAACATCAAACTCTTTAGTCTCTTACAAATTCAGCAAAAAGATCTTAGTCAATAATCTCAAATGCTATTTTCAAGGGGCAGATTTGATCACGGATATCACAGCCAACTCAGCTTAAAGCAATGCTAGATATTTTTCAACTTCGTGATCACACTCAAAAAGAAGGGCAGGGTTCGTAGAATCAGGATTGTTAGTTCAAAATTCCTAGATTATTGTTTAAGTTAAGCTTTTAGAGAAATGTTGTTTGAAACCTCCTCTACATTTTTGTAATAATTGAATTTTAGTTTGTAGTTAGTTTAGTATTTAAACCCTTATCATGCATTTAGAGAAGGGTCCAGAATTTTATTGAGAACATTTGCAAAGAATGCTTAATTGTAAGTAAGTTTGTGGAAGCCTAGATAAAATAATGGAACACAGCTTTTTCAGTTATATATCATTTTGTTGATCACTGTTGATGCACTTTTGTATTTTTTGAAAGACTTATTGGTAGAAGAGTTGAATGTAGCCTATTATCACTGATCAGATGAACATAGCAGTACACATCTGGTACTATTATTATGTATGCTAATTCTGTTTTTGAATATTAGTGATGAATCCAGCTTTCATGAATTATATATGAAATCAATTTTTTTTGTCTGAAATATCAGTTGCACTATTGTATGATATAAAGACAGAAATTGGTTTATTTTATATACGGTCATCAGATATATGCGATATATTTCTCATTTTCTTTTGATTAACTATTTTGTCAAGAGAATCATCTTACAAAGTAATAATCCTATTAAATCTGTGATGATCTTAATCATCACAGATTTAATAGATATCATTCTAGATCGCATCAAATTAATATTATCCCGGGTTAGATTAAATTAGAATTAGATTCAAAGTTTTTCATTTTAGAATAAATTTGTTTTAGTTTTTAGTAATTCTTCATGCAAATCCTTTGAGAGATAAACTCAACAATCAAAGCAAAAACCCAACTCTGGGAAACTGGTCCCATTATATCCAGTCGGAGCCACTATCCCAAATGGAAAAGGAACTGTCTTAAGATTCAGACCGAGTAGTTATCCCCCTTGTTGTTGCCACAGATTTTTGAGGCCTCAACAGGTACAGAATAACAGATGGAGTGAAGTTGCATGGCTTCACGGATGCGGATTGAGTTGGAAGTCCATTGGACATAAAGAGCACATTAGGGGGGATATTTAGTATCGGATCTACAGTTGTTTCTTAGTACAATAGGAAGCAGAGATCCATTGTACTCAGTTCAACGGAAGCGGAATACATGGCAGCAAGTCAAGCTGCATGTGAGGCTATCTGGATGAGAAAGATCTTGGTTGGTTTGTTCGATTCTCAGATGGATCCGAGAGTGATTCATTGTGATAAGAAGAGTTTCATTAAACTCTAGATTAATCCTGTGTTTCATGATAGGTCCAAGCATATAGGTATTCGGTACCATCATATTAGAGATTATGTGCATAGGAGAATCGTGTTGCTTTAGTACATTCCCACGGAAGATCAGGATGCAGATATTCTGACGAAGGCGCTCACGAGGAGAAAATTAAAATACCATAGAGACAGGATTATGGTGAAGGATAATCCCTTTCTTGTTGAGAGGGAGTGTTGAGATTCAATAAGAATTTTTTTTGGCACCCATGATCCTAGTGAAAATTAAGCACCTACACTAGGGTGGGGCCCACAAGCTATTTTTAGGTGCATATCTATTTTTATTATCCCTTAATTTATATGGAAATTAAACTATAATCTATTCTCAATGTGGACTTGAAAATAGTTAACTGAAGTGGAAAATCAATTAGCTAAGTGAATTTCGAGTTAGAGGTTGGTTGGTGGGACATGTAGAGCAATTCTAGTTGTAACTGAGTGATTCTAGTTGTAACAGATTTGGAAGTGCAGTGGTGCATGAGTTTGTGCAAGTTGTAAATAGTTCAAATCAGTTAAGTGAGTTAAACTCAGTTGTGCTAGCTGTAACTGAAGATACACTAGTGAGAGATCAAGTGAATTAATTATTAATTAGTTCACATGTAGTGATCTCACATGCAACTGAAGATTTACTATTATTAACTGCATGCATGTCAAATCTAGTGGAGACCCAGTTGAGTTTGAGGTGGAAGGGAAGATGACTACCAGTTGTGACATTATCCGCTTGCACACATGCAGGCACACACACATTGGATGAGCTTATGATACTTGCGCAATCAAGACAGGCAGGATTGCATCAATGGAGGGATTTTTTTCAAAAGGGATTGTGCAGTGAAGGCAGGCTGTTTGGAGACAGTAAATTGGCTAAGGGATTTGCCAATTTTTCTATGAAAGTGTCAGACAATTAGCTGATGTACAAAGAGCTCTTGTGAGAAGATTTTTGTATGATTGTTTCATGATCCATGACATAATATACAATAGAAGATAGTGGGGTTTTTAGTTGTAAGCTTTCCCCAGGAAATTATATGTGTTGTGTGTGATTGATCTTTCTTCATGCTTATGTAATTGGCGATTGTGTTTTATTTAATTCCGTAAAGATTTGTAGAAGCGATTTAGTATTTAACTTTAGCAAATTGTTAAATCGGGTGAATCCAAGATATACATGCATATTATATAATTTCTACATTTTTGAGACGTATACATAGGTCGTATTCCTGAATAACGCATATATAACGCGTATATACACGTATTCTCCATAGAAAAATCACGTACAATATTTGAGTGAATGTGGTTTGATTCGTATTGCTACTTGTTGTTGGCATTGGTTGATTGTTGTCACTATGATGTATGAGAGTGTTTAGATGAAAATTGTTTTGCGATTGATTGATGAGTATATTAATGTTTGATGAGAATTTGTTGGCTTGGAATTTAACATGTTGATAAACATGTTGAAGAGATTCAAGTTTGAGTGGCTTTAGGATCTTGATGAATTTGTTGCATAAAGTATTGTATTTAGAGGATATGTTTGTTGCGAAGAGAGTTTGACAGAGAGTATGATTTGGATGATAATGATTTGAGATCTATACGCTAGTGTTATGCATGAGAAGCACGTATATACACAGGTCCCCTTGATCACAAATGCGCATATATTCTGATTTGAGTGTGGATAGAGTGCAGAGGGTAGAGGCTTACAAATCTACTATGAATAATGATACTATTTGTATTTTATTGAAGATAATGCTATTTGTCCTCATGGTTTCCTATTAATAATGCTACTGGTAACAATAATATTTCATAGTGGTAATGGTTCCATTGATGAGCCTGAGGTAGTGTTGACTAGAAAGAGTTTGACTTGATATTGGATAGTGTTTGGCTTGATAGATGAGAAAATAGTTTTAATTCGTTATTGTTGATGATATTTGGGATGTTTAATCAGAGATTGATTTTAGAGAGGTTATTGGTATATTTGTTTGATCATTGATTTGGTTATAGAAGGGTAATTGGTATTCTAGTATTCAATGTTTTGTTTCACAAAGGTTATTGGTATTCAATGATTGAGCATAATGGTTGGCTGTGGGTACAATTTGAAAATTGGATGATATGTGGCTTGTAGGTTTTCAGTTAGGTGGATCCAATGTGAAATATTCTGAAATGTGGTCCATAGAGGTACTAAGGGTTTGCGCCTTCAATGAGGGTGTAGGAGCTTCTTTCCGATTCCTGTGGATGAGGAATCTTTTTGTTGTGAAAAATATTTTTCGGAGAATGGCTTGGTTTGTAGGTTTAATGGGTACTAGCCACAACTAGACGATTTGCACACATTCATATCTGAGACATTGAAGCCCCTTTTGACGGATGAACTGAACATTTACCCTATGGATTTGGGTTTTTTCACTGTGGTTTTTTATAATATAGAGGAAAAATTCATGTGTGAAGCTAGTAAGTGGTTTTGGGGCAGTGTTGGTCTCTTTATGCAGCTATGGACTCCCACTTTTGATCCAATAATGACATCAATTTCCACAACCCTAGTTTGTCTAGGGCTCCGAACTTTCCATTTCATTTTTCAAATCTTACATCTCTTTCCTCCATTAGGAATGCACTTTAAAAATTTTATTGTTGTTATATTGAATAATAATTTTTTTACGATGTGTGGAGATGGAATTCAACAAGGGTTTTCTTGTGGATATTAATTTGATGGCTCCAAACCATGTTTTGGTACAAAATATCGATTATGAGAATATTTAATTTTGATGTAGATCATGCTATGAAACAGGGAATGTTATTAAAAATTACCCCAAATGTTCTCAAAATAGCAAAGACAAAAAAAATCCCGAAGGCCTAAATGGTGGGGAGGACCACAAGGTGATCACTCTACGGTATTCAAAGAGGAATAGCTTCAGGGAAATACAGAACTAGAAAACAAGAAGGAAACAAATACAACCAAAGAAAACACATCCATAAAAATACAATCTAGTCAGGAAAAATCACAAGCCAATGGGATCCTCTGGTCACTAATAAGGATTCCACGGTCGCAACATTAGTTGAAAAGCAACAATCCCTCATGGAAAATGGATCCCTTCTAGAAACCACAAGGAATAACAGTGAAAATGAAACTTCTTAGGAAAATCAAGCATATGAGGAAGCTTTAAAGAATATTATTGTGCACTTGCAAAGAACGATCCACCAGAATACACAGAAAATGTGGGTTGGACTCAAGTTAGGAAGAAAGGAAAAAAAAATCACCAACAAAAATAAGAAGTGAGACTAGATAAAAATAAAATTAGTGAAAAAGGGAATCTAAATGTGTCTCGATATTGGGTTTTTTTTGGAAATTTTTTACCTGGAAAGGGACTAAATTTTTTGTGTCACGGGGAACTTGTTTGAGGGTTTGGACTGAGCCTCCATGCTCAATCTCAAATTTGCAAGCCTCAGATCTCTATGAAACATGTAAATGGTTTTGGATATGTATCAATCCATTTTTATATAAATGTTACCTGTTCTATTTAAAATAAAAAATCTAGAAATTTCCTCGACACTTGGATTGTGTTAACTAAAAAACTTAAAATTATTATTTTTCAAAATTTTGATCAAATTTCAGGTAAAATCCACTAGAAAAATCTTGGTTAGAAAGGGAAAAAAGATCGCATTGTTAAACTATTATAATTTTTTTTAAACCATGGTGAATAAGTAACGTTAGAGAAATCTAGGCGAGGCTCGAGATTAAATATTCTTGTTGTCACTATAATACTGAGTATATCCAAAAATCTGCAAACCAAATATACCAATAACTTATGAATTACCAAAAAATCACTTCGTTAAACTTACCTTTTTTTATAATCTTGGTGAATCAGTAACACATAGGAGCATTCTAAGAGAGGCCCAAGGTTAAATATTATTGCAACCACTATAAAACTACGAGTATATGCAACAACTTGCAAACCAAAATTACCAATAATTTATGACTTAGTAAACCAAATATACCAATAAGTTATGACTTGGTAAGATTTAAGACATCATGTGGGTGTGAATACCTATTCTTCGAGCCTTATCACAATGGTACAAACATGTCCATTGGAATTGAACTCAGGTGGATCAGAGAACGAATCATACTCCCAACAACTTCAGTTACCAACCCGAGACATTAAATTGTTATAATATTATGAATTAGCAAGTGGGAAAGATATTTTCAAAATAGTTAAGTTAAAACATTATCCAAAACTCAAAGCTTCACATTTTCAAATATTCCAAAGGGCTCAAGGTTATACAATAACAAGGTTCAATGATACGAAACCTAGGCGGGGAGGTTAATAATTATTTGCTTCCAACCACCCAAGATAAACCTAATTCACTAAATTATTCCATGTAACAAAGTACCTACATAGGGCTCAAGGTCCTACAACAACAAGACTCAAAGTTATAATTTCAACATGTGATTTGCAAAAAACATACTTAGGTAAAAAGGATACAATGAAATATATATATATTTATAAAATAATAAGACAGTTTGCAAACTGTGTTTTCGTACATATACATATATTAAAATAAAATTACTCATTTTAATATATATGTTTAAGATTTGTTTTTCAAAATATTCATTTTAATACATACACACACACACAGTTTGATGTGTGTGTATTTGATTTTTTTTGGTTGGTTTTTAATATAAAATATAAATTGTATAAAATTTGTTGTCTAGGTCGTCACATGGTACTGTGAGAGCCATTATAAAATAGTAATTGCCCCAAAAGGTGCAAAGAGACGTCAATAGGATTGTTAAATTGAAAAAGTTTTAGTTCCTTTCAATAATCAAGCAAACAATAACTGATATACAAAATTTAAGTTTTTAAAATGTATTTCTCTCTCCCTCCCTCTCTCTCTCTCTCTCTCTCTTTCACACACACACACACACACACACACAAATAAATATCATATATGGTCAGGTACTAAGTAGTGTGCATTGTACGTTGCAAGCTGAGAATATCCAAATTTGAAAGTTGGTCGAATTTTTGTGAAAAAGGACATATAATTTATTGATTTATGGTTAGTTTTAATGATTCAAAGATGGGTTCCCCTCCATTAATTCCACAATCTCTATATATACTTATCCAACACATTTGAAGTCAACATATGATCTCCTTTCATTTTTGTCACTTTAGTTTATGGTATTGTTGCCATGATAACTTTGAAAAAGGGTTTGTTTATGACACAATCCTTTGTTATTAGGGTTGTGTGTGTTGGAACCTTAATTTTGTAAGGGGTATGTGCGATAAGGGCACTTTGATGATACAAATTATTTTGGACATTTTTCCACCTGTGTCTCAAGGCTTACCTTCCCTTCAAGGAATAGTGTGGTAGAAGAAGGGAAAATTTTTCTCAAATTCCTTGTGTAGAAGCGAAAGGAAATTTGTATTTTGAAAATAAACACTATGAGTTCCTGAAAGTTCTGTAGATGTGATCTACAAAAGGAAAGGAGGTGAATTCTTGTGTACAGACTGATAAATATGGACAATTTGAAGGTCTTATGAAATAAAATTTTGAAAACTATGGAAAAACCCAGATGATATATTATGTCATGATGAAGAACCCAAGAAAACTTCTTAGATTCTTGTTGGATTGTGCAAAATATTAGCGTACATTTACATCTTAAAGGAACAAGCAACATTTTACCACCCATAACTAGTCATTATGTATGCCTATTACATTGAGATTATGATATATCTTTAGGAATATATTCAAATGGATTATCCTAATCACTAAATTTACAATACCAAGCTCTAGGTGAGTCATAATAGCTATGGAAATTTCTTGTAGAAAAAAAGATAGTGATGTGAATTAATTTTGATTGTTATTTTGATAATTTTTTATCCTCAAACCAAATGTATTGCTAATGAAATATGTAGTCTACATCATTGGAATTTAACCTATTGACAAAGAAGGGGAAGATATAAAAATTGTTGATTCCGATGAAGACAAAGATGTGAATGCAGAGAGTGATTCTAGAAGAAATGAATCTATTGATGGTGAAGGAGAAGATATCAAAATTGTTGATTTGGAGGGAGATAAAGAATCTGTGAATATAAATGATATGGACATTGATAGTGAGATTGAGGAAGCTTATAATGATATGGAAATCGAATTGAATGAAGAAGTTCCTATGAATATGGCTTATGATGAAAGTGAGAAAAATGATTACAAGCCTACAAAGGAAGTTCAACTTGGTATTCCCCATGAGAAAGCATCATAGAAAGGTTGTGAAAATGAAAATAAAAAGGGATCAAATAAACACGATATCAAATTGAATAAAGGGATAGGTGACATTCTGTCCACTGAAAAATCCATCAAGGATGTTGCCTTGAATTGGGTAAAAATTGAGCAAGGGCCAGTTGAGGTTATGTCCATGGGAAAACCCAACAAAGATGCTTCTGTGAATTTGGTAAAAAGAGATCAAGGGCTTGTCCATATTATATCCATGGAAAACCCCAACAATAATGTCATTGTGAATCGGATAATGAACGAGCAAGGGTCCTCTTGTGACAGTGAAAGTGGTCAAGAAAAGTTGAATTTCTACAAGGAAGGATTTTTAAATTATTTCCAGAGTTATGGTCCTATGATGAGATACATATGGTTACCCATTAAGCGTGATGCTCTTGTTGATATGGAACGAAAGGGTGCATATAATTTAATTCAAGGCAATCAAAACCAAAACAATTTGCAGCCTGAAAGGAGCATGACAACGATATTTATAGAGGCACAAACCCACAGTAAGGAATTGAAGAATTTATTGTTTCATCTATTGAGTACCGATACCTCCCAACAATTTGGCCAGCACAAGCCCAAAGGAAGAGTTTTGAAGGTTCATATCTTAGACATGAAGTTGCATGTTACGACACATTCAATTCAATGGATATTTGAGACTCTGGGTAAAGTGGAGGTGATTATCGTAACAGAACCAAAGCCCTTCGATAATAATCATGAAGTGCTTCAATTCTTGGTTAAGTATAGCAAGAGCGAGGAGGCGTTTCAAGCATTCAACAAACTCTTTGGGAAATATATTCAAGAGATAGGTTGTCAACTAGACATAGACTTGACAGACTTAAATGATCTTCATGTCCGCTGGAATTCCGTTAAGCCACATATCGTCAAATGATAGCAACAACAAGAGGAGATTATTAACGAAGGTGATGCAGATGCAGGAAACATAGTTTTGATTGTAAAAATCCTTCACTACATCACTCTCATCGACAGGACCACTGTGACACCAAAAATGGTGTACAATATTTTCTCATTATACGACCATGTTGTGAAGATCTCTGATGACGAGCATCATAATCCTTTGGCACACGTGAGCTTAACTAGGATTCTGTTAGAAATTATTCAGATGAAAGTTATCATAAAAAAATCAGAAGTGGAAAGCATATGCGACAACATTCCGAGGAGAAATACATTGATAGTAATGCATGTCATAGACAGGAATCCAATGAACATGCACCCACTGATGTTTCAAAGAAAAGTTCAAGTCAAGAACTGCAACAATATCTGATCGATGTTAATGTTTATGAGAACATGTTGAAGCCTCGAAAATCGCTGCTACAACATTGGGGGATAACCACCCGGTCCGGACCTTAATACAGCTCCTTTTCCGTTTATGATAGTGGCTCCGACTGGTTTAACTAGGTCCAGTTACCTCTTCCCTATCGCTATTGGTTTATGATTTTTCCTTAAATATCAATAGACAAGGATATCAGATCAATTCTTCTTGCTGATCAGGCAAGAGAATGACCCTTAAGCTGATTTGGGTTCAGCCAAACCACAACTAAGATTTTGCCTCTTTGAGAAGATGACTTAAAAGAATGTAAATTTAATCTAATTGCAAACTTATTCTATAATGCAAGCAAAAAAGAAACTAATCTAAATCCCATCTCAATCAGGTAGATGAAAATCTAACCCAACTAAGAGCAAGATAATTAAGTGATGAGAATTAAAATCTGTCTGGCTTTTAATTAATGTCAAACTAACGAAGAAATTCAATTAGCTCACATTTGTGAATACCAAAACACATTCTATTGAGACCATTTGACTGAAATAATAAATCAACAACACTTCGGAAGAAATTCACAAAAATGATATCGATTGACAAATCAGTCAAGCCAATAATTAAACAATGATATGTGGAAGAAATTCACAACACATTATTATTTAATAAATGAGTTTTATAAGATAGATTTCTGAGTAATGGCTACTCAGAAATCAGAGTGTAATTCATAAGAGTAGGGATACATAACAATTTGAGACAAATTATCCATATCAACAGAAATGCCAAAAACATGAATAAAATGAAACAACAATTTTATTAACATAAAAATGACGCTGATATTTGTTACAGAAATGCCAAAAATACCAGTTAATTGAATCTGCTTCTCTGATCCTGGTCTCTAACAATACTTTACATTATTTGAATTTCTGCTTTCAAGACAAGAGCTGCAGAAATGCAAACTCTGCCCATCATGAATAATTCAAGATATAAAGAATAAACCCTCATTAATGTTCAGATCTGAAATTTTCTCTCCTCCCCATCTACAACTCTAAATCCCTATTACAGAAATGCTTTTAGAAGTCTGGAATTGCAGAGGAGAGCAACCCCTTTTACATTTTGCAATCTGCAATTTATAATATTTCCAAAAGTATTTTTAGAAGAGAGTTTGTTGAAGAAAAATCTGCCCAATCCAATTTTAATTGCTCAAAAATTCCAATCTTTAATTGCTGGAGTCTTCTCATTGATTGAAATCTTTTTCCTCAATATCCCTTCTATTGTTTTTTCCTGCAAAAAGAAATTAAAATGAATTAAGATGCAACAATAAAATCCAAATATTATTTCTAACATTAAAACAAATCCAATCAAATTCTATTTAAATAAATAAAAATGAAATTTGAGCTTCTTATTGATACTCATAATGATTTTAATTAATCAAGGATATTATTGATGCATGAATCTGCAATTAGAAGAGGCTGGACAAATAAAAATGAAGAAAACAAAGCTCAGAAAATTGATTTCATTTTAGAAATTCGGAGCTTGATCTTCTGCCTGATTTTTGACTCAATAAATAACCAAATATGTTAGTGAAACCTCCTCAGAAATATTCTCCTCGATTTTCTCTTTCCAATGAGCCGTCCTAGGCCTCATTTGGCCAAGTAAAACTCAACCTATGAGCCTCCAAAGTTGATAAGTCAAATCTGATATAAATCTGGAAATTCAGTTGCTGGGTTAAAAAAAATAGAATTTAAATTAAAAATCTAATGCTAAATTAACCTATAATTAACTAATAATTAATTCTATTTTGGGATATCGCATGGAAAATAATTGGCTTGCGATGGCAACAGGAGTTTCTAGGGTTCACAACTTGGCTTTGCTGGTCGGCGCAGGCTCCGCCGCTCCAGAAACCGGACGCCCTCAGCTCCAGAGCAAGGATGCAGACCTGAACCTGCAAGAATGGACGCTCTTGCACCGGATTATACGCGGAACTCCTGATGCAACCTTCTGGGCGGGTACATTCTTGGCATGTGACCCGGACTGCATTGACGCCGCGGCTTTCACAGCCATTCACCATGACCCCACCTCAGCAGCACGCCAGCAGCGATTCTGCCTCTCGAATCTGCCAGATCTGCCAGATCTGTCTGCTGAGGTTACACTGTTGGATACATGCATCAACTGGGTTGCAGAGCTGATACGGCAAGCCAGAAAACCTCTATACAGAGCTTTCTATGGCTTCGAGATCGCAGTCTGGAAGGCTGCATTCCTTGCAACGGTTCCAGAAGTTTTTAAATCGGCTGCCCACGTCTCTTTTTTGCCAGACCTGTTTGCAGAGACACCAAGACTGGCAGTTCAAATAGTCAAAGAGAGGGCTCCTCATCCAGATCTGGCCAACGCTCATAGTCTGGCGAACCAGGACTTAGATCTGTCGCTGTTTTCATGGGATCGGCTTCTCTTGCAGGGGAAATCCCCTTCCCACCCTCGATACAGCCTCTCGAACAAGCAAGGCAATCCTGATAGGAGGTTGCCGCAGGAGGGTTTCGATTTTCAACCGGCTGCTCTTAAGGCCATTCACCTCTCTTCTTTCCAGATCCAGATCACGCTTCTATCCGGCAGAACCTTGCTGCATTGGGTGCAAGCTACAGATTTAGTGCAAGATCTCTCAAACAATCTCGAACGCAGATTAGGGATTCCATCGGAGCTACAAAGGCTGCTACACAAAGGTAAACAACTTGAAAACCCTTTTCCCCTCTCTCATTACAACATTAATAGAGATGCATCGATTGTGCTTTCCCTGAGACTCAGAGGAGGAGCACCTGGGCAGCCATCCTCCACTCCCGCCTACTCCTATAAGGATGCGGTCCATGCACAGCTGCCCAAGAAACCTGCTTCTTTAGCTGAGGCTCCCAAGCCTTTCCTTGTGGACAAAACGGAGGAAGTCCCCTCTATTGAAATTTCCAATCCATCGCTGGACGAACAAATTCAGATATATGCAGAATCTGCCATCATTTGCAGGTTCAATGGCCTTTGGCCTCGAACAACAGATCTATATCAATGGATCCACGCCAATTGGACAGACAGATGCCAAATCCTCCTTTGTTCAAAGGGTTTCTTCATAGTAGTGTTTCCATTCAGCGAAGATTATCATAAAGCCTTAACAGAAGGCCCATGGTTCTGGGGAGCAGCAGGACTTTTTCTCACTCCTTGGTTCCCAGATTTCGACCCCTCTTCAGCAGTTATCACCAAGCTTCCCATTTGGGTCCGTCTTCCGAACCTTCCGGCTCACCTCTGGCACGTCTCGGTTTTCCAAGGGATTGGAAATGCCTTGGGCCGCTTTCTGGCTACTGATACCTCTCAAGCAGACAAAGGAATCTATACCTATGGCAGAATTTGTGCGGAAATAGATTTAAGCAAAGGACTGCCTGATGAGATCAGCCTCAAGATTGGGGACTTTCACTGGACACAAACCTTGGATTATGAGAACACTGCATTCCGGTGCAGAAATTGTCATCAGACGGGGCATCTTCAGAACACCTGCTCTAGCTTCCCCGGCAGAACAAAGAAAACCAATAGCAAATCGAAGTCCAAGAGCTGGAAACCTTGCGATCCACCCCCCATGAATGATCTAGAGTCCTCCAGCTTGGATGAGGAAAATTTGGAAGAGGATGGAGAGAAAGATGTGCACCAGCAGGTCACGCCTTCGGCCAGCCCTGAGGATCCCTCTGCCCCTCCGATCCCTCAGAAACGTCTGCATGAGTCTTCTTCCTCCGATTCAGACAAGGAGACTCATTCTACAGTGCAAAATAATCTACAATTGGTTCCGGCCCAGTCAAATCATGATGGCTGGGTCAAAGTCATTAAAAAGAAAGGGAAAAAAGTTCGACTGGAAGTCTCTGCCCACTCTGGGTAGCTTCCTCTGTTTCGCTCTACTTTTTATGTCATCCTTGTTCTCTTTTGTTCAGTCCATGGTCACTTTTGGGGTCCGAGGTTGAAAATGTTTCATTGCCGGCCCCTTGCTTCTATGCTTCGCTTTTTGCAAGCTCTGTCTGTACTATATGGTTTTTTCTTAATAGAATTAGACATATTTAGAAAAAAAAAAAACTAATAATTAATTCTAATTTAATTGCTAATTATAAATTGAACTAATTAAGTATTAATCTAACTAATTAATATAATTAACTATTTATAAACAAATTAATCTAAATTGATAATTAAATTAATTATATTTTAAATATTAATTAATTTAATTAATCTAACATTAATTATTTTAAATATTCAATTCTAAAACTAACACTTGTATTATATTAAAACTAACCTATTATTAACATTAATATATACTAATGCTAACCTTAAAAGTAATTTAAATCTATTCTAAACTAACCACTAATGTAAACTACTTAATATTACTACTTAATGCTAACTTTTTAAAATTAATTTAAAACTACATTATCCTAACTTAAACTAACGTTACTAACCTACCACTACTAACTAACACTAACTTAACTTTTATTAAAACTAACACTATGACCTTTAACACTAACGTAGGACTAACTTTATACTAACAAATGTTAACTTAAAACTAACACTCCACCATCGTATGAAATGAATGCGATTCAATCGTACTTGGCCAATGTTTAATCAGATCGGAGGTAACAAGCTCAATCGCATCGGAAGAATTGAATGTGACTCAATCGGAACTTTTAAAAGATACACCCAATGCATTTCTCCGATGCGATGAAAATTTTTTTATTTATTTTATTTTATTATGTTTTTTGTTTTTTATATTAAATTTATTGTTAAACTAAAACTAACCTAATATTAAATTAATATAAAACTAAACTAACCTAATATTAAATTAAACTAAACTAACATTTCATTAATATTGACACTATTCTAACACTATATTAATTTAACATTATACTAAATTAAAAATTATGCTAAACTAACACTAACATTCTGCTTAGACTTACCAACTAACATTATGGAACCTTAATATTACTTTTAATTTAAAATAATATTACTTACCTTTTAACTTAACAACCTACTTACATACCTAACACTATAACTCTTACCTGAAACTAATTGTTTATGTTATTTAAAACTAGCTAACATTACTTTAAATTAACACTAGGACTTTTCATTTAACACTAACGTTATGTTATTTAATATAACTTCATCGCATCAGGTAAGATATGGGTTACAACACACTCAATCGCATCGGAACAACTTAACTCAATCGCATCAGATGAATTTATTGCATCGGGGATTTTAAAAGGATGTGGCGATTGGAATCTCCCGATGCGATTTTTCGAAATTTTTTTTTTTTTTTTAAATATATTTTTTATATTAGATTTTAATTTAATTAATTAATTATATAATAATTAATTTAATTAATTTAAAATCTAACATTAAAAATTAGTTTTTTGTTTTGGTTTCATGATATTTAAATTAGATTATGAATTTATCTAAAATGATAATTTGTCTAAATAAGTTACAACCACTTTGACATTTTGGATTTTCCGGATTTTTCAAGTTTAGTAATTTATTTGAAAATTAGAGTAAATTATCGAAATCTCGATGCTTTATGATTTGGCTGTATTAGTAAAAATAAAAATTGTTAGGAATAACTAATCTAGGGGTTAATATTTAAACTAGATGCATTATTAAACTCCGCATTTTTTAACCCAGGCGACATAATTGATTAGACTTCAAATGAGTGTTATTTACAAACCGGTTGATCAAATGAGACGAAACAAGCGTCAACAGGAAGCTTATAAAAATTCGATTTCAACCAAGCAATCAAAACAAGAATCTAAAGAAAATGAAAAATTAACAAAATCGTAAGATAATTGACTTAATAAAATCCTAAAAGGTGTTTAGCCAAAATGTTTATAGAAAAGGTCCCCATTATTTGATGTGAACAAGTTAAAAATGGGGGGTTGTTGTATTGTACAACAATTGGCGATTCACTGGAAGAAACAGTTATCTCTGTTTGATATAAATGAAATTTTCCTAAAATTAAAGTAAAAATAATTAAAGAAGAGAAAATTATTTTTGGAATACTTGACTAGGTTCATTAATCTGAATAAAAGCAATAATAATCTTACTGTAATTTTCTTTAAATTCCTCATAAATTAAAATATTTCATAACTCTATATCAGTCCTTAATTAATTGTAGAGATAAAGCAGGGGTCACTTTACAACTTAGCTTTTAAAATGTACTCATTTGTCACAGGTAGAGCCACTGCTGCGAGCAAACATCTATAGTCTCGACAGGGTTACCTTTTAATCATGAATGATTCAGAATCCTATCTATTTGAGAATTATTGACCTAGAGATAAATCCATTTATATATGTTTATTTTTTTATTTTTATTTTTTAATTTTATTTTATTATTATTTGTTTCTTAAAAGCCATTGTCCTAGTTTGGTAGCCAGATAGTTGAGAATGCCATTCACTGGTTATAATTGGACTGAACAAGCTGGCTCGTGATGAGACCCCTTGTCTTACAATTGTTTACAATTATAAGCCATTACCCTGGTTTGTTTAACAGTGTTGGTAATGTCAACCTATTTTTCCCCTATGATCATGGTAAGCAGGCTCGTGATGAGACCTCTTATCTTTTAAGTTTAAATATATTTGTGGATTACACTTTAGAAAAATAAAACTCTTTTAAATAGGGAGAATCATTAACTCCTTAAGAGTTCAGAAAGACAATTTCAGAGTTAAAAGTGCTTTCCTGTAAAGTGTCTTTACTTGGTTAAAAATAACTTTTCTTGACTGATAATAGAATTTTGAAATATCTTAATAAAATATTGAAATCTCAAAATAATTATAATTTTGATGAAAAGGAAATTTCTCAGATTTCATGATACTTCGTCAACTTCTCTTGTTTTGTAATCTCTTTCTTAAGTATGTCTACCTTTATAATAAGAAAAACAAATTTTGCTAAGAGATTTAAGAAAAAGCTAATAGGAGACTATTAACAATTTTTTCCTATGTATGCCAACCATTGTTAAGTAACAAGAAGGCCTTCCATATAAATCATAGCAAAGTCACCGAAATCAAAATTGACAACCAAAGGAAAAGAATTCTTAAATTAAAGTGAGAAAAGAAATCAGCAAACAAAAATAAAAAATGAAACAATTAAAAGGTGGAAAAGAAAATCCAAGTTTTTGAAATACAAACTCTAACAAGAATGTTTATACCAATGTCTCAACAACATGAAGTAAAATAAAATAATCATGTAATCATTTCTTCTTATGTCTAGATCCAGAAAACTTATACCTTGCAAGGTTGTAAATGCTTTAGGCTTCATATAGCAGTGATGATAAAATTCAGCGACAATGAAAAAATTCTGTCTCATGTCAATCTTCTTGTTTCAAAGCATTATCTTAATCATTTTCTAATAAAAGAAATGCTTTAAAGAAATAGATTAAAGGTTCAAAAACTTCCTAGTGTAGCTGTTTCAATGAAGACTATCGTTGCTTCTTGAAAATAAAACCAGAAAAAGAGCATAGGGCTTCCAAAATATGATTTGGCAGATGTTTGAAAGCTTTTATGAAGAGCTGCAAAACAGATTCAAATATCAACATAATTTTGAAAAACAAAACTGAAACTAAAGTAATGAAATGGAAATTAATGAAAGTGGGTACATGAATCTTACCATTGGATGATTGCATTTGATCTTACCTGAAGGTATCAATTTCTCCAATACTAGATGACTTCTTCTTTTAGTTTGACATTAAAAATATGAAGAAGGCAAACTAACCAAAATCCTATAACCCAAAATCATTATTTATTTTATTTAATTTAAAGCAAGCAGTAAAATGTAAAAACGAAATGCTTTGTGTTCAAGGGAATTGAAATTAAAACAATTGCGATAGTAGCGATGCGATTTTTATAATAATCGGTGATGAGCGAAGAATGATAAGCAATGAACAATCGGCAATTAGTGAAAAGCGATGAGCAATGAGCATTCGGCGATTAATAAAAAGCGATAGCGATAAGCAATTGGTGATGAATTATTGCATTGCAATTTTTAAAATGAGCACACAAGGATGTATTCAATTTTCCTCCCGATTTGCGATTTGCGATTAGACTTGTTGCATCGGAGGTCTTTCAAAATTAATCCTTGACTAATTTAATAATTTGCGATTGCGATTTGAACTTCATCGCATCGGAGTTTTTGCAGATGGATATGTCAAAATGAGGTCTCTCCGATTTGCGATTGCCGATTGGGTTGATCGCATCGGAACTTTTGAAATGAACGAATCAACTGTCATAGGACTCTGCCGAAATGCGATTGCGATTAGACTTCATCGCATCAGAACTTTTTTAAAAGTTGACCTTTTAATCAATTGTGATATGAACCAATTGTGATATGACTTTACCAATTCTCGATTGCGATTAAGTTTTTATCGCATCGGAGTTTTTTGAATGGAAGAATTAACCTTATGCCTAATGCGATATTGTTTTAAATTTCAATTGGGTTTTCTAAATGAATGAATGAAAGCAAAGTTAAAGAAAGCTTCAAATTCTAATGAATCACAAAATAAAATTTCCCTGAATCTGTTGCCAATTTGAAATGGGTTTGCTGCTTACTTCAAGTTTTCAAAACAAATGAAAACCTGCAAATAAAACAAAACAAGAATTTAAAATAACCTAAGTAAAAGAGAAACTAATAATAGATGAAAATGAACTTGTAAATACATACCTGGAAGGAAATTGTCTGTAGATTTACCTTATGAATCTTCCAATTCTTCTTTCGATTTATCAAAATTCTAACTTTGTTCAAACTCATCTCTTATTTATTCTAAATCGGAGTGTGCAATCAGCCTAAATAAAATTTGTTTACTCATGTTCAGGAAATATAAAATTTACCAGAAATAAATATGAAGATAGTCTTCCCTTTTGATTTGAAACAACAATTTATTACCTCTGCTCATTCCGAATTAATTTGAAAAAAATATGTATTGTTATAGTGACTGTTCAATAATGTCTTTAGTAAATAAATATGATGTGTATTACAACATCAGATAATAAACTAAAGGTTCCAATGGGATACAGCCACTAATTGTGGAAAAATGTCAAAACAGATTTGAATGTGTGCACACAGCAAAATGGACACTCTTAATGTCACTTTAACAAATTTCGAAGAAGATAATATGAACTTCATGTGATTTACAGCGAAAGGTTAGACTGACTAATAATGATCAAATTGGAATTAGGCTTATAATAGACAGTCATACATTTCATGAGATAATGAGATCATGAAGTTTTATATCCTCAAAATTTTTAACAAATAAATTTTAGGAGAAAATCATATGAGGACATTTCAAAATAGAGAAAAGTGGCTTTGAGGTGATTGGTGCCAAGTGCAACTTCAATTGAATTTAGTCAAGATGTTATTTGAAATAGGTAAAGATATTGCTGAAATAGATTTTGATTTAAAACTGGGAAGCAAGAATTAGAATTTTTCTGATAAGAGGTAAATATTTCCTTGAAAATGTATATGATATGAGAAGGGCTAATTGCTCGCTTTATTTTTATTTGCAGAACTATTAAGAATAAATTAATTACATAAAACAAACAAACTAAATTAATTCTACTTCTATTCTAACCATATACATGAAAATGACTAGGTATAGTCATATTTCCAGTGTAACCATTCTTTCATTTTAATTCCTGAATATATGTACAGTTCAAATGTTAGTAACAAAAATACAAATCTAATTGAACTAAGAAAATTAAATCTATAATCAGAATGTACATTTATTATTAACAGTGTATTTACAATCTCCTTCTTTTGAAAAGTCTTTTCCAACTTAATTCCAATTGGATCATCAAAATATGGAAGGGTTTCCATTAAGGATTGGAAAATGTTTAAAAGAGGAGATGACAGGTCAGATTGTAGATATGAGCTTTTAAATTCAAAGGCCTGAAAAAAATTGTTAGTGTTATGTGTAAGTGTTAAACTATTAACAATCTTCCATGAAGGAAAACTTTCCAAACAATTTTCAAATGAGTTAATGAAAAATGGATGGAAATATGTCAAATAAGATGGAAAATTATCAATTGGATTAGATTGTTGGCCAGATTGTAAAAATACATTCTCTTGTTGATATTGCCTTTGGGAAGATAGAAGCTTTTGATAAAACATTAGCTTTGATTGAAATTTAAATATCAATAGCTTTTGATGTTCATGATTATAATATGAAACTTGAATTTCCCAATATGGCAATGCATCAATTGACTGTTCACTATTAAAGCGCTCAATATGCCAGCGTAGAGTGTCAAAAATTTGAAAAATAAAATCTGAAAACAAATTTAAATTTGAAAGAAAAAATAAAATGAAATCCCTATTGGTACAACTAATGCTACAGCGCAATTGGGATTGTTTTGAAACAATTTCTTTTTCACAAGGATTGGCGAGAATAATAGAATTTGAATAATCGCCAATTCCAACTTGTGAAATAGAAAGAGAATTATGATTATGATCAAGAATGGGAATTTGATCATGATATGAATCATAAATTAGAATGTTTTCTTGAATGGTGAAATCATGAAGATAATTTGTTGCTTTAAATGAGGATTGGTTGGAATAATTTCTAAATTAAAATGTTCCTCATTTGTATATGTTACTTGAATTTTATCATGAGGATTCTCTTGAGAAGAACAGAAATTAACATCCTTGATATCAGAGTAATTATCGTAAATGACTTCACAATATTCTTTAGAATTCCCTTTGATCTCGTCCAATATATCAAAACAAGGAGGAATAAAAATTTCATGTTTATTAATGGCAAAAGAATGATCAATAATTGTTTCTCTATCTTGATAAAAATTTATTGGTAGTTCATTTAGATCATCCTCTTTATTTTCTGAAATATCATTAATACCAAGAGGGGAGAAATTACCAACATTAAAAATATCAGGATAAAGGGAAAAATGAGAATCAGAAATAATGAATTCAAAATTTTCTCTGCTAGAGAAATCTTGTGCGTTCTATTCACTATAAATTTCAAATTCTAGATCATTCCTTTGTATACTCATGCTTTCTTGAAGAAGGCTGCTTTCCTGCTCTGTTTTCAGCATTTGTTCATCATGAAGAAATTCAGAAATTTGTACAGCAGTTTGCATTTTATTATTCACCTTGATTGCTGCTTGCACGTGTTGATTTGCGATTTGATTTTCTGAATTTAATGCAGAAGAATTTTTAGATTTCAAAGTAGCTCTTTCTCCAAAATTGATGCTATTGTCTTCTTGCATTTGAATAGAAATATTTTCCAAGCTTTGTGAGATCACTTCATCATAATTTATTTGCACATTGATATTGGAATTCTCATTTATATTAGAAGGGGATGGAACAAAGCTTGAAATAATTTCATATGGATTGGGAATGGGAGGAAGAGAGCGAATATGTTCAAACCAATCTAATGATTCTTCTTCCGTAGGTTTATCTTCATCTTTAAATCTTAAACAATTCAAATGAAATCGAATATTAAAATCTCTAACAGATTCATTTTCAAATATTCTTAGATATTCAATTTCATCGCATACCTGTTCATAATCGTATCTGTCAAATTCACAAATGAAAAGTGTAACAAATTGATCCCAACTGTGAATTGAGGCAATCGGAAGAGTTCTACACCAGTTTCTAGCTTTTGCCGCAAATGTGAGAGTAAAAATTCTGCAGAAAATGCCTTCATCAATTCCTTGAAAACCATAATTTGAAACATTTTGAATAAATTGAAAGACATGATCAAATGCAGAAGTTTTTATCTTACCGTTAAATTTTACCTGAGACAAGAGTCTTACCACTTCGGGTGGAGTATTGGAATATGCACGTCCATGGATACAACTCCAAATTGGAAGTTTAAGAGGAGCCATCGTAATAAAAATGAAATGTTTAGAATTCAAAGACTCTAAAGTAAAACAAATCTCAGGCCCTCCTTCTAGCGCCAAAAATGTTGAAGCCTCGAAAATCGCTGCTACAACATTGGGGGATAACCACCCGGTCTGGACCTTAATACAGCTCCTTTTCCGTTTATGATAGTGGCTCCGACTGGTTTAACTAGGTCCAGTTACCTTTTCCCTATCGCTATTGGTTTATGATGTATCGTTAACCACCAATAGACAGGGATATCAGATCAATTCTTCTTGCTGATCAGGCAAGAGAATGACCCTTAAGCTGATTTGGGTTCAGCCAAACCACAACTAAGATTTTGCCTCTTCGAGAAGAGGACTTAAAAGAATGTAGATTTAATCTAATTGCAAACTTATTCTCTAATGCAAGCAAAAAGAAACTAATCTAAATCCTATCTCAATCAGGTAGATGAAAATCTAACCCAACTAAGAGCAAGATAATTAAGTGATGAGAATTAAAATATGTCTGGCTTTTAATTAATGTCAAACTAGCGAAGAAATTCAATTAGCTCACATTTGTGAATACCAAAACACATTCTATTGAGACTATTTGACTGAAATAATAAATCAACAACACTCCGGAAGAAATTCACAAAAATGATATCAATTGACAAATCATTCAAGCCAATAATTAAACAATGATATGTGGAAGGAATTCACAACACATTATTATTTAATAAATCGGTTTTATAAGACAGATTTCTGAGTAATGGCTACTCAGAAATCAGAGTGTAATTCATAAGAGCAGGGATACATAACAATTTGAGACAAATTATCCATATCAACAGAAATGCCAAAAACATGAATAAAATGAAACAACAATTTTATTAACATAAAAATGAAACTGATATTTGTTACAGAAATGCCAAAAATACCAGTTAATTGAATTTGCTTCTCTGATCCTGGTCTCTAACAGTACTTTACATTACTTGAATTTATGCTTTCAAGACAAGAGCTGCAGAAATGCAAATTCTGCCCATCATGCATAATTCAAAATATAAAGAATAAACCCTCATTAATGTTCAGATCTGAAATTTTCTCTCCTCCCCATCTACAACTCTAAATTCCTATAACATAAATGCTTTTAGAAGTCTGGAATTGCAGAGGAGAGCAGCTATGTTTACATTTTGCAATCTGCAATTTATAATCCTCCCAAAAGTATTTTTAGAAGAGAGTTTGTTTGAAGAAAAATCTGCCCAATCCAACTTTAATTGCTCAAAAATTCCAATCTTTAATTGCTGGAGTCTTCTCATTGATTGAAATCTTTTTCCTCAATATCCCTTTTATTGTTTTTCCTGCAAAAAGAAATTAAAAATCATTTAATAAGCAACAATAAAATCCAAATATTATTTCTATCATTAAAACAAATCCAATCAAATTCTATTTAAATAAATAAAAAGGAAATTTGAGCTTCTTATTGATACTCATAATGATTTTAATTAACCAAGGATATTATTGATGCATGAATCTGCAATTAGAAGAGGTTGGACAAATAAAAATGAAGAAAACAAAGCTCAGAAAATTGATTTCATTTTAGAAATTCGGAGCTCGATCTTCTGCCTGATTTTTTACTCAATAAATGACCAAATCTGTTAGTGAAACCTCCTCAGAAATATTCTCCTCGATTTTCTCTTTCCAATGAGCCGTCCTAGGCCTCATTTGGCCAAGTAAAACTCAATCTATGAGCCTCCAAAATTGATAAGTCAAATCTGATATAAATCTGGAAATTCAGTTGCTGGGCTAAAAAAAAATAGAATTTAAATTAAAAATCTAATGCTAAATTAGCCTATAATTAACTAATAATTAATTCTAATTTAATTGCTAATTATAAATTGAACTAATTAAATATTAATCTAACTAATTAATATAATTAAATTAATTATATTTTAAATATTAATTAATTTAATTAATCTAACATTAATTATTTTAAATATTCAATTCTAAAACTAACACTTGTATTATATTAAAACTAACCTATTATTAACATTAATATATACTAATGCTAACTTTAAAAGTAATTTAAATCTATTCTAAACTAACCACTAATGTAAACTACTTAATGCTAACTTTTTAAAATTAATTTAAAACTACATTATCCTAACTTAAACTAACGTTACTAACCTACCACTACTAACTAACACTAACTTAACTTTTATTAAAACTAACACTATGACCTTTAACACTAACGTAGGACTAACTTTATACTAACAAATGTTAACTTAAAACTAACACTCCACCATCGTATGAAATGAATGCGATTCAATCGTATCGGGGCTAACAAGTTTAATTAGATCGGAGGCAACAAGCTCAATCGCATGGGAAGAATTGAATGGGACTCAATCGGAGCTTTTAAAACATACACCCAATGCATTTCTCCGATGCGATGAAATTTTATTTATTTATTTTATTTTATTATGTTTTTTTTTGTTTTTTATATATTTGTTTTTTATATTAAATTTATTGTTAAACTAAAACTAACCTAATATTAAATTAATATAAAACTAAACTAACCTAACATTAAATTAAACTAAACTAACATTTCATTAATATTGACACTATCCTAACACTATATTAATTTAACATTATACTAAATTAAAAATTATGCTAAACTAACACTAACATTCTGCTTAGACTTACCAACTAACATTATGGAACCTTAATATTACTTTTAATTTAAAATAATATTACTTACCTTTTAACTTAACAACCTACTTACATACCTAACACTATAACTCTTACCTCAAACTAATTGTTTATGTTATTTAAAACTAGCTAACATTACTTTAAATTAACACTAGGACTTTTCATTTAACACTAACGTTATGTTATTTAATATAACTTCATCGCATCATGTAAGATATGGGTTACAACACACTCAATCGCATCGGATGAATTTATTGCATCGGGGATTTTAAAAGGATGTGGCGATTGAAATCTCCCGATGCGATTTTTCGATTTTTTTTTATTTTTTTTTATTTTTTAATAAATTTTTTATATTAGATTTTAATTTAATTAATTAATTATATAATAATTAATTTAATTAATTTAAAATTTAACATTAAAAATTAGTTTTTTGTTTTGGTTTCATGATATTTAAATTAGATTATGAATTTATCTAAAATGATAATTTGTCTAAATAAGTTACAGCCACTTTGACATTTTGGATTTTCCGGATTTTTCAAGTTTAGTAATTTATTTGAAAATTAGAGTAAATTATCGAAATCTCGATGCTTTATGATTTGGCTGTATGAGTAAAAATAAAAATTGTTAGGAATAACTAATCTAGGGGTTAATATTTAAACTAGATGCATTATTAAACTCTGCATTTTTTAACCCAGGCGACATAATTGATTAGACTTCAAATGAGTGCTATTTACAAACCGGTTGATCAAATGAGACGAAACAAGCGTCAACAGGAAGCTTATAAAAATTCGATTTCAACCAAGCAATCAAAACAAGAATCTAAAGAAAATGAAAAATTAACAAAATCGTAAGATAATTGACTTAATAAAATCCTAAAAGGTGTTTAGCCAAAATGTTTATAGAAAAGGTCCCCATTATTTGATGTGAACAAGTTAAAAATGGGGGGTTGTTGTACTGTACAACAGGACATTGAAATGAAAAGATAGAGGGAGGAAGTACATGACCCACGATTACCTAAAGTAATACTCAACAAGCCCGTCGAGCTCTACGATTACCTCATCAATCGCAAAATCGCACTTGGCATCTCCATGCTCAACTGCCACAACAAATACTCCATATGTCACAAATGCCCAATTAGGACCGTTAGCATTGCAATTGAAACAAATCTTGTTTTCAGACTTCGCCTTCATCTTTCGAAATACAGCGTCACAATCAGAATACTCTTCTGCAAACACCATTGCAATCGATCCAACCTCTGTCATACGCTTAAATCCGCGATTGTATTGTGTGATCAATACACTGTGTCATCAGTGTGACACCCAGTTAGCAAATGGCGTGACCTTTCAGTGAGCATACTTTTCTGCCATCGGGGTGTGACCACAGTTGTGTCGTTTCGGTCAGTGGATACCGGTTAAGGGTCAGCGGGCCAACAGATAAGGCGTTCCTCCTCCGATCCACGTGGCTCGTTAATCTTACGCATCGGGTCAGCGCTGCAACGATTGGTTGCAGTCGCATCCTTCGTTTGGAATTTCATTACAGAAAGAAAGAAAGAAAGAAAGAATTTTTAAAGTCCACGAGGCTAAAATAGCCTATGGGACAGATTGCTTCTCTATCTGACTCTTGTATTCGGCCCTTTTCCTGTGAATTTTTACAATGACCACTCCCAGCTTATCGACCAACTCTTCACTGAATAAATTATCCCAAGAATTAGCTGCCAAAATACCTGCATAGTTTTCCCTGATGTCTTTGAAGGCCTCACATTCTAGAATGAAATGTTTTTCTGTTTCCACTTTTCCAGAGGAGCAAAAAATACATACTCTTTCTTCCCACATTTCTTTTGGCCTTTTCCAGCACCCTGTTTCACAACAGAGTTGATGAGAATTAGTCCTTAATTGAGCAATAAGAATTTTAGATCTCCAAGAAATATTAGCCCCTATGTATGCCTTTTGTTGATGGTTATGTGTGGGGTTAAACTCTTCTATGTAGTACTTCTTCTTTCTCTCTAGCTCTTTCTTCCAAGTATGTTTATGGAATTTATCCATAACAAAAGTTTTTATCTCTTTACTATTTGTAGGACACATGCTCAAGCAAATACCCCATTTACTAAACCATTTGTTATTTTTCCGCATCCAAGTCTTCTGTCTTTTGCACAATCTATCACTAATCACAACCTTAGGCCATCTACCCTCTTCCATTTGCTCAATTTTTTTCAGATACCTTATGACTCGCGCCATAGCAATTTCTTCAATAGGAGCAGCCCCTGTTTCACTTAGCACAATAGCATAAGGAACTGCACTTTTAATTTTGAATTTGTTTGTAATCAAATGTTTCTAAATTTTCTCAATTTGTTTCCACTGCATCTTGGTTGTGCTGCTGGCCCACAGTTCACAACCATAGAGAATCATCGGAATCACTAGAAGCCCAAAAAGAGTTAGAGTGGTTTTCCAGTCCCACAGCTCTGCCTCTCTACACCTGTTTTGAAGAGCATAAAATGCTTTCCAACCCCCTAAAGTTCTTTTCTTTCTACAACCATCCCAACTTAAATTTCTGTTGAAGTCAATTCCGAGGTATTTGTATTCTGCAACTTCTTCCAGAATGTTGCCTTCAAAATAGAACTTATGTTGGTTATGCTTTCTTTTTTTAGAGAAAACCACTACTTTCGTTTTGCTAATATTGACTTGCATCCCAACCCTCCTACAAAAATGCTCAAGGGAGCGTAAATGCTCTTGCAAACCAAGAGCCGATTTAGCAATCAATATAAGGTCATCTGCGTACAAAAGAAGCCTGATAACGAACTTGCCCAAATGGATACCATCACCCCCTTGCGAATTTAGCCACTCTTCAAGCTTGTCAATATATAACCCAAAAAGGGTAGGAGATAATGGGCAACCTTGCTTGACCCCGATATCGCTTCTAAAACTTTCAGAAATGCCAGCTGAAGTTCTGATTTTGACTTTCACTTCTTCATACAACCTATGCACAGCTGCTCTCAAATGCTTGGGAACCCCGAGTTCCTCCATTCTGCCCCAAAGCTTATCCCTAGGAACCGTGTCAAAGGCTTTTCTGAAATCAACAAAGCAACAGAAAACTTCTTCCTTTTTTTCCCAAACTTTTTCGATGATGTGCCTTAAAGTTATACAATGATCAACTGTGGAATGCTTAGGTCTAAAACCTGCTTGCCCTTTAACATGTTTATCTCTTTCTTCTGCCCACTTGCTGATTTTCTTTTCTAACATGCTTCCAAATAACTTTGCAAACAATGGGTTTATCATTATGGTTCTATAGTTGGAGGGATTATTGACGTCACCGCTCTTGAAAAGAGGTATTGCCATACTAGTTGTCCAATCTGTGGGGAACCCCTGCTGTAAGATGTTGTTGAAAATTTTTGTGATGTGAGGTGAAAGAATTTTTAAGCCCCACTTTAGATACTCTGCTTAAAGTTCATCTAAGTCTTTTTCTTTTCCAGCGCTCAACTTCTTGATACGCATCTCTACTTCTTGCACCGTGAAGAGTTTTGTGTCTGTGTTGACCAAGGGAGGCGGGTCAACCTTGGGATCCTGCTCATAAAGTTGTCTTGCATAGTCAAACCATTTAGAAGTTGTAATGTTGTTTTCAGTTTGCACCTTTTTCGATTGGAGCTCCTTCCAAAATAATTTGGGGTTATTTTTCCCGAGGAAGATTAGTTTTTCTCTCCTTGAAACCATGAAGTCAGCTTTTTTCTTTTTTACTGTCTGCTTGTAAGCTTTGAGCTTTATGCTATCCGTGTTTGATTCCTTCCACCTTCTCCTTGCCTTTTTGCATTCCTCGTCAAACCAAGCATTAACCGGAAAGCAATTTGTTTCAGAATTTTTAATTTTTTCTCTTTTGCACTCCGCAAGTGCGCTTTGAATTAAATGTGTTAATCTGTGACTATGAAGGCCATGAGATGGGATTTCCTCCTTCTTGAAGAGCCTCTCTAGCATTATTTTGAAGGTATTACAATTCTCTGGATTCAAGAGAATTCTGCCCTTTGGGGGATTTTGTTGAACCCACTGATTTTTTGACCCTAATTGCTTCTTTCTGGTCCAAGAGAAACTTAAATAGATTGGTTTGTGATCTGATTTTAAGTCCCAAATTTGATCTCCAATCAACACTTCCTCCATTTTCTCACACAAACTATGCGAGCAAATTACATAATCTACTACACTTGCTCCATTGTAAGTATTGCAAGTGAAATTACCTGACTTTTCCCATTTAGTCAACCCATTACAAATGACTAAATCGAAAGCCCCACATAGCATAAGCAGTTGTTCTCCAAAGATATTGCAGCCTTTATCCTCTGAAATTCGTTTCCACCGATGATTACTCTCTTCTGTAAGCCAGATAGGGTCACTGTCTTCTTTACAACAAAGAATGCTAGCTTGTTCACTTGCAGTTCTAGCATTGAAATCCCCCACTATAAAGACTTCAACTAGCTGAGAATATATTGCAATATCCGTTTTTAGGGCTGCAAAGGGATCTTTGTGGTCAAGCCCTCTACTTTTGTAGATTTTTGAAACTTGCGGCGCAAAATAGCATGCTGCAATTCTAATGTGATTTCCATTTTCTGATATTTTAAGCCAAACAAATTTCTTATTTGGGTCTTCTTTTTCTAGCTGAATGAAACGACCTTCTTTTTCTCTTACTAATACCATGATACCCCCGTGCCCTTTGCCATTCCCTGCTGCCTTGTTCCACACCGCTATCTTCCAATACCCTTCAAACAAAGGTGTCTTACACCCTTCATGCTCATGTGTTTTTATGAGGCAAATTATGTCTCTACCTTCCGCAATAGGCCCTAACCCAGGTCCTCGTCTCCATGGGTAACCCCTGCAGTTCCAACAAACTAATCTTAAGGAAACCTGGGTAAGACTTGATTGCTATTTGTTTTGACATGCAAGACTCACAATGGAGTCTTTGTCCCTGTTTGCCCATAATGACCTTGCTTTCTCATTTCTTGCTAAAGAGTTTGCTGCCTCTTCTTTGTTATCATTTTTCTGCCTTGTTTTGGAAGGAGGTCCAAATTGCGCAATCACGGCTTTACCTTTATAAATCCATGCTCTTTTTCCCTCATCCCTTGTTGCCCTAACTTTTGTCATTTCATCCCTCCTTTCCTTTTGTTGTTTTACAGTTAAATCTTCTTCTAGAAAAAACCGAGAACCCCTTAAGAGTTGCTTCTTGCTTAGAATGATATATTTATCACGCAAGTTGGGCATGATGACTTTTATGGGCCTGGCTCTCTCACCGTTAAGCTTACCTACTCTCCATGCTTGACATATTTGTCCTTGCCATTGGAGCTTGTCTTTCAAGAAGTCTCTTGCAAGGTCAAGAGTACATTCATTTTTCCCATACTCTTTCACCCCTTTAATAATTATGTTTGTTGCTCTATCCAGTCTTTCCTTGCTTTCTCTATCTTGCATGTTGTTAACCTGAATGTTTGTTTCTTCTTCCCTCTTAGCAGAATTGCTAATAACTTGAGCCCAAGTTTTGGAAAGTTTTGTGGGATCTCCTTTCCTCTCTTCTCTTGATGTTTCTTCATTGTTGTCTATTTGAGCAACTACTTTCCCCTTATCCTGGGATGGCTTCGCATTCATCACCTATGTATTCTCCACCGCAAATTTCTTCATGTTTTGCACCTCCGCTTTCATGTGTTGCCATTCTGTTTTCCCTATTCGGAGAGCTTCCTGTAGTAATGCCACTTGTTCCTTCAAAACTTTGTTGCTTTCTGCTAAAGCCTGATTTTCAGTTGTTATTATATGGATTGTACAATCTCTTTCCAGCTCTTTAGCTTCTACTGCTTCCAACCTTTCTTTTACATTTAAGAGTTCTTTCACATAAAGATCAGATGACCAAGTGAGAGGTGTGGATGTGGGACTATATAAAGCATAATCATCACTAATTTTTTCTTTTTTTTTGGACTTGTTGCCACATGTTTGCGAAGAAGACTTGTTTGAATGTTGTTTCTTGTGAGCAATACTCTCCCTTTGAGACCTTTTTTTCCTTGTCTGCTCCCATTTTAGACGAGCTAGTCTCCTTTTTAAAATGCCCTGATATTGTTTGGCATTGACCCAAACCCACTTCCTGGTTTTCGTTGATGAGGCAATTTTCACTTGCCCTATACCATTTGTTTCCACGGGTTTTAAAGTTTCTTGTCCCATTACCATGATGATATTAAGGGAAATCAAAATCTCTGCCCAAAACTGACCCTTTGTTTTATGCTTAACTCTTCAATATCTGTTGGTTTGACCACTGAAAACTTGCTGCTCTGCCCACTGTCCACTGAAAACTAGCTGCTCTGCCCTTGCTGCTCTGCCCACTGTCCACTGTCCCTGTCCCTGTCCCTGTCCCTGTCCACTGAAAACTAGCTACCCTGCCTTTGCTGCTCTGCCCACTGAATATGATTATGTAGGAAAAAGATAATCAAACATGCACCTGTGGGATCCATGATGGAGTTGACCAATTTGAATGTAGAGTGTAAATATATCGCATTATCATTGATATGCTTGGAACTCTTGTGGAAACATATTCCTGGAAGAAAAACTGGCTCTTTGACAATGGAGGAATGAGCATATAATTGAATCCGCTGGCCGCAGGTTTCGCCCTTTGTATCTCAAGGAGTAATAATTAATCGAAGTGAAAGAATGAAGAATGGAAGATCGATTGCAAGCGAAGATTGCGATGGAATTTAACCCTAAGAATTCGTAGCGCCCCAATTCGTCTGCTCCTGTTCGGCCTGCTGATAGATGACGGGTATCGATGCTCGGCTCCGCCAATTTTCCCAGTGTAGCTGTGTAGGTGTCAACTTTCTCAACTAAATATCAAGCGTTGAGTTTTAAGGTCAATTTGTTCACGACCATGGAAGGGTAGTACAAAAAATTAAATTATATAACTACACACACACACACACACACACACACACACACACACACACACACACACATATATATATATATATATATATATATATATATATATATATTTATTTATTTATTTATTTATTTATTTATTTATATATTAATTATATAATTAATGTTATTATTTAAAAACAAAAAGACAAAAAAATCGTAATAATAATAATATTATTATAAAAAAAACACACACACACACACTAGTTCCCAAATAGTATTACTAGAAAAATATACAATCTAAAGATACCTGTGTGTTTGAGTTACATGCCGAAAAGACTTGAGAACCTGAAGAAAATTGTCAGCAATAAGCTGTGAGGACAAAGATTTTCGGAGAAGAAGACAATGTTATGAATATAATTCATAACAAATAAAATGAATATAAATAATGTATCTAATAAATAATCAAATATTGGTTATGTTAAATAGTCATTAAGTTAAGTGAAAGGGCATGTCTAAAAGACATGCCCAATCATGAAAAGACGCATGCCTAATTATATATGCGGGTCCTCATTGTAACATTTTTCATCACTTGTACATTTTATATATAATAAATTATTATTACAAAATACCTCGTGTATTTTTACATGTAAGTCAACAAGCTATCAGTTTTGTTGCTTCAGAATGCAGTAAATAACATTTTTAAACTAAGGTCACATACACAATAGAAATAAAAAATCATTTTACATAAGTTACAGGAGCGACCAATAATTGATTACCGAGAAAAATGAAATTATGTTTGTTGTCACTTTAAAAATATTTGCAAAGAATTTATTAATGACTTCATAAATTTTGTATACTTTCGCTGCGAGAACCATTTTTTTCACATTGAACTTAGAAAATAGCAAAGGCAATGTGCATGAAATTGGAATTTATTCCTCATATGTAGATCTAAATCTCTATGGAATCGTACAAAACACCTTTCATTTTTCATTTTGCAAAATAAATATTGCACTAAATTGTGGCCATCAATTTGTTTTAATAATTGATAACAAAATGTTTCCAACCGTTGTTACATGTAAAATTAGTGTCAAGGAATTTTCAAATTAATACACGCTTGATTATCGACTTTTACATGTTGTGCGAAAAGGGCACCCCTGGTACGGTAATTGGGGCTATGAATTTGGGAGAGGAAGTTAGGAAGTTTTGGAACAACACATGAGACATACAAGAGAGGTATTCAATGTTTATCAAAGCTTCGTTTGGACTTAGTTTTGCCTCCTATGATTTCAAGAGAGCATTATGACAAGGAAGATTGTTGAAATTAAGAAGGGCACCCAACTTCCTTGTGGCACTTTATTTAGCAGGGTAGCCATGTAGATTCCTTATACAAGGCAAAAAATAAGGAAGAAGGCTAGTATAAATAAAATGTGTGTGTTCCAAATGACAAGCATGACCAAGGTCACTAAACATGTTGTAAGAAGCATGATCCAAACCACAATAACCCCTGCAACACAAAATTCCATTAAACCTCTTAAGGTGTTAGTATAAATAAAATGTGTATGTTCCAAATGACAAGCATCACAAAGATCACTAAACATGTTGTAATAAGCTTGACCCAAACCAAAACAACCCCTGCAACACAAAATTTCATTAAAACTATTATAGATGGAGCCAAAGTATCCATGTTTTTCCTCTTTTCCTTTTTTCAAGGTGGGGTAATTCCCATTCCTCTAATTTTGTTGGCAATGTAAGATTGTATAAAGTATATTTTGTTTAGTGCACTAATGAAATATAAAGCACATTTATTTTGAACTAAATCTTTATAATTTAGTTAGAAATCGAATTGTTGAAAAATGCATATAAAATCTCAGAGATTACATATTACCATTGGAAAATATCAAAAACTGTATAAAACTCTCTTCACTCTTCAAATCAATGTGTTTTTCACAAAGAAATCAATTATTATTTTGAACTAAATCTCTCTAATTTAGTTAGAAAGTGAATTGTTGAAAAATGTAGATAAAATATTATATATTATTATTTTGAACTAAATCTCTATAATTTAGGTTTAGGTTGAAAAATGCGGATAGAATCTCAGAGATTACATATTGCCATTTGAAAATATCAAAAACTGCAATCAATTATTATTTTGAACTAAATATCTGTAATTTAGGTAGGTGTTCATTTTAATTTATTGTTAAGTGAAATATGGTACTGCAAAACTCCCATTGAATATGAAAGAAAGACCATAGAAAGACTAGTGCTGCTAGACTAGAGAAACTAAAAGAACATACTCGATTGATGTTTTTTATAGTCGTGATACCTTTGGTTCCATCTCATTGGCAAGACCAGTCGCCATTCCTTTCGTTTCATCAGCAAGCCTAGCCATAATTGTCATTTCGAACAAGCCTAATTCGTTGCATAATTGTTCTCCAATTTAGAATCAAAAACTGGTTGCAGGAGAACCAGTTAGCTGCTTTTAACCCAAAAATAATTCTTCCATATCTAAAAGAAAGGAATTGAATTTGTGAAGTATTTTTAAAACAATTAGAAATTATGTTTAGCACTCTCTCCATCGAGTGAATTCCCCAAGAAAATACAACATATTCCCACCCAAACAATTCAATTCTGGAGGTTTCTGTTAAGATGTTGTATACGTAAGCATGTTAGTGCAGCTAAGCTGGAAGAGATTCTAAGTGAGAGGCAGTGCTGAACCGGAGCCACATCGAGTTAGTTCCCCTCCAAGCCTTCTTCCGAACTTGCAAACAAGTGCTTATGAAAGCAGGTCCCTTTCCATTGGTTTGTCGTCTCTACTTTGATTCTCGTTCTTCCTTTCATTCAATAGATCCCTTGCCTTTGTCTTTCTTGGTTAAACATGAATCTGGTTTATAACATAACTTAGTATTTTTATCAATTCTTTTGAAAAATCGTCTTCTATAGTTTAATCTGGTCATTTTAATAGCTTTACCAATTTGTTTGAAATGTACCTTTTTATACAGGTACGTGACTTGCATCCAAGCCCACATGTCATCCATATGTTTTTTGGCCATAATTTATTTCTTCGCGATTAGAAAAATAAATTATATATAATAATTACAAAATAAAAAACAATAAAATAAAAATACTACGATAAAATAAAAATACAAGTTCCTAAATTATATATAATAATTACAAAATAAAATAAAACGAGAAAATAAAAATACAATTTGTATGCATGGAAGACACGTGTATACACCTAAGATGAAGGCACGTGTAAATTTTAATCTTAAAAACGTTGAAGTAAATCAAGTAGCCAATCCCTATTTACACACCTAAGATGAAGGCACGTGTCTACACCAAGATGTAAATTTTAATCTTAAAAACGTTGAAGTAAATCAAGTAGCCAATCTTGATGCTTTATATTTCTATATTTTAACAATGACTAGTTATGGAGACCTTCTCTCTCTGGTATAAATTATTTCTTTTAAATTTAGTGCCACCAAGGCAACATATAAATTGGTGGAAAAATTACAAGTTGTTTGTATTATTTTTTTCAATTTAATGTCACCAAATAAACATATAATTGGTGAAAAATTGAGGCACCAAGATTTATGTTCTTGTTCATTACCATTTGAAGTTTTGGTTTAACTCTTAAGCCCTTCTCAACCAAGATTTGGGCGGCGGAATATAATATTTACCACTTTAGCAAGCAAACTTGTTTTGTTAATAAATATTCAATATTACTATATCATATTAAATACCAATATTTTTAGTTTGGATATTTAGACAAAATCATGATTCAATATTACTATATCATATTAAATACGAGTATCTTTCCTTTGGATAATTAGACAAAATCATGATTCAATAGTACTATATCATATTAAATACCAATATTTTTCCCTATTAAATATCAATATTTTTACTTTAGATAATTAGACAAAATCATAATAATATATTGATACTATCAAACTTGATCTCTTAATAAAGATTCAATATTATAATATATTAAATACCAGTATTTTTCCTTTGGATAATTAGACAAAATCATGATTCAATATTACTATATCATATTAAATACCAATATTTTTCCTTTAGATAATTAGCCAAAATCATGATTCAATATTACTATATCATATTAAATACCAATATTTTTCCTAGATAATTAGCTTAAATCATGATTCAATATTACTATATCATATTAAATACCAATATTTTTCCTTATTAAATATCAATATTTTTACTTTAGATAATTAGACAAAATCATGATAATATCTTGATACTATCATGACCTTTAAATACCAATAATTTTCCTTATTAAATATCAATATTTTTACTTTGGATAATTAGACAAAATCATTAATAATATATTGATACGCTCATGGAAGTTAATGCTCATCCCAACGTTTATAGCCTGGATTTTATGATATTGGAGATTTAGATTTAACGGTGTTCAAATAGCACCAGCAATATGTCTAGCAATATAGCACTAGAAATATGTCTCTCTGACGGTCATATATACACCAATATTATGTTAACATGTCTCTTTGACGGTCATATATACATCAATATTTTAATATATCTCTTTGGTTGTCATATATACAAGTGATATAGTTAATAAGTAATATGTATTTTTGACGATCATATATACAACAATATGTTAATATGTTTCTTTGACGGTCATATATACAGCAATATCTTAGAGCAATATGTTAATATGTCTCTTTGGTTGTCATATGTACAAGTGATATAGTTAATTTAGTGGACTAACTAGCAGGGACTTTCTGCTTCGCAGCTATTCTTGTTTTTTTATAGAAAAAGGAAAACACGAGAAGGAGAGAATAAGACAAAGTTTGACAATCTGCAAAGTGCTCTCATTGATGCAGAGAAAATATCAAAACCCTTTGTAAAACCTTACCAGAAGAAAATTAAACAACAATTAAGATTTATCTCGACTAGAAAAAACATCGCCATCAAGCACTTTTGGTGTTGGAATTCTTGATATGCTTATGATATCGTGATCCACCATGGTCACCTCAGGAAAAAATTAATTAATTAATTAAAAATAATAATAATAAGAATAAATAAATAAATAAATCTCACGAACCCTCATTGGACAGAATGTTGAAATGCCAGACACGACCTTCCAATTCCACTAAATTGTTCCCCTCCTTGTTTCATGCCATGACACCTACACTATAGACGATTGTCATACAACCAGGGGCTTCAAGAAAATAATCCTGAGGCACATTGATCATGATGGTGTCCTATTCGGTGTTTCACACCTCAGGCAACAATTTTTTGAGGGCAAGCTTGCACACCAAAGTATCCATTTCAAGACTCTGCCACGAGGGCCGACATTCTTCAAAGCACGCATAGGCGAGGAGATCGTCAGCCTGGTTAATTATGGAAGAGTATTGAACATGGCAGGATATCAGCTCAGGGTTCTTGAAATATATGTCACAATCAACTCTGGGTGCTTAAGACATATGCCAATTTTTAAGTGGAGGGAGGATGACGAAAGAAGGCATCCTATTGGACAGGGTGAACAATGTTTGCTCACCCCAACCTGGTAAAGGAAAAACCTATCAAAGTAATTAAAATGGATGCTAAGTAAATATTTTTGTTTTATATTATTATGGTGGGTGCATTTGAATTTGAGAGTGTGTATAACATGGCATCATTTCTAAGAGGTTAATATTAAGGTTACCTTGTTTTGTTGTGATTTTTAGAGTCTACTTTTATTGTTTCAATACAATAAATTTGATTATGATTCTTTTAATATGTGGTTTGTGGTTATGTCAAAAAATGACATCTTTATTTTTTTTGTTTAATTATTATATATTTTTTTGTAATTTAAAAGATAAACTTTTAATTTTGGACTTTTGCATATTTATATTGAAAAGTAAAAAATCTTATATATAGTATATTATTATTTTCAACTAGTAACATTTTATTTAAATATTTATAATACTTTTGATGATTTGTGACGAGGATCGGAAAAAAATTGAGATATTTATTCAAAATCCTTTAATAGAAATGTGTTTAATCTATGTCCATAAAATGTGGGTTTTTATATTTGTAATTTTCATCAAATAGATGTTTAAAATGGTAATAAATTAATTTTAAAAAATAATGATTTATTTTGTATGTTATTTTATATTTAATAAAAAATAATGTAAATATTTCAACAAAGTTATTTTTAATATTAATTATGTTTTAATTTACTTTATTTTTATTATAGTGTAAAAATAAAATTAATTTAATGTTTTGTGAACTTGATTATTGTTTTTTTCAATTTTTATCAATAATTTTCATGTGTAAACAATGTTCACTCTAGTGAATTAATGAGCTTCAATTCTGTCCTCTCTATCAAATCGTATTTGACCACATGGCTCCTTTTCTCGTGAACCCTCATTGGGTAGATGCTGAAATGCCAGACACAACCTTCCAATTCCACTAAATTGTTCCCCTCCTTGTTTCATGCCATGACACCTTCACTATAAACGGTTGTCATACAACCAAGGGCTTCAAAAAAATAATCTTGAGGCACATTGATCATAATGGTGTCCCATTCGGTGTTTCACACCTTAGGCGACAGTTTTTTGAGGGCGAGCTTGCACGCCGAAGTATCCATTTCGAGACTCTGCCACGAGGGTCGACATTCTTCAGAGCGCGCATAGGCGAGGAGATCGTCGGCCTGGTTAATTATGGAAGAGTACTAGACATGGCAGGATATCAGCTCCGGGTTCTTGAAACATATGTCACTATCAACTCCGGGTGCTTAAGACAGACGTCAATTTTTAAGTGGAGGGAGGATGATGAAAATGAAGGCCTCCTATTGGACGGGGTGAAAAATGTTTGCTCACCCCAACCCAGTAGAGGAAAAACCTATCAAAGTAATTAAAATGGATGTTAAGTAAATGTTTTTGTTTATATTATTATGGTGGGCGAATTTGAATTTGAGAGTGTGTATAACATGGCATCATTTCTAAAAGGGTAATATTAGGGTTACCTTGTTTTGTTGAGATTTTGAGAGTCTACTTTTATTGTTTCAATACAATAAATTTGATTATGATTCTTTTAATATGTGGTTTGTGGCTATGTCAAAAAATGACATCTTTCATTTTTTCTTGGTTTAATTATTACATTTTTTGTAATTTAAAAGGTGAGGTTATTCCAAGGGTTGCAAAACTTTTAATTTTGGACTTTTACATATCTATATTGAAAAGTAAAAAATCCTATATATAGTATATTATTATTTTCAACTAGTAACATTTTATTTAAAGATTTATAATACTTTTGATGATTTGTGACGAGGATCGAAAAAAATTGAGATATTTATTCAAAATCCTTTAATAGAAATGTGTTTAATTTATTTCCATAGAATGTGGGTTTTTATATTCATAATTTTCATCAAATAGATGTTTAAAATGGTAATAAATTAATTTTAAAAAATAATGATTTATTTTGTATGTTATTTTATATTTAATAAAAATAATGTAAATATTTCAACAAAATTATTTTTAATATTAATTATGTTTTAATTTACTTTATTTTTTATTATAGTGTAAAAATAAAATTAATTTAATGTTTTGTCAATTTAATTATTGTTTTTTTCAAAAAAATTCAATAATTTTCATGTGTAAACAATGTTCACTGTTGCGAATTAATGAGCTTCAATTCTGTCCTCTCTACCCAATCGTATTTGACCATGTGGCTTCTTTCGTCTTCTTGCCGCTTGTCGTCTCCCTGCAATGCCACAAACAAGAAGGTGAATGGCCACGTGGGTCCTGTCGTCTATCGTCTTCTTAGAGCGCTATGGAAACCACGATGAACAAATGCGAGAGCACTTATTTGGGGAAATTGGTGCTTCTCGTTTTGTTTTTCGCATTCATGGCAAGGGGTTTTGCAGGGACAAAGTCGTCCGTTATAGCCTTATGGGCGGATCAACCTTAGCTCCCAACTCCAACCTTAACTCTGCCAAAGCCTACGATCCCACCACTGACGAGGGGCGCCCTGTTTCTGACACTTCAGGAATGTTTGATGGTTGCAATTTCATTAGGAGTTGCTACAACAACAACAATTGAAGCAGAAAAACGATTAGGGAACTCATGGAAACTTATTGTTGTTGTATTTAAAAGATTTGGTGAGCAATATCTGTCAACTATTTTGTTCCAATCCATCCGAGAGGAATACGAGAAGCATGATGTTTCCTACCAGTGTTTCTTAGGTGTGTCAGAATGCATTCTTTGGGTTAATTTTTTGCTAGAAATGGTTGCATCTTTATAGGGAAAAAATTAGATGGGGGAAGGAAAATCATTCTAAGAACATGGGCATTACCAGGAGTTCATAATAGAAAAATTAGGTGGCATTAGTTCTTTTTTTAACAGATGATGTTTTTTCATTATTTGGGAAGACAGTAATTTCAAGCATACAATATTTTTTCATTATTTGGGAAGACACTAATTTCCAGCCTACCCCGGATGCGAGTGACAGATCGGACATGAGTGTTAATCAAATCTCACCCCTCCAGGATAATGGAAATCCCCATCGCAGAGCTTCACCTACAGCGGATCCAATTATCATTAACCTCTCACACGCACCTCGTAGTACCATAAATAATGATGAAAGGACAGGTCCTACGTCACCTTGCCCTGAAGATCACTTTGCAGCCACCACCTCTCATGTCCACCATGATTAGCCAATCTTGCAACCAAATCTCTCCCCCCGAGCTTTCACAGGCTCTCAATTATCGCACGCATAAACACGTGAATGACACTCATGACCACCTTCACAGACCTCATCCTCGCACCTTTATAATGCTTAACCATCTGCCCCTTCCCTCACTCAGCCTATTTCCCTTACATTTATCTCCCCTCTCTCCGCTATGGTTTCTCACCGACCTCACTCAGCTGGGAAGCCACTACCCCAGTGAGGAGCTAAGCAGTACCCATCCTGCGAATCTACCCCCCATTTCTCTCCTGATTCTTAGCTCCTTTGAACAACCCTGTGCGATCATGTTCCTTTTGACCTGATCACCCCTTACCAGATCCGCAATGGCTCCCAGAATCCATCAATGCACCATCCATGGTGGGCAAAGAGGGGCCCTCCTAGGTCATTATCATCGCAGAGAGGACAATCATCTCGAATCGATTAATGGCTCCTCCTCTAGCACTTTTGCTAGCAAATGTCCCGCTCCCGAGCAACGCGCAGAATCCTCCAGGCAATCTGCGCAGAGAGATGGTCGCAGTACAAGGAGGTCCTCCTCCTCCGCTCAGGCGCACTCTCTGCATCGCAACCCTTTCCCTCTGAAGGAGTCGGAGAAGGATGATGAGGACATGAACATCTAGTTCATGGAATCTGATGGCATATGGACGCGGGTTCCAGATGGCGTAGACCCGAACTACCCCATTCTATGTGCCCCAGTGAGCACTCCCAAGCATACGATGCCCGATAGGGAAGTTGTTGTTGCGGAGGCCCTTGCATGTCCTATCGAGGAGGAGAACCCCTACAACAATGATGAAGATGATGCATAACGTCTGAAAAGTCGCTCCGTTTTCCACTGTTTTTTGGCAAGTTCGCCCTTAAGGCTTTTTTGTAATCATTTTCTTCGTGCTTTCTAGATATGTCAATGCTACTACGCATACGGTACTGCTCGGTTTTAAGTTTTGTCTGGGCTGGTTTCCTTCCTCGAGGCAACCCAAAAACAACATTTCAAAGGCTGGGATTGGCTAAGTGCAGCTTGACAACTCAGCCTGTAGCATATGTAACTTTATGTTTTCAAAATTAATAGATTAGCTCAACTTACCAAAAAAAAAAAAAATCCAACCTATATTATGATAAGTTATTGTGAATCCTCGACATTGGGCATGTGCAAAATTCCTTAAGTTGTGAAAAAAAACAAAGATTGTAAGAAGCATTATCACCCACTGCACCACATTATTAACTACAATTTGTTTCAAATCAAAATTAATTGAAAGTGTAAAAAATAATTTAGGGTGTATTATCTATTGACCTATGAGGCATTGGGTTCATGGAAATGTCATTGCATTGATTGAAACCGTGGAATACACAAGCGAGATCATTCATCTCTCCAACAATGAAAGGAAAACTTGAGAGAATATCATTGATGGATGGGTAGCATAGATAATATGTGGAACAAAGTATTTTAACAAGTAAGATATTTTATATTTATATGGGTCTTTAAATATGCAAAAGAGGAAACCAAAATATTTCAAGGAACTATAAAACTATCATCATCAACCCAATGTTTGCCAAATTCATAATTTAGATTACAAATTAAAAAAAAAGTGAGAGAGAGAAAAAGAACTAAAAAGCTTGAAAGGACAAGTTTGTCCTTACCAAAGCTCTCTGTCACCTCACACTTGGGCATGCAAGCGCACGCACTTAGAAAATAATTTTGACACTGAAGCTAAAGAATTATGGGTTTTTTGTCAAGCTCAAAGCAAATTTCAATGCCATTTGAGAGAGAAACTACAGTAGACGTTTATTAAAATGGTGTTCCCAAATGGTTGGTAGGTAGTTGTAATACCTTGCCTATATGAACATGGAAAGCCTAAAATTATAACCACTTAAGGTTTTTTTAAAGAGCTTCAACAATATTATCTAAAGTGTCCCTTTCATTCTACATTCTTCCCACTCTCTTCTATTGGTGTTCCTTTGCACTTATAGGTGCAATTGCTAGTCAATATCTAATTAAATTATGTGTATAATTTGTTATCACTTCATGGTGTTTAAATTTTGGTTACAGATAAATAGTTCTCACTTCATAATATTTAATTTAATTTTCAAATATCAAATAAATAATAGCTAGTTGGAAAAAAAACAAATACCAGCTAAGATCCATCTAAACTCAAATAAATACAAGCTAAGATGCATCTAAACTCTAGATCTACGCCGAGAGGGATCAAATCTCTTTTCACTTTAAAAAGCTTTGCATATCAAGAAGTTTGATCCCTCTCGACACTTGGTAGATATAGAGTTAAGATGGATCTAGGTTGGTTCAATTAATAATTATAATTATAATGATTAATTTTATGTTTTTTTATCGAGTCAAAATGTTAAATATTACAACATCTCTACTATATTGGGATCAAATGTTTACATAGGAGTTAAGTTTACTTATGAACCTAAAATATAAATATTTTTTTTTAATAAAAAGAGAGGGGAAATTTTGGATAAAATATAATATTACAATACTATATGTCACCCAATATTTACTACCACCCCATGCAATAAAAAGTGACTAGTGGTGGTGAAAATAATAATTAAAAGGTAATATTACTAGCAATTGCACCAGATGTTGCAAAGGAAACTTTGTAAGGCATATTCTTGAAGCATCATGACATACAAAAAATCATTGAAGATAAAAATTAGTAAAAAAAATGTTATTTAGTTGTCTTAAATCATAAGTATCAGTTTCATGTGAGCTATCAAATCCTTGAAAGTGTCCATTGTCAGTGGCATATATCTGAAGTGATAATTCATTCAACAAAGGAGAAACTCTTGGAGGTCCATGTGACCCAACTGAAATTTTATAATCCTCACCACATCCAAAAGCCTCAGGTAACAAACCATTTTAGCAAAAATCACCTGAGAAATTGTTGGGTCTTGTCTTTTCAAACATGTAATAACACCTTAAACCACCTGAAATTTGGGAACCATATTTTGTTTTTTGTGGAGCATAACCATACAAAAATAGCCCAAGCCAATAAATTTGGAGTACTTATTGGTCCATCAAGTTCTACAAAATAATGGTTGACTACAAAATAAAATTGTTGTATTATAAACTCCCAACTTCGAACATCATTACATTACCATCCACATATTTACAATTATTTACAAACATAAATACAATTCATGTCAACTTTGGAGGCTTAGATCAAATTAACATCTGAAAGGCTCATTGCAGGTTTCTTATAAGAATTACAGGGTCTGTGTTTTCATACCCTGAATACATGTTCTTCGCCCATTCGTTCATCTACCTGCACAATCCATCTTCCCTTCTTGCCTCTCCAAGTTATACTTTTCACATTTTTATAATAATTACAACATCTCCTCTTGGAAATCATGCCCATGGCGTCCATGTCCACTCCCTGTTGTGTATGAGGCGATGAGTGATTACCAGAATCAATACCGATTCTAGTCATTCAAGACTCCTAAAATTACAGCAAAATAATGCTACAACAAATTTCACAAAACAAGGACAAGAAATTACAGTGAACTTTTCTAAGAGAGTAAATGTACCATACTATGATCTACACATTCTAGGCAGAACAACAGAATGTTAGATTACTAATGGAAATCCAATACATAAATAAATTATAGAAAGCCAATGCATATCATAGTCAGAAAAATATTATTGTCCAATAAATCCCCATGGATTGCAAGTTCCAAGTTGCAGTTGATAGATGCATTGCAAACACAAGAATAGAGATCCACTCTGTAGATGTCTCTGTGCATGGTTCCTTTTACACAACATATTGTTACGTATGCAATGTTCTAGTAGTCTTGCGATACGTAATCCCTAGCATTTATTCACCATCACTATTAATTGCTACTCCCTTTAAACATTATGAAAATAAAGTAGACTTATAAACATATATTGTTCTAATATTGATATCAATAAAGCTCAGGTTTTTCCTGCATCAGAAATCAAAGGAAGTCTATAAAACTATCTTAATGACCTAAAACTAGATATGTGGTTTTTTCAGATCTCATGCTTTCACAGTTAGTATCATTTTCTTCCATAACTTCTGGGTAAAAACCATGTATTTTTGGATTCATTAAATGTTTTCCTCACTGCAAGTCCCATCGCTAGCAGAGAAGCTTGCTTCCTTTTGCATTCTGATCTCATAAGCCCATTAAAGTCCTAGACAATAATGCAAGTTAGGATTGAATCTCATGTCATTTATATCAGGAGGAAGAAAGGCCCCATTTTCAATCAAAAATTCCATTGCTTTCCTATTCCGCTCCTTTTCTTCATTGTGAAGTGGAGTCCCTACAAATTAATATAAAATTATGTTTAAACAATAAAACCTACATATATATACTGAAAGTGGAAATAAATTTTATAAACTTTATATATATATATATATATATATATATATATATAAAGTTTATAAAAGTTATTTCCACTTTCAATACATTAATGAAGCAGAAGCCACATATCCATATAAGTAACATTAAACATGCAGTTGCATAATATGGCTGTATGAAATTGACTACAAAGCCTTTAGAATCCATCTTTTTCTCTGGGAAAAACCACAAGAGATTCATTTTTTTTTATTCTTTTCCCAACACAAGGTGGGAAACAAACCTAAAATGAAAAAGACACACACGGTGGAAAACCAAACTTACATCCACAACCACCCTTAGTCTGTGCATCAATGTCAGCTCCACGTTCAAGTAATACATTCATCATGTTCAAATTCCCACCAACAGTGGCAAGATGTAGAGGAGTGGCCCTAGGATATTTTGGGCAAAATGCAGGTGCATTCACATCTGCATCCATATTTAGAATTCGTCTCACCTACACCATATAAATAACAAAAGAAAGACTGTCATTTCTCTTTGTTGCAAACACATTTTTTCAAGCAAGAAACCACTTTTTCTAATTTTTTTACATATGAAAAAGAATGGTGATATCAACCCATAATAGTGGTAAGTACTAGAACTTAGAAGACAATGGGAACACACTTAATTTTGAAAAAAACATAGACGATTTCATTAATTTTGCAACTTGTATGCAATCAGAAAAGACTTTTCTTTTGCATACGTAAAATGATTCTATTGACCAAAAACAGTGATCAATACTGACAAACAGGGTCAACACATTTGAAATTAGGATAAACATAAGAAATTTCACTACTTGTGCAATAATCAGATGAAAAAGGAAAAAATATATATATATGTGAGGCCATGTAGATATTTCATTTGCCATATTCATAAAAATCATACTACCTTGAAGGTGTAACAAATTGTGACTGAAATATTCACATGTAATATGCTAAAATGGCATATAAAAAGAATATGAATAGCAGATGATGCCTACGATGAATGAGAATGGTGATCAAATAATACACTTGATGATCAACAATAAAAATGAGTAGAGCGTATATTGGAATCATTTGTTACTGTAGCAACCTAACAAGCAATGTTTCATAAGCAATATATGATTTCTGATCCAAAATTCACTTTTCTGTCATGTACAATATTGGTCCAAAATGATGACTCAATGACTTCGTGACTGTTTGTTTCTAAATCATATGTACCCAAAAAAATTAAATATCTTCTGATAACCTCTCGTTTTTACCTAATGGCCATGTAAGTAAATATGTTCTGGCCTTGGTCTTTACCGTACAAATGTATCTTGTTAACAACAGTTATGCAATACCAAAAGATAAAATTTATAACCTCTCGTTTTAACCTAATGGTCACAGTGTCACTTTGCAGCAACCTTGGTCTCGCCACACAAATGTATCTTGTTTATACCAAAAGGCGACTCTCCAAAGTAGGGGCAAGATTTTATGCAATACAGAAAGATAAAAAGTCAATGGGAAAATAGATCATGATATGAACATTTAGGAGCTTTAACCTAAGTCCTCACCGACCCTATAATCGCATATTAAATTAAGCTAAAGAAACTCTGAAAACCACAACCCACTTGAAACTAGGGACCTGCTACCACCATGATTAGGGTAAAGATTTCACATAATTAACAGCCAATAACCAAACCCTTGAAAATCACAAGAACTTATTCAAAATAGAAAAACCAAAGGACAACCGGCTTGAATTTACATGATCGATTCTGTAAAACCCCATAGAAAAATGTTTATTTTGAATAATAGGCTATGCTGCAGAAGAGAATCAACCCAGGCCAAAATACACACAGATTCTGCAAATCGAAACCAACTGTGATCAGTTTCGCCAAGACGATCACAATAATCATAATTTTCAGCGTCAGATACCCAAACCCTCTGATGAACGACAAAATGAAAACTCGGTAACCCAAATCTTAGTGGATCAACGTAATTTCTATCAGGAATGATGTGTGGGCAAAGCTATTATTGAATGGGAGGGGGCTCGAAACTGCGATGCTGCACCATTTGGTAATCAAGATATGCAACAGCTAAGAGCAAAGCTAATGGTGATCCAATAAACCGCAACAAAACAACGGATGCTTCTTGAATGAAGGAAGGTTACAGAAAAGCATGGCAATTGTCACAATTCAAATCAACAGTTAATGATAACCCAATCGTCTAACAAAAGATCAAATGGCACAGATTATGACAGGAAAGTAACTAGGGGAGTTGTTTTCAAATAAGGATGCCTTACGGCATAATTACATTTTGTCTAATATGTCTCGTCACACCCCAACCTAAATATTACATTTAACTCAATATCCCCCCTCACCCCCGCTAATTTTATAATTGAGTTTGTTTACTTTTAAACTTCAAATATAAATAAAAAATAAAATAAGAAGTAGACTTACTAAGTGGAAATATTGGGTAAAATGTAATATTATAGTATTATATTATACCCAATATAACCTAGTAAAAAGTGGATGGAGACAAAAATATTATATAAAATGTAATAATTACATTTTTCCTAATATTTCTCCCACCTCCAATCATATGGAGACAAATCCCAACTCGAACATATCCATAATTTTTTTTGCATGGATTCAACACCATTTGCTACAACTAATTATGTATCTAAATATAACATCAGACTAAGATGGATCTAGGCTAGTTTAATTCCATGAATACCATGAGTCAATACCATTGATTCTTAAAACTATGGGTCATTTTTACTTATTTTTATTATTTAATTTTTATAGGGTTATTTTTATTTTATTTTCACATAGTTAAAATGTTTACATTAAGTTATGTTACACATTTCTAGCATATATTAGGAATTACATATATCCCTCACACTAAAATTTTATTATTATTATTATTATTATTATTATTTTGTCTCATTATATAAAGTATGATGTCAAATAAAGGTGAAAATTGAATTTATGTTCGACATTGATTTTTAAAGCAAAGTTATTAGTTATGTTTTTAAGCAACAATATATATATATAAACCAACACGTATATATATTTTTTAATTTTTTAATGTATTGTTACTTGACAACATCCCTCACCATGTGAATGGTAACTTAAAAAAAAACTTGAGAAAGACAAAGTCTTGCACTTGTAAACACAATTTTAAAAATTACAATATTTGTATAACCAATCATAATTAATAATGCTATTTGGTAGTAAAGTCTTTGGAGGTACTATTAACAAGGTCACAACTATTATGTGTTAGCCTAGTATATCTTTTTTTATTCTTTCATGTGTATATTTTTTTTATGACTTCCGCCCAAAATTTGGCCAAATTTTCTTTGGAATGACAAATTTCAATTGTTAAATATGTATAAAGTCAGTGCCTTGAGGGTTATTTATCGTTCTTAATATGTTTATGCTTTCAAAAAATCTTTTCAAATAATGAAAAACAACAATCTCACTCTAAATTGTTCATTGAATTTCAATGAAAAAGACAAAAATGTAGAGCAATTAGACTTCTCATTATGCATATTTTCGAGGACCCATCACGGGTCCTCTAACCATAAATGAATTTTTCACATAATTTCACACGATAATATACATGTGCATGTGTGTGACACAACTTAATGCATATATTTGTTACAACATATTAAAAACATGTACATAATTTATTTATTTTCCTCGGATAAAAGCGTTATTTTTTTATCAGTTGAAATAAAATTACATTTTTAGATACATTTGTGGCATGTATTTAGAGATAAAGGATAACTTGGATCTGTCAGAATAATAGCTTAAATCCATCATAATTGAGCAAAAAAGAAAAAGAAAAAAATTAGATAGAATACCTAACGACGTGTATAATTGTAGAATTTATCCACTTTTCCTTTCTTCCATCCTTTCTTACTTCCTTCTAAATCCCTGGGACAAGTTGAATAATATCCAATTCCATATCCGCCAAATTTGTTGCAAGAGTGAGCTCCTTTTATGATTCAAAGTTCTTTGTTAATGACATATTTTAGTTCCTGGTGTCATTTCGTTCTTTGTTGTTGCTGCTTCGATGATTGAAATATTTGTTGTGGTTTCCATCTCTATGTTATGATTGGGATCTATGGTCTATGATGTACAAAATTTGATTTATAGAAATTTACATAAATTAAAAAATAAGAAGAAGAATTCTTGATACCATGGCTCAGTTTGGATGCTATTGTTGGGACCACTTGATTGAATATGTCACCTTTCCAACTAGGAAATTCTATCTAAATTACTAGCCCAAGGAACCTCCACAAGGTTTGTTAGCCCTTAGAGCCGAAGTCCAGCCATAGTCGTAGCGTGTCTAGAATCGATCCAACACCCTACCAACTAAAAAAAAAAAATCCCAATCTGAGTTCTCACTCTCCTTTCATGGTCTCCTCCCTCCTCTCAATTCTCCCTCTCATCCTTCCTTTAACATGATCTAAAATCCACCCCCCCCCCCCAAAAAAAAAAGTGATTCTCCTTCCCTCTCCTCCTCCTGCACTTATGCCTCCCTTCGCCATGAATTCCAACCACTCCTTCACTAATCAATGGTGCCCACTCCTTTGAAGTGGATGTCATTAACTCTCCCCTCCCATGCCTTATCCTTGAATTAATTCGAGGGGACAACTTGTCAGGCCGAGGAGTGATAAATAATAAAGCAATAAATCAAAGAATAAAATATTAATATTTTATCATGTTAGTTAATGTTATGGATTCACAATCCCAGATCCGGGTGATGATACAATCGCCCCTCTCCACGGTGAGCGATGACACACCACCTGCTGAATTGTTGGTGCCACAACTTGCTTGCCGCACCAAGTTGTTGCGGCCTGTATTCAATGTGCATTAAGAACCAGGTGGCTGCCAGCAAAGGCCTCGTTCGGAGGGGCATCACATTAAAATACCGTTGCCCCTCCATCCACTGCACTCTTCCCTGTTCTCCTACCGAAACGTTGCCAGCATCCTCCCCCGCTATCTATTGCGTTCTCTACGCTCGCTCGCTGCCATGGAACCCAGGCAAAGGTAGAAGCCCCACAGAGGAGACACCAGAGGAGCCTTGCCTGCCAAGCTCACCAGAGAATCCGCAGATTTCTTCTACCGAGCCTTCATTTAACTTGAAAGCTCCTCGGCCCTCTCTGCAAATCAGGTTCATGCTCCTTGGCCTTCTCTGCAAGCTCCCGCTTCATCTGCTCCCTTGGACGCCCTCCTCTTAACAACTGAGCCTTCTGAATCCACTCCTGCAGCCCATCCCTCACCGACTGCTGAGCCCTCCACAAATCCTCTGCCCAGAATCAAGAGAAAATACAGAAAATCTACGATTCCACTCTATGTCTCTCCCCCCGCCCAAAAAAATCACAAGCTTTCCAATCAAATCTTCCTCCATGTCCTTACCCAAATTATGGTGCTATGTTCTAAGAGGTTGGCACAAATTGGACGAGCGTGGTGAACCGATGGAGCTAAAGCCACAAGTCATCTCAGCGGAACAAGAATAAATTGCCTGCTTCTACGGGTGTCCAATTACTGAAGAGGAACCGCCAACACCCAAAGAAGAACATCAGGAGATGTGGGAAACACCTGAAGGTTACTACACCTTTGTCCATCTCTGGATAAACCTATTTTTTACAGTTTTTATGTTTATTTTTAGTACTCTTGAAGATGTTTTTGCGAATGTAGATGACTCAAACTTTCAGAGACATGTAAAGGGTTTGTTTCCCGACTATGGGAAACCTGTCTTTTTTTTATTTTTGGACTCAACTGAGAGCAGGAATTGGATAAATTCTGATGCTCATAAAAATGGATTGTAATATATCTTATTAATCAATACAATTAGACTATCTTACAAAAAAAAATGTTATGGATTCACAAGAATCCATTCAATTAAATATCAATAACCATGCTTATACATAATTTAATAATTATAAGTCAATATTAAGGGTCATGTAAGCACCAATCAAACTTAACTATTAAGCAAGCTTAAGGCTAACCATAATCTTGATCGTTAATTAGGCTCAAGTTCAATGATAATTTATTTTCTAATCGAACTTAATTGTTAATTAATTGTCTAGCATAATAAGCTACATGATACTATTGTGTTCATGTGAGGTGTGGATATGTAGCTAGCATAAACATACCTAGTACATATACTAATGATACTTATCAAAATCAAACACAAAGAATATTTAGTTAGCTAATAGGTTATTATCACAATGTAAGAGAATAAGATCAAGTAGGAGCATTACAATATTGGAAGGTGTGCAAGGGATTTGGTTTCTCACCACCTTATTTAATTTAATTTTCCATTTTCCCCTATTTATGTTTCTCATTTATGTAAAATAACACTTGGTTTATACATACACATTTTTCCCTACTTAAGTTCCTCATTTGTGTAATACCACTTTCCTTATGTGTACAATTGTCTATCATGAGCTATAAAACATATTGGCATGTGAGGTTTCATGTAATATGTAGAGGCTGAGCAATACCACTTATCTTGTGCATTCAAATCTCTATCACGAGTTATTTGTGACATTGGTATATAGGGTTTTTTCATGTGAGATGGATAATATTAAGCAAATGTTTATGCACATGTATTCAAAATTGAGAGACTTGGGTATATAAGGATGACATCACTAGCATGTTATTAAGCTACAATATATAACATGGGATTAGTTTTATCCATATGAGAAAAATTAATAAAATTTTTACTTCTTGATAACATTTATTGTGGTGAATATAAATTTTTACAATACATGCTATCACATATCAATTATTTTTTATAATTTTGGAAGACATATGTTCATGTAGAGGGAATATTGTAACTCTGAACATGCAGTTTAGATAAACACATAATAATTAACATGTTCAAGTGAATGCAATGCTTGTGCTTATATAATAACAAACAACCAAGCCACTATATTAGATAGTAATAAGTGACCTCATCTCATTACCACAAGAAAAATGGAACCAAAAGAGATAAACAAAGGGCTTGTTGACTACAAGGCTATCCTGAATTCTAATATTGAATGTCCTAAAACATGCTATCTACGTTCTATAACAACCATGTATACATGTTACTTGCCAATATTAAACAATGTACATTGTATGTATTTGTAGATAAAATTAAGTTAATAGAAATTGTTAACGCGTTGCATATTTGAACATGCATAAATGTCATTTTAATGTGTCTTGTCACAGGTAACAATGTCTAACTTTTTTTCAAGTTCATGTAAGATGCTTTTCATAAATGGTGTGCATGGATCTCGAGGGTGTATGAGCAAAAAAGTTGAATTTGTAAGCACCAAAGCACATGGTTACTTCCATTTTGTTTTAGTTTCACACGGAGTTTAAATTTATCACCATTGATAATTATGTATGCAAAATTCAAGCTACAGATAAATTTTCAATGCTTTAAATTGATGAAATCATTGTTCTTATTGGTGTTTGAATATGGTTTTGTGAACTGTAACGCCCTCCTCCCACATTTACCCAAGATAACCAGTCCATTGGGGTAAATATGTGACGAGAGGTTACTGTGATGTGATTCAACCTCCTATGCCACCTTAAGGAAGTGGAACCAATATAACAGAACCAATCTAACCTTCCACACATACTACAAAACCTTCAGGAGCCAACCAACCCTTCCATGTGGTCAACCCCTTAGACAACTCATCATTTGACTAACCTGGACCCTCAGCTGCTCCCATGACAAGCCTTGCAAATGACTAAGGCCTTCCAGTCGCTCCCATAACAAGGCATGCCAGCGACTGTGGAATTTTCCAGCTAGTTCTGTGTCAGCCACCCCGAATTCTGTGCCACTTTTTTAGGGCTAGGACTCATGCCACTGCCAAAAACTTCATGAAAACTTCATAAATGGTAAATAACAGTGGAACAAATATAATAATTCAAAATTTGATACAAATACTTGATCTGACCCCTACTAGTCATGACATGCATTTCGTCAAACATGTCGCAAATATGTAATCTATAGGTCATAAAATCATATCTAAGCATAGGGGTCTCATACTTATATGAGATTCATAAATAAGAATTGTTGCCTTATCACAATAGTTGCATTATCATCTATTAGGACATATATACATTGTATATTCATTCGCTAATAAAAACATGATGAGAAACATACATCAAGTTTGTCGTAAAATATACTCATAACCAACATATAACCACAATAAATAACAAGGATATAACAACCATAAAATACACATATAAACCAGTACATTTACAAATAAAATACCAAGGAGAAGAATATCTTATTAATGAATGCAAAAACCAACCAAGTTTGGGACTTCCACGAACCACCTGACCGTATATTTGTTGAAAAAAAAAATTCTTTCAACCAATCACCCCTGTGCCATATTCCAAGCATGAATGTGGGAATCAAAACCAAACCAAACCAGGTTTCCTCAAGCTTTAACGCAATCCCCATCGGATCACTAGGCCCTAAACAAGCATGGATGCCACCAGATTTCTCCACCTACACCGTGAGAAATTTGATTGCCTCCTACTCTCTAGGATTTATTGTATATCCTGCCATTCATCAGTCGGGGATTACTAGGCCTAATCGAGACTCCACCCTCCAGGATTTACCGTATATTCTACCATACACCGATCAAGGATTCCTAGGCCTGATCAAGGGCACACACCTTTAGGATTTACCGTATATCTCGACATTCACCGATCGAGGATTCCTATGCCTACCTAGGCACACAAAATAAAACTTTACCACAATCCTAGTCCAGTTCAGGGATTCCTAGGCCATGTTTTCTTTCTTTCAGAGACCACCACACTCAGTTTCGAAACTATCTAACAATCTACCTTAACCAAATACAAGAGAACCCATCACACCATGGATATCCAGAAATGGAAAGGCTAGGCTGAATAACATTTTCATAGCTAGAAAATCCATGCAAATGACATCCAGACAACCAAACACACACATGCATACCAAATCTAGCAATGAAAGCACACATGAAAATCGATACCTGCAAGTAATCCTGATGTAGTTGGTTGATCCTACTCTTTCTAGATTGATCTTTTCCTTTTCCTTCTTGGTACTTCCTTTGCTTTACTTGATCCAATGCCAAAGTGCTCCAAGAAAACTCTAAGTTTCCAAGAGTGTGTGAGAGAGAGTATAGAGAGATAACTCCAAAACCGAACTAACAAAAGGTACCAACTGATCATCAGAAGCCTTTTTATTAATGATTCCTCTATTTTCTTCAATTTTCCATTATTTTCCATTATTTTCCTTTATTTTCCTCCTCAAATGAAACATGTTACCTTTCACCCTCCTTTTCTCCTATTTCCATTATTTTCATAAATAAATTGCCAACAAAATCCGCTTTGTCTTTCCAAAGCCTTTGCCATTGTCTTTGCTAATTTCCTTAGCCATAATAAACCAAATGAACACACACACTAGTATTTTTTCCCAACATTCAGCTTGGAATACGTGTCCCATGACCGTGGTCATTATTTTGTCTTTATTAACTTTATTTACATGAATTTTGACCAGGGTTGTTACAGAACCCTCCCCCTTGGGCGACCACTGTCCTCGGTGTTCAATGACACCTACAACCAACAATATTGTTGAAGCAAAACATACTGCCCATTATATTTACAATGATCAACCTGCTAAGAAGAAAACCAACAGGAAAAACATAACAAAACGACATAATAATGACAGGATACCCATACTTCTTATTGGAACTTTATAATAAAAATCATCGTGGTATTTACATCCACATAAATATGTACATATACCAAAACATCACACCTAAACATTCGCGTAACCAGTGAATAGATAAGGATACATAGGCCACATCTGATTTTCCATCTCCCATGTAGCTTCATCGGGCCCAAAGTGATTCCGGTACACTTTAACCTACTTCATTTCTCAGTTTTGGAGCATGAGCATATTTCTCTGCAAAATACATTGTGGTTCCGGTTGGAATTCTCCTTCTGGCTCCACATGCAATACAGACTAGTCGATCACATGATCAAAATATTTAACATAATACTTAAGTAATGACACATGGAAAACATCATGGAATGTCACGTTTAGAGGCAGTGCAAGTTGGCTATTGGTTCAATCCTTTCAATAATATTGAAAGGTCCACAAACCGAGGTGCCAGCTTAGCACATGATCCAATCCTCAAATATATCTTCTTGGGATTGATGTGCAAGTAAACATGTTCCCCAACCTGAAAATCCCTATACATCCTGTTCTGATCTACATAAATTTTCTACCTATCATATGATTTCTTTAGATTGTTCTTGATTACCTGCATTTATTTTTCCATCTCTGCCAACATGTTCGGTCCTATCAACACCCTGTTCAATGGATCACTCCAACTGATGGGAGTATTACAACTCCGCCCATACAATGCCTCAAATAGACTCATCCTTAGTGAATCCTCGTAACCATTATTATAATCAAACTCAACCAACGGAAAGTACTCCTCTCATATCCTCTGTTGATGCATCACATACATCCTCAACATTTCCTCCAAAATCCTATTAACCCTCTCTATATTTCCATCTGTCTGCAGATGATAAGTTGTGCTAAAGACCAACTCTGTACCCAAACCTGCAAATAAATCTTTCCAAAATCTCGAAGTGAACTTAGCATCCTTGTCTAACACAATATTTTGCAGAACACCATGTAATTTTACCACATCTCTGATTAATACTTGTGCCACATCACTAGCTAAATACATAGACTTCATTGGAATGAAGTGTGCTACCTTTGTCAACCTGTCCACCACAACCATTATAAAATCATGTCATATAGATGTCCTTGAAAAACCTGTAATGAAATCCATGGAAATGACTTCCCACTTCCACTCTAGAATCATAATCGGTTGTAGTAGTCCACATGTATGCTTACAATCTATTTTTACCTGCTTATAGTCCAAAAATCTAGCCACAAAATCTGCCACATATTTCTTTAGATTCGGCCAATGATAAAACTTATTCATTGTTGCCAATGTCTTCTGATATCCTAGGTGACCTGAATACGATTTCACGTGAAACTCTCGCAAGATACTGTTTTGAGCTCATCGTTGTCCAACACATATATCACGTCCCTAAATCTGCTCAAACCATCTTTTGTAAGACAATAGTCCACATCATGATCACTTGTAAGATGTTGTAACATGTGCCTAAGCTCCATGTACCTTCCATCCTGTCGTACTACCTGTAAAATATGATCCTGTAATTCTATCCCATAAGAATTCATAATTGTTATATTATTCACCTATATCCTCCTACTAAGAGCATCTGCAATCTCATTCTCTTTACCCTTGATGTACCTAATCTCAAAGTCGAACTCACTAATCATGGCCAACCATCTAGCTTGCCTAACATTCAGATTTTACTGGTTAAACACGTATCTCAATCCACTACGATCACTCATAAATACAAACCTCATTCCAAGGAGATAGTTCCTCCACATATTCAGTGCATGAATGATTGATGCCAACTCAAGATCATGTGTCAGATAATTTTGCTCGTGCTTATTCAATTTACGTGACTCATAGCATACTACCTATTCTTCTTGCATAAGGACTCCAGCAAGTCCTCTCTTGCAAGCATCTGTACACACCACGAACTCTTTGTTCGGATTTTCAATCTATAACACTGGATAATTTGTCAACAACTGCTTCAGCTGCTCGAAACTTGTTTCACATTACCCTGTCCACTCAAATTTTTTACCTTTCCTCTACACTGATGTAATAGGATATGCAACCCAAAATAAGTTCTTTATGAACCTCCTGTAGTAAACTTCTAGTCCCATGAATGATGTTACCTCATCCACATTTTTAGGAGCTTCCCACTCCATGATAACCCTTATCTTTTCTAGATCCACTGCTATGCCTTCCTTAAAAACAACATGTCCCAAGTATTGTACCTCTGTCTAAAAGAAACTGCATTTGATAAGCTTGGCATACAGTTTATTCTCTCTTATAAATCTCAATATTGTTGCTAAATGCTCGACATTCTCTTCCTCATTCTTAGAATATATCAAGATGACACAAATGTATACAATAGCAAAATTGTCCATATAAGGACACAACATACTATTCATCAAGCACATAAAGGTACCTGGAGCATTATTCAAATTGAAAGGAACTACAACAAACTCAAACTCATAATGCCCATACCTCATCCTAAAAGTTGTATTGTAAATATCCTCTTCTTTGATGAGTACCTGATGATATCCTAATCTTAGATCAATCATAGAAAGTAATTCTTCTCCCTTCAACTAATCAAACAATTAATCATTCCTCGGCAATGGATACATGTTCTTGATTTTTACCTTTTTCAACTGTTTGTAATCAATGCATATCCTGACGAGTACCATCCTTCTTCTTCAAAAACAAAACTGGTGCACCTCACGATGATACACTTGGCCTAATGTATCCCTTTTCAATAATTTCCTTCAACTGAAACTTTAAATCTACTAACTCTGGAGTGTTCATCGTATATTGTGCCTTTGATGTTGGTGTTGCCCTTGGTACCATCTCGATAGAAAATTATATTTCCTTGTGAGGCGAAAACTATGAAATATCTGATGGAAACACATCCTGAAACTGTTGTAAGATCGGGTAGCTGATTAATATCTCTGCATCCCCATCCTCCTTACCTTTATCACTAGAAATATGCATTGCAAATAACACACACCATTTTTTGCGACTGTGCTTTTCCTACATAGTTGTCACCATTTCGACTGATGTTTCTTTCTTCTTACCTTGTAAGATTCTATGTTCTCCATTTTCATCCAAACACTCGATAGCCTTATCATAACAATCTACCTGAGTCCTATGAAGATATAGCTAGTCCATACCCAAAATCATACTATACAATCCCAATGGAAATACGTTCAAATGTTCTGATGTAGGCATACCTTTTAGTTCAAATGCGCAAGCTCTTACCTAGTGATGAAGTATTTTCTTTGTACTTGTAAGCCAACTCCACTAACCAATATTTTTCATGCACTTCTTTATTCAAACCACACTTATCGACAAAGTTAAGGTTAACATAACTATAATTAGATCAGGGGTCAATCAAAATAGAAACAACTTGATCACAAAGCTTATTGTCCATCTCAATGATAGATGTTTGGTGATATATATTCCTATTATCCAATGTTGCATAGATCCAAGGAATGATCTTCCAAACATCCCCAACAGTTTGTGCTTCATGTGCACTGTAAGTATGAGGCCCACCACCATGATTTTGCAGAGAACCTCTCTTAATATGCTCCTTACCACATGTCCAACACTACAAATGACCTGTACCATTGTCTCTATTTTGTTGTTGTGACCCATGTCTCTGTCTAAATACATTGAAATTCTTGTTAGGTGCAACATTTTCTTTCTCGTATGCATCCTAAGGTCTTGTTCTTTTCGGTTTTCATTTACCTTTAGCTTTGTCTTTCCCTTTCCAACCTTGCTGAGATTATATCTTACGCTTTTACTGCTCATACCAGCGCTTCAATTTCCCAATAACTTCCTCAAGTGATTGAGGCTCATAATACTCAATCTAATCTCTAAATTCTAATGGTAATCCAATGAAAAACCTCTGAAATTTATCCTTATCATCCTTAAGGTATAGTACATGCCTCAATAGCTCCAAGAACTTGGTTGTATACTCCTCATATGTCATCAATCCCATCTTTATCTCATAGAATTCATTGGCTTTCCTATCATAGTACCTCTATGGCAAGTATTTCTTCCTAAAGAGTCCCTTGAATTCATGGCAACTCAAGTCTTTTGTCATGATGTCTCTACTCCACTTCACATCTTCCCACCAGATGTCTATTTTCCCTTTAAGGTTGAAGATAGTTATTTTGGCCTTCATGTTCTCTGTGTACTCATGCAAATCAAATAATTTCTTCATCCCGAGTAACCATGCCTCAAAATATTTCAGTTTCTTCAAGTCCCCATCAAAGGTATGTGGCTTTTCTTTCTTGAACTCTTCTAGAAAATATCCCTTGTCACTCTTCCTGTAAGGATGATAATGATGACAATCATAGTTCCTATCAGAACTAGAACTAGAGAAAAACCCGTGTCCATCACCTCCCTATCCAAAGTATCCAAGATCCTGTCATCTCTATCTGACTTGTTCCCAACATGAGATCTACTGCCATATGACCCATTATTCATGTCATCCTTTCCATGGATGATCTGAAGTGGTCCCTATATTTTCAATTCTGACAAACTCTGAAGGATTACTACATTAAATTCTGCTTGTTTCTCCTGTGCCTGCATGATTCTGTCATTATCTGCTTTGCAACTCCTTATTTCTTCCTTCAAGCTTCTCAATGTGTCTGCTAAGTTAGAATAATTCCCACCACTACGCTTCTCATCTGATCCATAAGGAGAATATCATGAACTATAATCTACCATCTTGCTAGTCATCTTTGATCTCTTCCTGCAAGTGTACCATGTCAGTTAAACCAAAACATAACATAACCAACATACCTTAGTATAGTTCGGGAAAGGATATGTCATCTGCAAAATCAACCAAATTAGCATGATACATGTGTAATCATAATCATAACAGCAATAAACATCGTTTCAACCATTATCTAGTTACCAATGCATGACCATACCGACCACATACCATGACCTCATGCACAATAATTATCACCATGTCAATGTATGCATAACAACATATATATATTAACATACATAACCAATGCATAATTGACATACACTCATGATAAACACGTCCAACATCAACACCATCAAATTTCACACAGTGACACAACTGCAACCATGACCAACACCATGCATACACCACAAGCACATAGACCACAAGCATAGGGAACAGATATGCAACTGACATTTATCATGACCAACACACCACCCATCTTGTCCAAGGGGTGAACCATGCTCTGATACCACTCTTTAAGACCCTCCTCCCACATTTACCCAAGATAACTAGTCCACTGGGGTAAACATGTGACGAGATGCTACTATGATGTGATTCAACCCCCTAGGTCACCTTAAGGAAGTGGAACCGACATAAAAAAACAATCTGACCTTCCACACATATTACAGAACCTTCAGGAGCCAACCACCCCTTCTAGGTGGTCAACCCCTGAGACAACTCATAATTTGACTAACATGGACCCTCAGTCTCTCCCGTGACAAGCCCTGCAAGCGACTGAGGCCTTTCAGTCTCTCCCACAACAACACATACCAACGAGTGTGGAATTTTCTAGCTAGTTCTGTGCCAACGACCCCAGATTATATGCCACTATTTCAGGGCCAAGACTCAAGCCACTTCCCAGAACTTCACGAAAACTTCAGAAATGATAAATAGTATGGAAACAAATATATTAATGCAAACTTTGCTACAAAAAATTTATATGAACCCTACTAGCCATGAAAATAATTTCGTCAAACATGTCGCAAATATGTAATCTACAGGTCATAAAATCATATTTAAGCATAGGGGTCTCATACTTATCTGAGATTCGTAAAAAAGCATTGTTGCCTTATCAAAATAGGTGCATTATCATCTATTAGGACATATATACATTGTATATTCATTCGTTAATCAAAACATGATGAGAACCACACATCAAGTTTATCATAGAATATATTGATAACCAATATATAACCAAAAGAAATAACAAGGATATAACAACCATATAATCCTTTAAATAGAAAAGTTTTTGTGAGAATATCCAAAGTAAACATGTATTAGGTGTGTAATTGAGAAAAGGTGCAAAACACCAACCTCATTCTAAAATAAAGGAGCAAGACATTGGAAGGATATTAAGGTTGGAAAACAATTATCTTTTGAATTAATCTTACAGCTTTGTTATGTCGTGGATCGAGAAATGTTGAAAAAAATGAGCAATTATAAATGAATAAGAGGGGCTCTGAAATTTGATTGATATGGAGGAGAAAATTTCCATCGAATAACTAATAGAAATCATGGATTTCCATCCACTTATGTCACTCCCTCAAGTTTTGCATAAATATGTAGTTATGACTCTGCTCCCTCAATACATGCAATATTCTCCAACTATCAATCCAAGTCTTGACATATATCTAATAAATAAATATAACATATATTAATCAGGATCACATATTTGAGTTTGCTAAAGAACCAGGAATCATGCCATGATTATTGCAATTATAGATGGCAGTATATTATGCAAATGCTATAATGAGCCCCTCAAATTACAATCCAATTGGAAGTTTGAAAATTATTTTTTTCAATAATATTGAAAAATAAATATATTTTTTTTAAAGTTCTACATTATAATTTATATTGCCCAACTCTAAATTAATAATGGTCAACAAGCACTCATATTCAAGTGTTTGATTAATGGTCATGTTGTGCCATGGAGTTGGGCAAGTGGATCATCAAAGTGGTTTCAAATTGGGCTGGGAGAATATTAGTGAACAATCAGTGGTGTACATTTGGCAGTCTTTGCCATGTGATCACATTAAGGATAACAGTTGGTTCAATCACTACGTTGGGAATTTACTATGGCAATCATTCAGTCTGGAATTGGAAATTTTATATCAAACTCAAATCGAAAGGGTACTTCCGAGTGCGTAATGATATGAGTGGGTTTGGAAATCTTGGGATTTTAAGCCACAAAATATCCATACATAGAGCTCTTCCCGTTAGTGTCTTCACTCATTAAGGTAAATGGTTAGTATGGTTTCTTGGTGTCCTCGTATGATTGTGGTCTTCAAGTATCTCACTCTGAATCGGCTAACTCACTCCTAGCTACTAGCCTGCAACTGCTTTAACTCCAACATTCCTTTAACTGGAAAACATGTCCCCTTTTGGCTTTATCTTGGAGGGAGTGGTGACATTAGAGAAATTTTGATGTCTAAAATGGGCCTCCTAAAAAAATGTAAAACCAAAATAAACTTTATAAGAACGAATAGGATTCAAGATGATGATGTCAACCATGGGCATTAGGGGAATTTTGAGGTCTAAAATGGGCCTCCTAAGGAAATTATAAAATAATAGTGGAAAAAATCAAACAAGATTTGATCACATCATCAAATTTTAGAGGGAAAAATGAAAAAACTTATTTTCAACTTATCTCCCAAAGTTTTTACTCAAATTTCGAGTGGGAGTACTAGTTGGATGCGAAATTTAATTCTTCATCCAAGGAGTACCCATGTTGCATACTTTCGATGGGTCCTACTACACGAAAAATGAGAAATACATAAAAAAAAAACGTGATTGTAATCACGTTTTTTATGTATTTCTCATTTTTCATGTAGTAGGGTTCATCGAAAGTATGCAACATGGGTACTCTTTGGATGAGGAATTAAATTTTGCATCCAACGAGTACTCCCACTCGAAATTTGAGTAAAAATTTTGGAAGATAAATTGAAAATACGAGTTGAAAAAGTAGTTTTATTATTTTATTATTTTTTAATATTTTTACCCTTTTAATTTAAAAAATGGTAAATCATCGCTCAACGTTGACATCATGTCTGAATCTGACACTTGTTATAAAGTTTTTATTTTTATTCTTTGTATGTGGGAGGGCCAGTTTCAGTTATCAAAATTTTAAATGGGATGATTTCATATAATTTTGGAGTAAAAAAGTAAAAATATTAAAAAATAATAAAATAATAAAACTATTTTTTCAACTCGTATTTTCAACTTATCTCCCTAAGGTTTTTCTCAAATTTCGGGCGGGAGTACTCCTTAGATAAAAAATTTAATTCATCATCCAATGAGTACCCATGTTGCATACTTTTGATAGACCCCACTACATGAAAAATGAAAAATACATGAAAAAACGTGATTGCAATCCAATGAGTACCCATGTTGCATACTTTTGATAGACCCCGCTACATGAAAAACGAGAAATACATGAAAAATGAGAAATACATGAAAAAACGTGATTGAAATCACATTTTTTCATGTATTTCTCGTTTTTCATGTAGCGGGGTCCATCAAAATTATGCAACATGGGTAATCCTTGGATATGAATCAAATTCTGCATCAAACGAGTGTTTCCACACAAAATTAGAGTAAATGCATAGGGATATAAGTTGAAAATACGAGTTGAAAAAATAGTTTTTTATTTTTTCCCTCCAAAATTTCATGATGTAATCTAATCTTATTTTATTATTTCCACTATTATTTTATAATTTCCTTAGGAGGCCCATTTTAGACCTCAAAATTCTCCTAATGAAGGTGATTGTAGCATCACAAAGTATGTTCAAACATCATTACAGCCAACAATTGTAAGGGAAAGGATGTGCGCTTAGGTTTGTAGAGGCACTACAAGAAGAGGGGGCTCGTGGATTGGGTGTCTTCAACATATTCTAAGCTACAGTCAAGGCTTCTCTTTAGACCTCCCTCGACACACAGCAAGCTCCACCCATAATGATGAAGCCAAGGAGACACAAGGAAAATTGGAAAATATTGGCTTTGACATCTCATAAGAACATGTCGCACCTCAAGTATCTATGCACACTTTATTACGCCTTATGAACCAAATTGTCTTGTAGGAAATGAGAGAAGTTAAGGTGGAACTATTAGAAAGAATGGGAAGGCTAGAAAACAAGGTCTTGACCTTGAGAAAAAATCCTATCAGGGCTCCACACACTAGCCAAAGAGCTAGAGGAAGATCCTAACCTAGAAAATCTTAAACCTCCTACTCCATTCCAAGTTAGTCCCATTTAGCCTGAAGGAATGTCGAAAATGACATCCAATCTATGTTTTCTACATTTTGTAACAGGCCATGTCAATTTGTCTAGGAGGTTAGTAGATTGATTCCCTAAAAGTATCTATAGTATATTTAGAAATGTAGGAACAATGTTATTTTGGGAATATTTGGACCAAAGGCTTCAAGTCAAGCTTCTACTGCAGCCAGGGATCACTTGTCGTAGGCATACCTATTTGTTATGATTGTAAACTATGTATTTTTTGTTGTAATTATTAATATAGTGATGAAATTTACCCAAAAAAAATTAATGGTCAATAAGAAAATCAATTGCCTCCTGCTCCATTGCAAGGCAGTCCCAATTAAACTAAAGGAATGTAGAAAATGACATCTAATCTATATTCTCTACATTTTTGTAACAGGCCATGTCAATTTGGCTAGGAGGTTAGTAGACTAACTCCTTGATAGTATATATAGTTTATTTTATAAATGTAGGAACAATGTTATTTTTGGAATATTTGGACCAAAGGCTTCAAGTGAAGCTTCTACTGTAGCCAGGGATCACTTGTCGTAGGCTTCCCTGGTTGTTATGATTGTAAGCTATGTATTTTTTTTTGTAATTATTAATATAGTGACGAAATTTACCAAAAAAACAAATAATGGTCAATAAGCAAATCAATTACTAAAGTCCTGCCTTGGAAGGGACTAATAATAATAATGTTGTTATTTGAGGTCGTAAATTTCATAAACATGAAGGAAAAATACACATACAAAACAAGAAATTGAATTCAAACAACAGACACATGAATTTATGTGGTAAAACCCTGACAATGTGTCAAGGAAACCTCCATGGGGAAAGGGATTGGAACTCTTATTATTCAAGATCAAAAAATGACTCTCCAACATTACATCAAGCCTCTCAGGTAATCATTATTTTAATACGAATACATCGTTACATAACTTCTTATCGTTACACAATTGTTGCGCCATATTTATTGAGATAATTACATTTACAATGAATTATTTTAATTGTTTTCATTACTAACAATCTCCACCTTTACAAAAAAATTCCTAATCCCTTGCCCATGCCCATTCATCATCTTTTCTACAAGCCAAGAGAAGGTAAACACCACTGCAGCTTCTCTACCGAAAATGGTTTCATGAACATGTCTACACAATTCTCCTTTGTGTGGACCCTCTTGAGAGCTACTTTGTCGCCATCGATGACATGTCTTACAAAATGGTATCTTACATCAATATGTTTAGTCTTGTTGTGATAAGTTGGATTTGTAGACAAACGAATAGCACTCTGACTGTCAAAGAATACATTCACTTTCTCATGCGTCCTTCCAAGCTCAACAAGTAGGCCTTTCAACCATATTGACTCTTTATAGGCATATGAAGCAGATATATAGTTTGCTTCAGTAATGGAAAAGCAAATTGTTTTTTGAAGCTTTGAAATTCAATTGATTGCTCCATCTGCAAGATTAAAGACATATCTTGTAGTAGATCTCCTCTTGTCCAAATCACTAGCATAATCAGCATCAACATATCTACAGACTGGATCTCCAAAACTATTAAAGATGATACAATGGTCACTTGTGCTTCTCAAATACCAAAGCACCCATTTCATTGCTCGTCGATGTTCTTCTCCTGGATTTTCCATGAGCTTGCTAACAACTCCAACTACATGTGAAATGTCAAGTCTTGTAGATACCATTGCATACATTGAGTTTCCTATTGCATTTGAATATGGTACACGAGACATATACTTATTTTTTTCATAATTTCTAGGACTCAAACCCGAAGAAAGCTTAAAATGGGAAACTAAAGGAACATTAACAGGATTCACATTGTTCGTACTGAACTTTGAAAGTTTTTCCTCGACATACTTCTGTTGTGATAACCACAGCTTTCCATTTTTCTTGTCGTTGTGTATCTCCATGTTCGAGATCTGTTTTGCAGCTCCAAGATCCTTCATATCAAACATCCTAGAAATTTGAACCTTTAACCTATTGACCTCTTCCATGATTTTTATTCTAATAAGAATGTTGTCAACATACAAAATCAAGATAATAAATATTCCATTAAAACTTTTAAAGTGCACACAATTATCATATTCACTTCTAGTGAAGTTCTGGATCACCATGAAGGAGTCAAACTTCTTGTACCATTTCATAGGAGATTGCCTCAGACCATACAATGATTTCCTTATCTTGAAAACCAAGCTCTTGTTGTGACGTTGTACAAAACCTTTTGGTTGTTCCATATAAATCTATTCATCCAAATCCCCATGAAAAAAATTTGTTTTAACATCTAATGATTCTAACTCAAGGTCAAGTAATGCAGTTAGTGCTAACACAGTACAAATAGAAACAAGTTTTATGATTGGTGAAAAAATATCATGAAAGTCAATACCTTCTACCTAAGAATACCCTTTTGCTACCAACCTCGCCTTATATCTTTAAATACTTCCATCAACATTTCGCTTATATTTGAAGACCCATTTGCACGTGAAAACACTTCTCCCTTTAGGAAGTTCTACAAGATCCTAGGTTTTTTTCTTGGCTAAAGAATCCATTTCTTCGTCCATGACATTCTTCCATTTTTCACTATCTACATCATCCATTACTTCCTGATAACAAGAAGGTTCCCCATGTTCAGTAATCAATGCAACAAATGAAGTATAATATTCATACATCTTTGGTGTTCTTCTTTCCCTTGTAGACCTCCTAAGAGTAACTGGTCATTGAATTGGTTCTTGAACTTCTAGAGTTTCTTTTACATCTTCTTCACCTTTTCCTTAAGAAGTGTCTTCTTCCTTCCAACTTTCCAGAAAAGGTTGAGTCTCCAACTGAATTTGTTGATTTTACGATACCTATTCTTGTTCAAAATTTTCAACATTTGATTTTAGAAGAGAAGATTCATCAAACATTATGTTCCTACTAATGACTATCTTATGCAAAGAAGGATCCCATAATGTGTATCCTTTCACAACATCGTCATATACAACAAAGACATAACATTTTTCTTTAGGGTATAACTTAGTGTTGGTCAAAGTTGTCATTGATGTCAATATGGAATTATTGGAGATGGAAAATATTTTTGTGATGGATGAATAACTCCTTTATGATGTTGGCATAACCTCATACAAACCCTAGAAGAAATTCCTCAGTGCATATGTCACTTAAGTCAATATGAGTTCAAGCCATTAATGAAGTCAACTATAGGGCAATTAATAATGTTGAATAAATCCTTGATGACATGCCCTAGCCTTATGATAACCTAACCTTGATAAAATTCCCATGAAACCCTTGATATATCTAAATAATGGATAGCTTTGTCTTATTGATGCATTTGTGCATATGTCCATGAGAAAATCCTAGGATAAATGCATAATGTAATTCAATGAATCCAATGATGCCTTTGAATATGCCCTAATCATCTATACCCTTCTCCTAATGCATATAAGATCTTTAGTTGGTGCTTAAAATCCTTGCTACAAGATTTCCTAAGAACGCCCTAATAAACCCTAACAAAACCCTGAAGAACATCTATTGAAATCCTAAATCCATGCATGAAAAACCCTAATCCAATTGAATGCCCTTATTCCTTAAAATAAATTCCTTAATATGGTTGTTATGGAAAAAAAAAAAACTTATGATGAAGAAATAGTTAAATTGGCACCATTATAGGTCATATCTTAAAGAAATTACTACATCAGCTTATAGAGGATATTTGTAGCTTTCCAATGAGTATCTACATGCCCCCAAACTCCCTATCGTTGGAGATAAAATGAATTTTAAGTTGAAAAATAATAATTTTGTGATGATGGCCGACATGAACTTACTTGTCTAAGTTGTCTCTTCCACAATAGACATGTCTCTTCATATGGACAAACAACTATAAATATAAAGCTATGCTCCTCATTTAAGCTCAGAAATTTCGATGAAGAGCATTTCAAGAATACAGAACATCAAGATAAGAGGCCGAGGAGGAATAATTTTGGGTTGAATTTGTGACAAGGTAGATTGCTTGTAGAATTCGGATTATTGGACAGACCCCTTGGAGAAATAGTTGTGAGGGCTCGAATTACAGTCTCGTGGCAGTAAATTGTGGACATTCATTTGGATTGCAGAGATTACAAACTCGTGGAAATCTTGGTTTAAGGTTGGAAGTCCCTCACACACACACACACACACACACACACACACATATATATATATATACACCCTCAAACCTTAACTCATTCCTCGGGCCTATGATATTACAATCCGCAACAGGAGCTATTGCTTTTGTGTAGTCTTGTAACTTATTGCTAGGGGTAGCCACCTGTGATAGAAAACAGTGACCTGTGTGAAGAGGCTCGGACTAAGTGTTGAATCTGCTCATATTTGATTTAGGTAGATTGCCTATGGAAGACCGAATTCAAAGTCTTAAGGACAGCCACTTGCGGATCCTCCATTCAAGCTCGTAATACTAGCACAGATCTGTGATTTCAAGGCTGGAACTAGTATCTTGATGAGGATTGGAACCTGTGACAAGAGGCTTGGAATTACAGTCTTGTGGATGCTCAACTATTGAAACCGAACCTATGGTCTGTCACTTGAATTTTGGAGCTTGAACCTTTTCCTCGAAACTGTGATTATAACCTCAGACCAGTGATGAATTTGGAGGTGTGAACAGTAAAGGACCTGTGAAGGATGTTAAGGCTTGAACAGTGATAAACTACGGTTTAAACAACTTTTAAGGAGCATTTGTTTTTTGAAGATGTTGGAGCATCATTTATGAGCAGTCCTATAGCAGCGTCTTGAATATTTATTATTTAAGATCCCTTGAAAGATCTATTGAATTCATTTTTATGAAAGAAAACTTGAAGAACATCTAGTATATTTGGACCCTAATTGTATTAGTCCATTGGAGCAACTTTTGAAAATCATTTTTTACATCTTGGTGCGGACTTCTTGGTGGAAATTTTGATATACATCTTGAAGTAGGTTTGGAGTAGTCTTTGGATATCCCTGAGTACACCTTGAGGCTTAGTACGACTTATTGAAGACATCGTGTTGAGACGATTTCACTGATCTTAGAGACACTATTGAAGGCCATGATGCAGTGTTGAAGGCTTTCATGATGCAACCTTGAAGAGAAGTGTTTGTGTACCATGAAGATTTTTGGAGACACCTTCATGAGAAGACAAGGTTGTCATTGATGAATTGATTTGGAGAAGGCATTACTGAAGATACCGTCAAGGCTCGTTGCAGAAGATATTGGGAGCCTTGAAGAATCGTTGAATCCATATTGAATAAATGAAGTCGTGGGATGGAGTCCTAGAGGATAGGATTCCTCAAGAGACCAAGTTGGAGCCTGTAACAAAGATAGGGTTAGAGCCCTAGAGATTGGAGCCTCAAAGTGACAAGGTTGGGGCCATGGAAGATAGGGTTGAAGCCCTAGAGGTTGGAGCCTTGTGAAGTCCAAGTCGGTACTTGGAAAATTACAGGTTGTTGCCTGGTAGGATTGAAGAGTGGTTCCTTCATCTAGGGTTGGAGCCCTACATATTATTGGATTGGATTTATTGTAAAGAAGAGAATTTAATTCCTCGCTATATCTGACTAATAAAATTATTTATTGTTATTGTTCATTTTGTTTTCTAATTGTAAGTGATTTAACTGGTAAAAATAACAATTGAAAAGAAATATTGATTCATTCCCACGCTCCCACCCTCCCTCCCCTTCTCAATATTTCCAACAATTAAAACATTGATTCTTTGGAATAAGAGCATAGGCATTACAACCAAGAAAAATTGAATATGAATAATCACAAGACTGACCCAACCAAACTTCTTCAAGAATTTTACAATTAATAGCAATTGAAGGTGATATATTTGCCAAATAAAAAGCAGTGGATATTGCATCTTCCCACAACTTCTTTTGCATGTTAGCACTGTTGATCATGTTTTTTTATTTCTCCATAAGAGTCGTGTTCATATGTTCAGCAACGCCATTTTGCATAGTATAGGAAGCATTTTTGTGTCTAACAATCCCTTCATCCTTGCAATATTGTGAAAATTCTAAGGAAGTAAATTCACCATCATTGTCAGTTCTTAAATATTTAATTCTAATACATGTTTTTTTTCCCATTATAGCTTTAAATTGTTTGAAAAAATACATCAAGGATTTATTTTTAACATATATACCCATACTTTCCTTGAGTAGTCATCAATAAATGTTACGAAGTAGATGCACCTCCATAAGATATTGTAGGAGATGGCCCCCAAAGATCAAAATAAATATAATACAAAATCCCTTTACTATTATGACTACCAGCTTTAAGGTTTTGTCTATATTTTTTTAGATATACATAATGTTTACAAACATTCAAATGCAATGATTTCAAATTAGGAAGTAATTTGTGACTCATCAGTACCTGAAGGCTCTTCTCGCTCATGTGACCTAGTCGTTGGTGCCATAGGGAATTTTCTTCTCATGCCTCCCCAGATACAATCGCTAACTCATTGACATGAGTACTTCCTTTAAGTCTATAAAGGCTTCTGATCTTTTCTGCCTTCATAACAACCAAACCACCCTTTAAAACTCTTAGCAATCCACCTTGACCTATAAAATTATAAACTTCTGAGTCCAATACTCCCAAAGAAATCAAATTGTTTTTCAACTCAGGTACATTTATAACATCAATGAATGTTCTAATCATGTTATCATAGATTTTAATTTTAACATTTCCCACCACAATAGTTTAATAAGATATATTATTACCCATAAACATATAATTGCCCATCAGAGAAATTTTGAGGTCTTAAATGGGCCTCAAAACAAAAATGTATGACCAAAATCAACTTTATAAGAACCAATAAGATTCAAGATGATGATGTCAACCATGTGGGATGATTCACCATTTTTGGAGTAAAAATGTTAAATTATTAAAAATTAAAAATTAATTAATTAATTTAATATATATATATATATATATATATATATATATTCAACTTATCTTTATATGGTTTTACCCAAATTTCGAGTGGGAGTACTCGAAATAAAAATTGGATGCAGAATTTAATTCCTCACCTAAGAAGTACCCATGTTGCATACTTTTGATAGACCCTGCTACACGAAAAATGAGAAATACATGAAAATTGTGATTGCAATCATATTCTTTTATGTATTTCTCATTTTTCGTGTAATAGGGTCCATCGAAAGTATGCAACATGGGTACTCCTTGGATGAAGAATTAAATTTTCATTCAACAAGTGCTTCTACTTGAAATTTGAGTAAAATGGTAGGGAGATCAATTAAAAATGTGAGTTGAAAATGTAGTTTTTTCTTTTTTTCCATATAAAATTTAATGTAATCTAATCATATTTATTCCTTAGGAGACCCATTTTAGACCTCGAAATTTCTCTAATGCATTCACAACTTAATATGAAGTGAATCAATTTTTGTGTTGACTCGTGTGATATGAAGCGTCATAATCTAAACACCAATTTTCAAAATGCCAAAAAACATTGCAATTAGACAAAGCTTCATCTATCATACCTAATTCAACAGACAAAACTTCATCAATCATGCATGACTCGAATTGATTTTCTTCATTCATTGGGTTTTCACTACTCTTTTCCTTTCCAACAGCTCTTCTTGAGATGTCACATTTTGTTGCAGTACCAACATTTGACTTTACACTTCTTTCCCCTTGACTTTCCTCTCTCCCTGGACCAACCTCTGGCTACCATTGCTTCTGGCGTGGAAGTTTCCATGCTAGAATTCCTTCGTACTTCTTCAAATAATAGAGCTCCCATAAAATAATCAAATTCTAAAGATTCGGTTGTGTTGAAATTGATAGGAGTCACAAAGTGATCCTAAGAATCGAACAAGGAGCATAACGGAGTAATGGCTTTATCTCCTTCTTCAAATTTGACATCCAGATCAGTGAACTGGAAAATAAGGTTATTAAATACATTTAATTTTTCTACAATTTTAGTGCCCTCCTTCATCTCGAGGCTATACATTTTTCTCTTCAAATAAATTATGTTGATTAAAGACTTGGTCATGTACAGAGTTTCCAATTTAAGCCCACAAACCTGATGTTGAGGTTTCTTCAGCAATGTTGAAGAGAACTTCATCTGTCATGCATAACCTGATGGTACTGAGAGCTTGGGCATCCAAGTCCTCCCATTCCAAATCTGTCATTCCAACAGGTTTCTTTCTAACCCCATTTAATGTTGTGTGCAACCCTTGTTGCACTAACAAATCTCGTACCTTCAATTTCCACAATGCAAAATTGTTTTTTTTCAGTGAACTTCTCCACCTCAAACTTGGCATTAGTCATTTTTGGCATTTTTTCTTCCTACACAGGCTTTTTCAAATCAATTTATTAATGATTGGATTCTTTAAAAAAAACAGCGAAGTCCTCCAACTAGGGTTTTTCTTTTTTTAATTTTTTCTTTCAACTAGGTCTTCTTGAATTTCTTTCACTAGGGTTTATTCTCTTTTCTTTTTTTTAATTAGATAAACACAAAATGTTGATTATGCATCCCTTATTCATAATACCAAAAAAAAAGGCATCAAACAAAATAACCCTACTTCCCCATTTTTTATTTGGGCAAGAAAAAATTCTACTAATCTTAGAGAAAACCCTACTCCAACTTCAAAAATACATTTTTTCTTCCACCAATAAATTTTCAATTATTCAAATGAAAATTTTCTACCAAAAAAAAATACCCATTCCATTAAAAATGACTTAGGGTTTTCATGGAATATTTTGTGGATTCTCTCTATGGCTCATGACTTCCTTTAGAATCCTATGTGTACAATAATGGCCAACACAACTGGTGGCTTGCTTGACTCTTTTGTGGACCCTTCACGGCTAAAAATGGCAATTCCACGTCTTTTCTTGCTTCCTCAGAGACTTGCTCGTATCTGCCTCAAGATGCTTGGTGGCTCTATGACTCCACGGCTCTAAGCAACTCGTCCACTCCACGTGCTTCGACTCCACTCAACAGTGTTTTCAACCAAATAGGGTTACTCAGGGTGACTCCCTGTGACCCCTCAATTCTTTTGTTTCGGGCTTTGGCTATTCTTACAACCCTACAATCTTTAACAGCTTCAGGCAATTAGACAAGCAACTCTGCAATTTTTAAAAAATTTCAAGCCTTCATGTTGTAGTGGTAATCAAAACAGAAATTATGGTCTTCAAAAAGAGGTCCACTTTGTAGCCTTATCTTTCGGTGGCTCTAATAATAATAAAAATTAGCAGCCACGGCCTTCCTATTCATTCGAGTCTTCAATGGAATTTTCTTCACGTAGATCTCACGATCAATATCGTATTAACTCTCTTTAAAAAGGTTTGATCCGCAGTCTTCACATTCCTCTAGACCATAGCGCTCTGATATCAGTTGTTGGTATTTGAGCCCGTAAATTTCATAAATAGGAAAGAAGTGCACTTACAAAATAACATTGACAATGTGTCAAGGAAACCTCTATAGTCAAAAAACAACTCTCCAACATTATCATTTTAATAGGAACACATTGTTACGCAACTGTCTATACGGTAAAGCCAGATTTACTAAGATAATTACATTTATAATGAATTCTTTTAATTGTTGTCATTAGTTATAATTTAATCAATTTATGACTTTTAAATAATGAAATTATTTTGATGTCTATCAGACTTTTACCAACCATTTAATTTATAAGTGGTCTAAAGTGCAAACTTTGGGAGTTTGCAGCAGATCTCTGGCTGAAATTCGATGAAAAAGTGTGGCCAAATCTTGATTTTTGTTGTTTAAACTAGTTTTTCCACTGTATATATGGATTCAGCACCCTCAAAAACCCATAGGGAACTTCAGTTGTGAAGAGTTCACATGTGAAACTTGTGATTTTAAAGAATCTTTGTTGAATTCTAGACAACTTAAATCAAAAAATAAAGTGGAAAACATTCCAAAAAGTCACACTTAAAGACTAGTTTAATTCATATGGTTGTGATAATTTATTATTATTTTTAATTAAACCAAGATTTTGTTTTATTAATTTTTTTTGTTTGACACTTCATCTAACTTGTCACAAAATGTCAGAGATAAAAAGTAATGGTGGTGTAATTTAATTTAGAAGTTACCATGTCTTTTAAAAGTCAAGAGCTTCACTTGGTTGGCCTTACAGAGCAAAATTTTAACATTGGATAACATACAAAAAAAAAGTTTAACTAGACCCAATTGATGTTATTTGTAGAAGAATCAAGAGAATCAATGGATCATTTTTTTTGTTAGGATAATCCGACACATAGGAAATAGTTAAGTATAACTTGGTCAAGTGTATATTTAGATAAAGTGTGTTTCTTTACTATGTACATTTGTAACTTATAATCCGACAGTCACGATTTGTAGTGATATGATGGTTCACTCTCTCCTCGGTATTAACGACACTTGATCCATGGTTTAGCACCCGATTGGTCCATAATCTCTATTTAAAGAGCATGGAGGGTCATTTGTCCTGTAACCGTTTATGAAAGAAACATATGTAACTTTCTTTTTATATTAATAAATTGTCTGAAGCGGCCACGTTGGCCCAGACCATGGACTGTTTTCTTCTTCGAGGATTTTAACCATGTGATATACTGGGGTACTGATTTGTAATCTGTTTGTGAGCGGTGACCTTTGGTGTTTGATCTAAGGAACTTACCATGTGTTTGATCTAAGGAACTTACCATGTAAATTCCTAGATGGTCTCAGAGCTATTTTGAGGACCGCATTCGTTGTTGATCCAAATCTGAAGCTGATTTGACTGCATGCGACTGTCGTTTTCTAGATCTACTATTTTTGAACTTTTTTGGGCTTGGAGAACGGCTATGTTGTGTCCAGAGCGTCTTTTACAGTGAGGAACCCCTTTTGTTTCAAGCGAAAAAGTTTCCAGTTGCCCAAGTTATGTCATTTTAGATCTGGAGGTATAAAGTATATGTTTTGCAGTTATAAAGTATATGCTCTTTTCTCTACGTTGTGAGCGATCTTGGCAAATCAAAATCAGGAAGACAAGATTTTCTTTTTGCTATGTATGCGCTTTCCCCACGTCTTTGTGCGATCTCGGGAAATCAGAAATAGAAAAAAAGGAATAATTGTCAGTAAGGCTAACTGAAAATCTAACGTTCTGCCATAAGGGTTGTATTTTTTTTCTTTTTTTTTTTCTTTTTTCTTTTTTTTTGGCTCGGATTTTGTGTTTTTTTTGCAGAAAAAATCACGCACACCAAAGAGTAAAACAAAAACAAAACAAAAACCTCCTCCTTTAAAACAATTACAGAATCATTTTACTAGCTCACTTGGTGTAAAGTTAGTTTATGAGAATAGAGGTCTTGGGTTCAAGTCTCTTTCTCAAACTTCTTTTTCTAAAAAGGTTTTTGTTAAAGGGGCGAGATTTTTCGAGACCTTTCCATTGGAGCAATTAGCCTCAGCCCTTTTCATCTTCAGTTTCAATAAATAAATAAATAAAAAGTGTTTGCTCGGTTATTCTTAACAACGCCAATTATTTCCAATGGCTACCTCACATGGTAGATTTACTTAGAAATAAAGAGCTTTATAGAATAGCCACATGACAAGAAACTAAACCTGCCGATGGAGATAAAGCCGCTAAATGGGAAAATAATCAAGATCAAGCATGAGGGTTGATAGGAATGCCCATTGTTCAAGATCTTCGATTTCATATCCTTGAAATTGACACCCCTGATGAAATCGATTCGATTCGATTCTTCAATGGAATTTTCTTCACATAGATCTCACAATCAATATCGTATTAACTCTCTTTTCATAGTTTTGATCCGCAGTCTTCACATTCCTCCAGACCATAGCGCTCTGATATCACTTTTTGGTATTTGAGCCCGTAAATTTCATAAACATGAAAGAAATGCACTTACAAAATAAGAAATTGAATTGACACAATAGACACAAGAATTTACGTGGTAAAACATTTACAATGTGTCAAGGAAATCTCTATAGTCAAAAAATAACTCTCCAATATTATCATTTTAATAGGAACACATTGTTATGCAACTGTCTAATACGGTAAAGCCAGATTTACTAAGATAATTACATTTATAATGAATTCTTTTAATTGTTGTCATTAGTTATAATTTAATCAATTTGTGACTTTTAAATAATGAAATTGTTTTGATGTCTATCAGAATTTTACCAACCATTTAATTTAGAAATGGTCTAAAGTGCAAACTTTGGGAGTTTCCAGTGGATTTCTGGCTAAAATTCGATGAAAAAGTGTGGTCAAATCTTGATTTTTGTTGTTTAAACTAGTTTTTCGACAGTATATATGGATTCAACACCCTCAAAAACACATAAGGTACTTCGGTTGTGAAGAGTTCACCTGTGAAACTTGTGATTTTAAATAATCTTTGTTGAATTCTAGACAACTTAAATCAAAAAATAAAGAGGAAAACATTCCAAAAAGTCACACTTAAAGACTAGTTTAATTCAGATGGTTGTGATAATTTATTATTATTTTTAATTAAACCAAGATTTTGTTTTATTAATTTTTTTTGTTTGACACATGGTAATTCAAAAGTTGCCATGTCCTTTAAAAGTCAAGAGCTTCACTTGGTTGGCCTTACAGAGCAAAATTTTAACATTGGATAACATACAAAAAAAAAGTTTAACTAGACCCAATTAATGTTATTTGTAGAAGAATCAAGAGAATCAATGGATCATTTTTTTTGTTAAGATATTCCGACACATAAGAAATAGTTAAGTATAACTTGGTCCAGTGTATATTTAGGTAAAGTGTGTTTCTTTACTAGGTACATTTGTAACTTATAATCCGACAGTCACGATTTGTAGTGATATGATGGTTCACTCTCTCCTCGGTATTAACGACACTTGATCCGTGGTTTAACACTCGATTGGTCCATAATCTCTATTTAAAGAGCATGGAGGGTCATTTGTCCTGTAACCATTTATGAGAGAAACATATGTAACTTTTTTTTTATATTAATAAATTGCCTGAAGTGGCCGCGTTGGCCCAGGCCATGGATTGTTCTCCTCTTCGAGGGTTTTAACCATGTGATATACTAGTGTATTGATTTGTGAACGGTGACCTTTGGTGTTTGATCTAAGTAACTTACCATGTAAATTCCTATATGGTATCAGAGCTATTTTGAGCGCCGCATTCGTTGTTGATCCAAATCCGAAGCCGGTTTGACTGCATGCGACTATCGTTTTCTAGATCTACTATTTTTGAATTTTTTTGGGCTTGGAGAACAACTATGTTGTGTCCGGAGCGTCTTTTACAGTGAGGAACCCCTTTTGTTTCATGCGAAAAGGTTTCCAGTTGCCCAAGTTATGTCATTTTAGATCTGGAGGTATAAAGTATATGTTTTGCAGTTATATTTATTAATTTATTTTGTTTATTTAAGTTCCCTCTATTTATTTCGGTTTATATTTTTTCTATTGTCAAATCTATACCCTCTTCTCTATGTATGCTCTTTGCTCTACGTTGTGAGCGATCTTGGCAAATCAAAATTAAGAAGACGAGATTTTCTTTTTGCTATGTATGCTCTTTCCCCGCGTCTTTGTGCGATCTCAGGAAATCAGAAATAACAAAAAAGGGATAATTGTCGGTAAGGCTAACCGAAAATCTAACGTTCTGCCGTAAGGGTTGTATTTCTTCTTCTTCTTTTTGTGCTCGGATTTTGTGTTTTTTTGCAGGAAAAATCACGCACACCGAAGAGCAAAACAAAAACAAACCTTCCTCCTTTCAAACAATTACAGAATCATTTTACTAGCTCACTTGGTGTAAAGTTAGTTTATGAAAATAGAGGTCTTGGGTTCAAGTGTCTTTCTCAAGCTTCTTTTTCTAAAAAGGTTTTTGTTAAAGGGGCGAGGGCGGGATTTGTTTTTAGTATAACTTCATCATAAAATTTCAACCGTTCCCATAACTATTCGGCATCTACAACTCAGTTTTTTCAAAAAGGCATAACTTCTTCATCCGAAAACCATTTTTCGAGTCGTTTTTTTTTTTTTTAATCTGCCTAATTTTTCGAGATCTTTCCATTGGAGCAGTTAGCTTCAGCGCTTTTTTTTTAAGTGTTTGCTCGATTATTCTTAACAGCGTCAATTATTTCCAATGGCTACCTCACATGGGAGATTTACTTAGAAGTAAAGAGCTTTATAGAATAGTCACATGACAAGAAACTAAACCTATCGATGGAGATAAAGCCGTTAAATGGGAAAATAAACAAGATCAAGCACGAGGGTTGATAGGAATGTCCATTGTTCAAGATCTTCGATTTCATATCCTTGAAATTAACACCTCTAATGAAGCCCTGAAAAGCTAAACATTGTTTTTGGCATTAAAAATCAAATCAGAACCCACCAACGTGAAAATGAGTTGCTTACTTTGGACCCTAATAATTTCTCCTCTATTGAAGATTTTTTGTCCAAATTCAAGACCCTTAGACTTCTTTTAGAGAGTTGTAACCTCAAAAAGGAAGATGGTAGTCTCATCTATTCCATTCTTGCTAAGTTTGACCCTGCATACTCTGTATTTGTTTCCACCTTCCATTCCACTAGAGAAACCATCATTTCTCAAGGAACAGCCTACAAGAACCCATCTTTTGATGTATTTTGCAATTCTTTGATAAGGGAACAAGAAAAACTCTTACACCTTTGTCTTATCACTTATGGAAACGCTTTTAAGAAAGACTTAGGAGCCCAACAACAACTATATCAAAAGAATCCCAATAAGCAGTATCCTAAAAAGCATGGTCCTAAACCAAACAAGGGTCCTAAGAAATTTCAGCCGCAAACTGAAAAAACAACTCACCAAATTGATAAGGCAACTAAAAACAAAGGGAAGAAAATAGATAGACATTGCAACTTTTGTAATTGTGATGGCCATGTAGAGTCCAAATGTTTTAAAAAGATGGAAGCCTTGGAAGCAGCAATGAAGAAGCACCACATCAATTTGAAGACCTCTTCATCTTCATCTTCATCTTCAGGAATGGCACTTTCTGCTTGTGGTTGTGGCTGTCAAGCATTTGGTTATGCATTAAATGTATCTTCTTCTTCTCATTCTCACGAGTGGCTTATTGATTCTGGAGCTTCTTACCACATGGCCAAAAATAAAGTCATGTTTTCTTCTTTAAATGATTGTTACACCACACATTTTTATGTTGGTGATGATAGATCTCTTAGTGTTGCAGGGTATGGAACCATTCATCTATATAATGGTCAGCGTAATTATGTACAATGTGTTCCTACCTTGTCATGCAACCTTCTATCTGTGTATCAGATAACTCATTCATGTGAAGGGAAAATAGTAGAATTCTCACCTCATGATGTTGTAATCAAGGACCTCAAAGATCCTAGACATATTTTAGCTACTGGCACTGTTGATGATTTCACAAGGTTGTATAAGTTTGACAACTTTGGGTCATCATGTCTTCCCTCCGTTTTTGTTGCTCATAATGATGAAGTGAGCAAACTTTGGCATGACCGATTTGGTCACCTAAACTATCGCTCTCTTCAAAATCTATGTAAAGAAAATATGGTGACAGATCTTCCTATGGTATCTTGTCGAGATGGTGTTTTCTCCATATGTGTACTCGGAAAACATCATTGAGATAGTTTTGACAAATGTGCCTCTTGGCACGCTTCAGCCCCTTTGCAGCTTGTGTGCAGTGATTTATGTGGTCCACTTCCTATTGTTTCTTTCTCTGGTTGCAAGTACTTCTTAACTTTCATTGATGATTTTTCCAAACGCACTGGGTATACCTCTTAAAACTCAAGAGTGAAATTTTTAACATGTTCTTAGCTTTTTAGGCCTTTGTTGAGAAACAATCTGGACATCAAATTTTGAAGTTATGATCAGACAATGGAGGAGAATATGTTAACAACAAATTTATCAGCGTCTGCACTGAGCATGGCATTCAATTGCAACATATTGTTCCATATACTCCACAACAAAATGGTGTAGTTGAAAGGAAGAATCACACCTTAAAAGAAATGGCTAATTGTATGCTTCAATCTAAAGGACTTAGTCTCAATTTTTGGGCAGAAGCAATTAACTGTGCAGATTACATATTAAACCGCACTCCTACTAAGGTTTTAAGGAATATAACTCCAGAAGAAGCCTGGAGTTCAATCAAACCAGATGTAAGTCACTTTCGTGTTTTTGAAAGTGATGTTTGGGCCCACATTCCATATGCGAAACATAAAACCTGAGAACCTAAGAGTGAAAAATGCATTTTTGTTGGATATTCTGAAGATTTCAAAGGATATAGACTTCTTCAATCAAAATCCAAAAATATAATCATTAGAAGATATGTAAAATTTGATAAAAATATATTGGCCTGCGAGCCTAGTTCAACAGGTTTGCCACCTTTGGCCTACGACCCTGATTCGACATATGTGCCACCTCTCTCTATCTCTTCTAGTTTTGATAGCACTCCTAGTTCAGATGATGACAGCAAGGATGACAATCCTCCACCTCTTGAAGATATTCCTTCCACTCCACACCTTCAAAGATGGGTCCGCTCTTCTTGGGATGCAGTAGGCTCTCTTGCAGGTGACCCTGCAGATCAACGACGTACATGTTCTCAGTTCGAAAGAGCCTCTTCCTTATTGGCCCAAGTTCTAGAAAATCCTGATCCAGACACCTTTGAAGAAGCTTTCAGTCATCCAGATTGGGATGAAGCTATGAATGAAGAATATCGTTCCTTATTGGCAAACAATACTTGGGATCTTGTCCCTCTTCCAAAAGGAAGAAAACTTGTCAAATGCAGATGGGTTTACAAAACAAAGTTAGGACCAAATGGAAAAGTGGATAGACATAAAACTCGTCTTGTTGCTAAAGAATTTTCACAAGTTGAAGGCATTGGCTAAACTAAAACCTTATCCCCTATTGCCAAAATGAATTCTATATGCCTTGTTCTTTCCCTTGGTGCCTCCTTTAAATGGGAAGTCCATCAGACGGATGTTAAATCTACCTAGACATGGAGATTTGCATGAAAAAATCTACATGGAACAACCCTCCGGCTTTATTCAAAACGACTCTGATTGTTTTTCGCCTTAGGGAATCTCTTTATGGTCTCAAACAAGCTCCTCGGACTTGGTATGCCAAAATGGATAGATTTCTATTAGATAATGGATTTTCTAAGTGTCATTCTGACAACATTGTCTACACCAAGAAAGTGGGTAAGTCCTTCACCATCCTTGCTCTTTATGTTGATGATCTTATCCTTACTGGTAGTGATCCCAACCATATAAACCATGTGAAGTATAGCCTCAAAAAGAAGTTTGAAATGACAGACTTAGGACACTTGCATTATTTCCTTGGTCTTCAAGTCTTGCAATCCAAAGAAGGTATTACCCTTTCTCAGTCCAAGTATGCTTGTGAACTTCTACGCCACTTTCACATGGAAGACTGTAAGCCAGCCCCTTCTCCCTTTCAGTTTGGAGTCAAGCTTTTAGTCACTTGTACTACTCCTGAAGTTGATGCTACCTTGTACCGTCAACTTGTTGGTAAACTTTTGTATCTAACCCATACTCGTCCTGACCTTTCCTTTGTCGTTGGTCTTGTTGCTCGGTTTATGCACCAACCTCATGAAAGTCACTGGAAAGCAGCTAAAAGAATACTTCAATATATTCGAGGTACAATTCGATTCGAGATTTTCATTATAGTGCAGGAGCATCTCCATTGTTGATTGGTTTCACTGATTATAATTGCACTGGTGACCCTGATGATAGAAAGTCTACTACAGGATATGTATTCACTCTTGGTTCAGGACCTATTACTTGGTCTTGTAAGAAACAAAGTGCCATCTTTCTTTCTTCGGCAAAAGCAGAGTATCGTGGTGTCATTGAAGCCAGCAAAGAAGCCATGTGGCCTCATCAGATCCTGTCTGAATTTGGTCTTCATTAGCAGCATCCAACTACACTTTGGTGTGATAATCATAGTGCCATTCAGCTATGCAAAGATCCAATTCACCATCAACGTATAAAACACATGAGTTTCATATACACTTCATTAGAAAGTTCATTCATGATCTTGTTCGTGAAGTACAGTATTGTTCAACTAATGATCAAGTTACTGATATCTTTACAAAGGATCTCACAGAGACGAAGTTTACCAAACTTCGATCCATGCTTGGAGTTCAAGAAAGTTATCATTAAGGGGGGATAGGCTCTAATGCCTCCTTCCTCTCCTATTGTGTCACCTTTATAAATCCTTTAATCCTATCCCAAGTTGTTCTTAAGGGGGTTTGTTGAGTATTTCGACCCATAGGAAATAGTTAAGTATAGCTTGGTCTACTGTAGAGTTAGGTAAAGTGTGTTTCTTTACTATGTACATTTGTAACTTATAATCCAACAGTCACGATTTGTAGTGATCCAACGGTTCACTCTCTCCTTTGTCCGGTAACCGTTTATGAGATAAATATATGTAACTTTCTTTTTATATTAATAAATTGTCTGAAGTGGCCGCATTGGCTCAGGTCTTGGACTGTTTCCCTCTTCGAGGGTTTTAACCACATGATATACTGGTGTACTGATTTGTGATCTGCTTGTGGGCGATGACCTTTGGTGTTTGATCTAAAGAACTTACCCCCTATAAATTCCTACATTTTTGTCCATTGTTTAGCTATCAAGAAATAGAGTGATCTTTTATGGAATGGAGGAAAATGAGTAGGCTCACTCAAATACAAATAAACTTTGTAGGAAAGAAAGAAGCATCTAATACAACCATGTCCAAGGATCCTTCAAGCAACTAATATAGATCAATCTATCTTTTAAGGTTTTTTTTATTGAGCATGTTAAGGTTCTCTGCATGAACAAAACTATTGCACTTTGGATCTTTACTTATATTGTGTTGGAACAAAAGGTGAAAAGTATCTTAAATTCTAAATTATTCTAAACTTGGAACTACACTAGAAAACAATACAAGCTTCACTAATAGCTACAAACTTCTATCATGGATAGAATTCAAGTGTTAAAAGGAGTTTGTAATAACATTTCATTCATACATGTTTATACACTTTTGCAACCATGCAAGTGGGTAGTTTATTTCATTTTATAATTTAATTTTTATTTTATTGTAATTTGGTTGTGGAACAAATCTAGATACAATGGAGCTACATTCATAGATATTTCAAAAAGAGCTAAAAAAATTAAAACTTTGTTAGCATAGATTTATCAAATAAACAAATAGAAAAAGAAACTAAAATAATGCTAGAGATAATGTTTGACAAGATTCAAAAACAAATAGATGGTAAAATAATGGTTTGGGAGAATATATTAGAGCTAAGGGAGACTATCCCATTGTGATATAATGTAAAAACCTTTGTGAAAAAACAAAATCAAAAAATGAATACTCAAAGGGGTTGTTTATGTCACACGAGAACAAACACTAGATAAAAAGACATAACAATTTGTCCCTAAATAGTTTGAAAGGTAAACTACATATCAAATTTGTTATAAAAGAAATGACTAAAATAACTAGACCACAAACATGACAAAACAGGCCTAAACTAAATATTTTTTAGTTTAAAATATGAGAAAGGATACACTTGCAATAGTAAAGCTACAAAACAAGTTATACAGTAAATGAATATCTCATATAAGCAAAGAGCTTAGACCATAGACCACAAGCATAAGAACGAAGCCAACACCATACTTTGGGTTTAAAATATGAGTATGTCTCATATAAGTAAAGAGCTTAATACCATAGACCACAAACATAAGAACAGAGCCAACATCATATTTTTGGTTTAAAATATGAGAATGCCTCGTATAAACAAAGAGCTTAGACCATAGACCACAAGCATAAGAACAAAGCCAACACCATACTTTTGGTTTAAAATATGAGAAGACACATTTGCAAAAATATTACAAAACAAGTTCAAAGTGAAACTTGTCTCATAAAAGTAGACAATATTTTTTAATAAATAACCCATTCCAACTAAGCAAGTTGAACAAAGGAAAAAAAGTTCAATGATTTATTTCCCAACAAAAATTCATACCATATGTATTATTTAGACTTTGAACCACGAAGAATCTAGCATCTTCACAAAAGATATGTTTTGCAACCCACTATGAAAACAAAGATTCTAACATGTAAACCATGTAAACATGTGACAATTTTTTCCTTACATTAACTTACACTGATAATAATAATAATATAATGAAAGTCATAGCGTAAACAAAGATCAAATTGATAACTAAGAACCCCTTATATATGGATATGTGGTATATTTATATTAACAACTAGTATCACATTTGATATTTATAGCCTAATAAATAAAAATGATATCCTCTTATTTATAGGATGTTCATGATTTTAATGGTATGACAACTAAGATATCACATTAAGCAATGTGTCAAACCTTAACCATTTAAGGCTAAACAAGAACCTTGTTTTAAGATGAAAATACAAAAGAATTTTAACTCTATACTAATCCAACTTTGCAATCCTCAAAACCTGATATATACACTACATATAGAAAAATGTTGGATTACAAAATAATTTTGGAAAAGAATACAAACATACCACAAGAAGTTGACAGAACAAACAAATCCAAATTAACATCAAAATTTTCAAATTTGAACAAGCCATTTACTTACACATAATCCCCAATTTACTAATAATGAAACTAATCCCCTACGTTGATTTTTTTACAACATAAGTAAATCTAATAATTAAAAACAATTTGTCCCTAAATAGTTTGAAAGGTAAACAAACATAATCCCCTACACTGATTTTTTTTACAACATAAGTAAATCTAATAAATAAAAACAATTTGTCCCTAAATAGTTTGAAAGGTAAACAAACATACCAAATTTGATAGTGTAAAAGAATGTCTTGTATAAGCAAAATGTCTAAACCATAAACCTCAAAGCTTTAAACACCATAATTTTGAATTAAAATCATACCATAGAAAGTTTACAGAACCAAAAAAAAATCCAAATTAACATCAAAATTTTCAAATTTGAACAAGCCATTTACTTGCACATAATCCCCAATTTACTAATAATGAAACTAATCCCCTACGTTGATTTTTTTACAACATAAGTAAATCTAATAATTAAAAACAATGTCCCTAAATAGTTTGAAAGGTAAACAAACATAATCCCCTACACTGATTTTTTTTACAACATAAGTAAATCTAATAAATAAAAACAATTTGTCCCTAAATAGTTTGAAAGGTAAACAAACATACCAAATTTGATAGTGTAAAAGAATGTCTTGTATAAGCAAAATGTCTAAACCATAAACCTCAAAGCTTTAAACACCATAATTTTGAATTAAAATCATACCATAGAAAGTTTACAGAACCAAAAAAAAATCCAAATTGATATCAAATTTTTCAAATTTGAACCAGCCATTTAATGACACAATGCCAAATTTAGTAATAATGAAACTAATCCCTTACATTGATTTTTATACTACTTGAACGGATCTAATAAATAAGAACCCTGTTGTTTGAAAACAATTGTGTGATGCATTGACTTCTATACTACTTGAATGGATCTCATAATTAAGAACCTGAACCTGTTGTTTGAAAACAATTGTGTGATGCTAGCAAAATTCGTTCTTAGCTTATAAGTTGAATGAAAAGTTGAAAGATGAATGATGAATTCCATTTAATTGTTCCCAATAATGAATGCAGTTGAATGATGAATGATGCATTGCATTTAATTGTTCCCAATAATGAATTTATTCTTTTCTTATTGGCTGAATGATGTTGTATTCAAGTCCAAGAAAAATTGAATGTTTCCCAACACATTTAACTTGGACATTTTAAAAATATAATCCTAAGCTTCAATTTTGCTTGTTAATTCAGAGGAATAAAAATCATCTCCACTAAAATGCAAATTCCCAATCCCAAAGTGTCATGCAATTCTAATGATCTTGAACCCTATAAATTAAACCTTAAATTTTTACATAATCAAATTTACTTCAATGAACCCTATAAATTAAACCTTAAATTTTTACATAATCAAATTTACTTCCATTATCATCTTTTGATATCAATTAACAATTCAAATCCATTTCAATAAACTATATTTTCACATGAATTAAAAATTCAAATTAACTTTTAATTATCATTTTTTTACAATCTTATTACATTAAATACAAATTGACGTAAACAGAAAATTTTTAAAATAAGGCCCTCCAGGATACAGAAAATTGAAGCAATTTAAATAAACTGTAATTAAAAGTTGAAATTGACATCAATTTAAGTAGTAATTTAAATCAACTGTAATTAACAATTCCAATGGAATTCAATTGAAGTAATAATTTAAATCAACTATAATTAACAACTCAAGTTGACATCAATTTGAGTAATAATTCAAAGCGACTATAATTAACAATTCAACAGAGAAACAATTGCCACATCAACAGGAAACAAATCTTAATGGAAATTTTTCTAATTTACGTAATAATTCAAAGCACCTATAATTAATAATTCAACTAGAAAATTTTCTAATTTAAGTAATAATCCAAAGCACCTATAATTAACAATTCAACTTGAAAATTTTCTAATTTAAGTAATAATTCAAAGCAACTATAATTAACAATTCAACAAAAAAATTGTCACATCAACAGGGAACCAATGCTTGATAAGGAAAAATTCCAAACAAAAAAGTTGTCACATCAACAGGGAAACAATTGTTGATAAGGAAAAATTTCTTAAAATCGTTTATCTTAAATATTATTTTTGAATAACCATTGTTCAACAGTTTGTTTAACAGTTTTAAGTTTTGTAATTTAATTAAAATTCAACAAACATATACGTGGATCTGAATATTTTTGTTATTTAAAATGCATCTGAATGGATAAATAAACTTTCAACACCTGGCAAAATCCCTGAACCACTAAAATTATGAAATTCACAACTCAGATCCTGAACATTTTTGTGAACCACTAAAATTATGAAATTCACAACTCAGATCCTGAACATTTTTGTTATTTAAAATGTGTTATCTGAATGGATAAATAAATTCAACACCCTGCAAAATCCCTAATCCCTGAACCACTTAAATTATGAAATTCACAACTCGGATCTTTCTGATTTTAAAACATCTCAAAACAAACAAACAAAAAATCCAAAACATAAAACCAAGAGTACAATCCTAGTTTAATGTAAATATCATGCTCCAAAAAGGAAGAGGCCATAATTAGCATCTTTTAAGTCGTGTGGTGAGTCAGTTTTTAAAACATCTCAAAACAAAACAAAAAAACCAAAACATAAATCCAAGAGTACAATCCTAGTTTACTGTAAATATCATGCACCAAAAAGGAAAGAGGCCATAATTAGCATCTTTTAAGTCGTGTAGTAAGTCAGTTTTAATAGCTAAAAGATAAACGAAATTTCACAATGTGAACACAACAAGTTCGGATCAGTCAAGTTTATTATTGTTTGCTAAATTAAACACCAATATCTTACGACTAACTTGAACAACGAATAAAATAACCAGTAACCTCACGACCAACTTGAACAACGAACGAGGCAACATCAGATTTTGCAAGTTGAACAGTTTCACTAGGAACCAAAAATGTGACGCGATAACGTATACAGGACATCATCAAGCTGGATAAACAAAATCATCAATCCAAATGACTAACACCTACAATATGTTCCTACAAGCAACAAATTATTTTATAGAAGTGGTGCCTGGATCAATATGCCGTGAGACAAGATACCCACAACGTTTTCCTACATGCGAACTATTTTAAAACAATAATGAGATTCCCTAGCTCTCAATCTGGTGAGACGAGTTCTATTGTCACAGGAGACTTTCCTCTTCATTAAATCTAATATAGATAAGCTGATTGGATGCTCGTTAAAAACGACTGTTTACAGACAGCTCTAAGAATGAACCCATATTTCCACGTCCACAGAAGAGCCTGAACCCAAGTAAATGTTACTGCATACAGAACAAATGAACTTATTAACATCCACGATATAAATTCCGCCCTGATAGTGAATAAAAGCACGATGAAATTCATTCCAAAAAGATATACTATAGAACATGAGTGAAAAGCTAAATTTACAAACACGTCGGAATTAATGGCAGACTTATGGGAGGATTATATATATAAATCCGAGTTTAACATGTAAATCTCAAAAAGGGACAAATGATCCGTCAGAAACCAATGAAATGTATTGTGAAAAACACCTTCATCCATTATATCCAATTAAGGGCGGGCCAAAATATCTCTAAACATCGGCAGTGAATTTACAGAAATGTATCTTATATTTAAAGAAAAGACCGTTAATGGAGCCCCTCAACAGAATTACAAATTGTTCCCATGTAATTTGGTAATCTTGAATAAAATATTAACGTATTACTGTATCAAACACATTGCAAACTTCAATTCTCCGTGTGTTGAGTTTTTGACAGATAAGTAAAAGAAAATATTTAACTGCTATTATAATATTATTTTTGTGGCTATTACTAATCCCAATTAGTAGAATTCAAGAGTTTTGAACTACCAAAACGAAGACATACAGTAGCTTACAAAGACAGACTCCGCTGTAATTTGCACAGTGAATAGAGGACACCTATAGCTTCCCATTTGCCAAGTGGAAATGCTCCAGACTAATTTACCTGTTGCTGATAATTTCCATATGCATAAGGGGCATAACTGTACATATTGGGATCCTGAGGTTGTGGTGCATAACCATAACTTGCATCATATCCTTGTCCGTAACCATAATAAGCTCCATTCCATTGATTTGGATCTGGTTGTTGGGGTTGAACCCACCCAGCAGTCTGCAGCGACAACAATATAAATCCATCATATGAACTAACATCAAGAATAATCACTTAAACAACTGTAACATTAAAAGCACGCACTTGTTTGTTTGCAGGACTTCGTCCCCAAGAAAGACGAATGGCTTGCTGACCAAGGACTGTACCATGTAGCATTTGCAATGCTTCCTCTGCAGAAGGCCTATAAATGGAATGATTTTGTCAAAAACAATACAGAAATTGAACTATTGAGATCTGAGCCAACACTGATTTCTAAAATTTCAGATTCTATGTGAAGTGGCAAGCTTATGCATGTCAATAAAATGAAGAGTAAAAAGCTACAGTCTAATGATTTGCATTGTAGCCAAGAATGTCGAAATATACTATATAAGAGAGTGTGCAATAGGTGCTTAAAAATCTTCATACGCAATACCTGTTACTAAACTGGACAAATCCACAACGTTTTCCCACTGGTATTTTAACATGCACAAGTTCTCCAAACTGGCCAAATAATGATCTCAGCATTTCATCTGTCACAGTTGGGTCTAAGCCACCCACAAATATCTGTCCAAAAGGAAAATAGAATAAGAATATAACGTAACAAATTCCTTGAAGAAATGAAAGCATGGAAAGAGAAAAACAAATACAGAGGAACGCACAGTTGTATTATTTGGATCATTATCTGAGGCAACTACTTGAGGAGGAACTGCCGCTGCTGCAAACAAAGCACTTGTAAGGGGTATAGGACATATGTAGAGTAAATAAAGAACAACAAATACTAAACAGATGATATATCTCAATAAATTATCACATAGCGAAACCTGCATATATGAAATGATCAAATAACATTTCATAAAAATTAAACACAGCCAGAATTAATGGCTAAAGAAACTTATGCTGAAAGGAACAATCACACCTGATATGACGAACTAGTAACCAGGGTGTAATCAGTTGCCACCAATGACAAGCAGCTTGCTAAAATCCTTTACAAAACGCTAAAATAAATTATGTATGACAGGAATATAGGCATGCATTCCGAATGGGTAAACATAACATAAAATAATAATAATACCAACATATGGGCATTTATGTTTTAGTTTCGCAAAACCAAAGGCAACATAGGACAAGACCTTTTTTGCCAGACCAGTAGAAAATTAGGTTTACATCCAACTATGCATGCCCTCAGCCTTTTATGCCAAGATCCACAACAATTACACTTCCAAAAAATCAAATCTTGGCTTATATGATCGAGCATTCATTTGTTGCACCATCCATCCACAGAATATTAATCTTAGATTAAATCAGGCCTTTAAATTTTAAAGCTGGCAACATCGTGAGGGGCTCAGCAAATAACCCATGTTTCTGGAAATTCCACCCCTAGGCACTGGAAACATGACTCAAAACATTCATCACTTTTCAAATTTGCCAGTAACTTCTCTTTTGGCTTTATTTCCAAGTTTGAAATTCATAAATGATGCTTGTTGGCCACTGAATAAACCAGCACTCCCTGTGTATTTCTCAACATAAACTAACCGCCTCTCACAGATCCCTAGCTCTGGTGATGTGATCATTGACAAACACCAGCAGGTTTTGGTCCAACGGCTATCATGATTCCCAACAAGTAGTATCAGAGAATAGGTCACAAGTTCAGTCCAAACCAAGCTCGGTCTGGGGGCAGATTCTTGCACATTTGATAAACCAGTGCTCCCCATGTGTCTTGCAACATGAACTAACCACCTTTAGTGGATCTTTATCTCTCACAATGCAATTGTTAGCTAACACTTGCAGGCTTTGGTCACGGCAATTGTGATTCCCAGCAATGTTATCTTGAAATTTGTGTCTAGAGGCAACTTGGGGCAGTTGCTGTAGAGATGATGACCCAGGTTTAAATACTGGAAATCTATCAACTACCCTGCAAAGGGTCTGCCATATTACAGGGGCATGTAGCCTTACAGATGTAACCACAATTTGTGCCAAGCAATGTTTTTGCTTTGCGACAGCATTGAGGGAATTTATGGTTATGCAAGTTATGCTTATGCACCACAACCTCAGGATCCCAATATGTACAGTTATGCCCCTTATGCATATGGAAATTACCAGCAACAGGTAAATTAGTCTGGAGCATTTACCCAATATGTACCCAAGGTAACCACTACTCCTTGCTCAGAGCTCAGGGTTTACCTTTCATATCTTCCTGAACACAGACTGCTTGGAGAGAACAATTTGTACTAAGCATTGATGTTGCCTTTCTGTAGCATGCAAGCAATTAATACATAATTTGTATTGACCTATCATGTACCACTAGTCCTTCCTCAGATTTCAGGGTTTACCCTTTGCATCTTCCTGAACTCACACTGCTTGACATGAATACTTCAATGCTCTCCTCTCCCGCACAATACAAGGGCGAGGGTTCAGCAGTTATACAACACAGCAGGTTCAAATACTGGGAAGCTTTCAACTACCCTACATGGGGTCTGCAATATTACAGGGGCCTGTGGCCTCTCAGATGTAGCCACAATTTGTGCCAAGCCTTATTGTTGCCTTACTATAGCGTGCAGGCAACTAATACAGCATCTGCATTGACCTACCTAGTACACTAGTCCTTGCTCAGATCTGAGGGTTTAACTTTCATATCTTCCTGAAATCAGACTGCTTGGAAATAACAGTTTGTTTGGAAATAACAATTTGTACTAAGCATTGCTGTTGCCTTGATGTAGTGTGCAAGCAAGCAATTAATACATAATTTGCATTACCTACCTAGTACCACTAAACTTTGCTCATATCTCAGGGTTTACCCTTTACATTTTTCCTGAAATCGCACTGCCTCGAAAGAATACTTCAATGATTTCCTCTCCCCCAACAATACAAGGGCCAGGGCTCAGCAGATATACAACACAGCAGGTTCAAACTTCAAGTACTGGCAAGCTATCAACTACCCTGCATGGGGTCTGCCATTTTACACGGGCATATGGCCTCTCAGATGTAGCCATAATTTGTGCAAAGCATTATTGTTGCCTTGCTATAGCGTGCAGGCAATTAATACATAATTTGCATTGACCTACCCAGTACCACTAGTCCTTGCTCAGATCTCGGGGTTTACCTTTCACATCTTCCTGAACTCAGACAACTTGGACAGAAGAATTTGTACCAAGCATTGTTGTTGTCTTCATGAAGCTTGCAAGCAATTAATACATAATTTACATTGACCTACATAGTACCACTAGGCCTTTGCTCAGATCTCAGGGTTTACCCTCTGTCTTCCTGAGCATGCCCTACTTGGAAAGAATACTTTAATGCCCTCCTACCCAACAATTAAAGGGCCAGGATACAGCATATATATACAACACAGCATGTTCAAATACTGGCAAGCTATCAACAACCCTGCAGGGTCTGCCATATTACAGGGGCATGTGGCCTCTCAGATGTGGCCAAAATTTGTGCCAAGCATTGCTGTTGCCTCTCTGTAGCATGAAGGCAATTAATACATAATTTTCATTCACCTACCTAGTCCCACTAGTCCTGCTCAGATCTCAGGCTTTACCCTCTGTATCTTCCTGAAAGACTGAAGGTACATTACTCACTAACTTCAAGATTGTGCCACTAGTCCTTGCTCGGATCTCAGGCTTTAACCTATCTTCCTGAAAGACTGTAGGTACATTATTCACTAACTTCAAGATTATTACCTTCACAGTTAATTATTACAATAAGGGTTGTGTACCAGGACTTTACAATGCTTTGAATCAGAGATAAGCTTCCAATGCTTTCAATGCATTACACCTCTGTTTCGATACAAAATAGCCCTAGAATAGTAAAAAGAAAGACCGAAGATACATTACTCACTAAACTTCTCATGACTACCTCTGCAGTTAATTAGCATAATATGGGCTCAACACAGACCTTGAAATGAATACATTCAGAGAGGTGTAGACCAGAATCCTAACCATAGGTCATTTGGGTAACCACAAAAAATTATTAATAATAGAATCAGCCTAAGTAGCTCACTGGACTGCACAGGTCATTTGGGTAACCACACAAAAATCATTAATAATAGAATCATCCTAAGTAGCTCACCGCACTGCACATACAGTTTTTGTGAGATCCTTCCACAAAAGTTGTTTCACATTGAAACTTTTTGGTTTACTCTATCTAATTTCCACACATGGAAACTCTCAGAAATTTGACTTGTGGGCTGACAGGAACGTCATGTATTTATAATCTTTTACAATGACAAACAACAATCCAATCTAGCTCATATCACCTACCTACCTATGCAAGAGTATCTCCAGTCTGGCTCATATAGCATAACTTCCTACGCAAGAGTATGCAGTTTTCATGTGTTCGGTAACCTGTAAAGTTAACACTAATCCTGAAGGTAGATGATTGGCTCCAAAGGATCTAATAAAACCTAATAGATGTAAGAGTCAATGTCAAGACTCAACACAAAAGATGAAAGATGCAATGTAAGATATACAGTTAACTTCATTAAACCCAATTTCTTACATCCTGTTTGAGAAGTTTGTAACACCAAACGTTGGCCACTGTTTTAACTCAATTTAGACGGGCCTCCACCAAATAAGGTGGCATCCACTTGGCTATACTGACACAAAATACAAAAACAATATCGAAGCCTCCCATTTCCATACATCCAGTTTGAGCAGTTTATAATACAAAACACTACTCGAGCACTGTTCCAGATACATCTACAGTAGCCAACTGTTTCAACTCAAATTAAATAGGCTTAGTTATATGGCAGGACAGCCACAACATGAAGGTGGCATCCACTTGACTATCTTTTACAGAAAATCCAAAAGATAGTCTCAAAGCCTCCACACTGTTAATCAATCATTCATGACAACATGATACCTATGCCAACCATATACCATGCCTGCCTACAAGATGCCTTGAATGTTTGAAAATCTTTTGTAAAGATACAGAAGATGAAAAATAAGATGGACAATGAGCAATTGGGGAAAAAAGCTTATATCATTCTATGATAAAACTTCAAAAAAAAGAAATGAACAGTAAACTTTCTATCAAAAATGATGGAAACAGCCATATTAAACAGGAAATGGAGAAAGTGACTATATAAACAGGATTTTGGAAAAGGAAAGCTAACAAGGTGGACAACTCATGAATATACAAGAAAAAAAATGTTTGATGGTAGCATAAAATGCTACAAAAATGTCAAATGAATGACAGAATAGCAGTTCATTACGTAAACAGTAAAACTGACCTAAGTGAGGCCACCCACTAAAAGGACGCTTTTTCTGTGCTGAATTTTGTTCCAGGCCCCTAACGGAACAGAGCCTCTTGGCATCCTGCTTTGAGACAACATCAGTTTTATAAGCTTTCATAACTTTGATCTCCAATTAAATTTTGCCCAATTTCAAAAAGGAAAGGAAAATAATTGGAAGGAAATGACTTTGCAGATCAACTGAAGCAACCACCGTGGTTTCTCTTGTAGTTAAAACATAAATTAATTCCAAAGATTAGCAAAGTTGGCTTGTACAGAACTCAGGAGTTTTTAAAACCTCACACATCACCTGACCAAATTCTAGTGTAAATTTTAAAAAGCTCTTAATCGGGTATAGTGTATACGAACAAAACTGGAATCAGGAATATACAAAAAAGCAACTGCAATACCAGCCAGCTGCTAAAGTACTCAGTACATAGCCTAGATCCTAAAGCTACACAGCACAGATGTAAGAAAAAGCAGATCTGATCCATATCAATGGAAAATATGAATTTTGCCAACCTACACAACCATTATTCATCATTCTAGCATCTACTACCAGACTAATAAAATATTCAAAAAGAGTTACAATATTTTACCCCATTTTACCCACCTATTCGCATAGGTCTTGAGGAACAAAACACCCCATTCATCTCTGTCATAGCCCGAACTTGCTCATTCTCATCCCCAAACCTTACAAACCCATATCCTTTTGAACGGCCTGTAACCCTATCAGTAACAACCTTGGCTCCTTTTACAGTTTGGTATCTAGTTCGGAATGTCTCTTGCAACAAATAGTCTGTCACATCAGATGCCAAATCTCCAACAAATATAGGATAATCAGGTCCAATCTCAGGCCGCTTTTCTCCAATGCCAAAGGTTGCCCAATTTATCCTGTAAAATTGTTCAGTGCTGGGCATCTGGGCACCATTGTAAGTTTGCAAAGCTCTCTCAGCTCCTGCGTGGCTTGCAAATTCCACAAAGCCATAACCCTCTGATTGCCCAGTCTGTTTATTGCGAATAATTTTAACAGAAACAACCTGCGATTGACAACATAAATATGATCAAAACAACTATATATCCAAAAACAATTACAATATATAAACTCAGAAGTTAGCAGCCCCAATCACTTCAAACAGCTCTACAATGGCAGTGGCAGGGTGTTACCTCGAAATAGTGGCAACAAAAATGGAGGTAGTTTTTAAAAATATTAAAGACTTCAACAAAGGACTTACGACCATCATCACTGCTCAAGGACAAATTAACAACTGAGACACAGGACTGGACCCTCGGCAATTATAACAACAACCAAGGTGCATGACTTCTCAATATTAGATATCCGAAGTCAAGAATTTGCTGCAGAGAATAGAATTTCTTGAGAATGAAAACAAGCTGCTCCATTCAGGGGAAATAGACCTCAAAACAACAGGTTTCTGAAATTTAAAAAAAAAAACATGAAAACATACACTTATGAAAACCAATTGTGGACTCCCCGACACACCAAACAGAAATCTCAAAACATAAAAAGCTAGCAAGAGATGAGATCACAGCAAGCCCTTTATTAAAAAAGGGAGATGAGATCACAGCATGCCCTTTATTAAAAAAGGGAGATGAGATCACAATATAGCCGCCCCCACTCACAGTGGTGAAAGGGGTGGTACAGACAAAATTGAAAATCTACGAAGCCCTAGAGATTAATCTTAGAGTGCATGGGCTCCCCTTCCCATGGCCCCATCAAATCACCTACAGATAGGCAGGCACTTCTTTCGTTCATGATACTTTGGAATTGAAGGACCTCACCCTTGAACATGCATGGATGGGCCCCACCCCTACACTTTTCCTCAATTTCCGAACACTAGAAGATAGACTCAAAGGCCTCTCGACTCGGACGAATGACTTCACTCCCACCCACGCAAAGGATCCTCCTCAATGCAAACGTCACCGAATCCTAGTAGGCATAACTCAAGCTATTTAGGGACCATGTGACAACTATGCAAAAAGAAATGATGTGGGTAGTTATCCAAGATGTAACAACATCATCGGGTCCATCAAGCTTGCTTGCCCCATGCAAGATTCCCTCCAAAACAAGGCTTCTATGTTGTAATCATATGAACATGCCAAATTCCTATTAGTCCATTTCCATCAAAATTGCACCCTTGTCCGAGACAACTACATTACAATTTTCTACTTCTCTCAAGCCTCACTACACTTTGCACTTCGTAGGGAGTCCATGGGGGCCTTTCCCTGGTCTCTACACATACATCTCCCACTACTCCACTCTTGTGCAGGTCATCAAGGAGGACCCTCCCAAACAGATGATATGAGCACTAAAAATCCTGATGAACCTGCACAACCCATGCAGAATGATACAGAAACAAAAACAATCCTTGAATCTGATCATCATGGAGCCGTGGCATGCAAAGAGGATGGGTTGTTGGATTTTGGAAAGTTCAAATTCTGATAAAGAACACCCCGATGCGGTGTCTGTGACTGAGTTGGCAGTTGTACCTGTTGATCCACCTTTGGGGGATGTCAAAAGGTCCAAAGAAAGAAGAAAAGAAACAAAAGTTAAGTGACTATATAACACTAGAGCAAAGAGCCTGTTAATCAGCTCTCACAAGACTACAGTCTTGCTCTTACTGAAACTGAATGCATTCCAAGGAACACGAAAAAAACATACAAGTCAAACAAAAACAAGCTATTTCGTATAGTCAAACTCCTAGTCTGATTCAATTATTTCTACTTGTATAATTCTAATTGGACGAATTAAATATAAAAACAATGGAATAAAAATACAAAGATCGAAAAAAAGTCAAACACAAGCTACCCTCCTTGATCTACAGATCATATTCCATAGTAAGGTCTTACCAGTACCACGACTCCAATAAAGAATTTTTTTAAGGGTAAAAATGCTCAGGTATCAATCAGGATCAAATGCTTTACGCATTTCGTCGTCTACAAACATTAGAATCAGATTAAAAGGAATGAGACCCATTGTACAAGTCGCAGCAATTTTAATAACAGATATACCCTCAGATCTGGCTTCTAAACAGAAGTAATAACATAGTTTGTGGAGTATACGAAGGCCAATAAAAAATAAACAGTCAGGAAAAAGAAAAGGAAAAGTTGAGCTGTTATAGATTATAACAGCTATAACTAAAACGAAGACACATTGAGAATCATATAACTAAAGCTACGAATTAAACGGCAGCTCCTCACTACAGACCATGCAAATAATTCAGTAACCATTAAAAAGAACCCCCCCGAACCCCTTCGCCTTTACTTTCTCTATCCTGAACATGAAGCAAACAAACAACTCCAAAAATTTTAAAAAAGATAACAGTGTTGTATACTACAAGTCAAATGGGTTGTGGACAAAATGGCTAAATCAAAGCACTCTGAATGCATCACTTCCTTTAGAAAGGGTAAATAATAAACCAACTAAATAACAATATTATTTAAAAAATCAATGAACCCACGAAAATAATGGGAATGTTGACCCTGCCTTCAAAAGCAATTATCCCTATCCCTAGGCTTAGCGTACTTTCAATCGAATACGAAAAATATATTAAAAAACTAAACCTAATCAAGCACATACCTCTTGGCTATTACCAAAACAGCCATGCAGATAAGTCTCATCCATCCAATACTGCAAATCTCCGACCCACAGGGTTCTAATCTCGTCAGCTGAGGTCGGCTGCTGCGTGTATTGCTGAGCCATAAGCTGCGGTTGGGGATGTTGGGGTTGGGGTTGGTGTTGCTGGGGCCAAAACCCAGCCTGAGGAGGCTGTTGAGGCTGAGGCTGAGGCTGCATCTGCGGCTGCGGCTGCATCATCATCCACTGCTGTTGCTGCTGCTGGGGATCCATCGCGGGTGCAGCAACGGGAGGGGGAGGAGCGACACCGGGGGTTGGCTGCATCATTCTGAGATGTCTTGAAAGAATAAGGGAGGCGAAAAAAAGGGAAAACAAAACCCTCAAGGCAAAGTAAAACCCTCAAAATACAATCAAACAAAAACCTGCGATCTCGCAAGAGCCGTGAAACAAAGAGTTCCAAGAAACCTAAGGCAGCTCAGTAGATGTGTGCTAAGACTGTATACAAGCAGTGCAGATTTCGATCGAGAATCCACGAGACTAGGGTTTCTCTGTAATCTGCTCGTGCTCCAAAGGAGGAGCCAAAAAGGGAATGAAATTGCGCTGATGAAAGAAGATTAAAAAAAAGAATATGCGTAAAATTTATAGAGGATATAAAATATATCATGCGTATGACTGTAGTTGAAAAAGAATAATAATCTTTCGGTCATATTAGGTTTGTTAAAGGTCGGTGGTCGTGGGTGGGGAATATGGCGAGCTGGCCGGGTTTAAAGGTGCTTGACCCCTCGCTCCTCAACCTTGATTTAACTCCGCGGTAGGAAAAGCATGAGTCTAGCTATTTCGATGTCATTGTATTTTTTCGTACTTTTCTCCGTTAATTTTACTCAAAATCAAAATGGGGTAGGGATTTCTTGAAATTCTTAATTTTCATTAAAAATTAAGTCAAATAAAGTGTTCCAAAATGATGAATCTATTTTTATATTAAAAAAAAATACTAAACAATAAAAAAATCAAAATCTAACTTAAAAATTTATTAAAAATTATATTATTGGGGATGAAAAAAGTTAAAATCTTGTAATCCAAGATGAAAAAGGTAAAAATGTTTAATGATTACATTGTTTTATTAAAGGGGAAATTTAAAAGGTAAAAATGTTTAATGGTTACATTGTTTTATTAAAGGGGAAATCTAAAGGAAGTTTATTATTATTAATTTTAATGGTGAATTGTTAGAATAATTTGAGTGAAGTTCAAGATTAAATCTAATAGGTGTTATTATAATACCAAAAATTTATCCAATAAATTTTAATAGGTGTTATTATAACATCAAGAATTTATCTAATAGTCTTTAAGCTAGATATATTAAGAATTTATGACTTAGGTAGGTAAATTGTTTATTATGAATGATTTATTTATTAAATATGGTTATAATTTTGATAATTCTTAACATTATCAAAACCGATCTTGAAATTCCTAAATTAACCTAATAATGAGTGGTAACATAAGTCTAGTTAAAATTAAATAAAACAAACTTAAAAGAAGGTATAATACATGAAATTTGCACTATACATAAATTTTTAAAATCAAATAAAACAAACTTGAAAGAAGGTATAATGTATGAAATATGTAGTATACATAATGGTTTAGTGAGTTGATAGGGATGAGCAATCAAAGGTGTTTTGTTAAAGTTAAAAAAAGTCTAAAAGGTCTATTACTAAAGCCAACGATGAGTACAAATAAGTATTTGGTTAATTAATGAAAGTAAGTCTAAAAAAAGGAAAAACATATGGAATATGTTAAAAAGTCATGTACAAAATCCATGTCATGAAAAACAAGCAATAACACATCAAAGAACCAATGTCCATAAGTTGAGATGTCAAACAAAAATGCGGGAACAACCCAAGGTGTTGTGGGAGGAAACAATATGTCGAAAATGTGGAAAGGTTGAGGTGGAAACCAAGAAGCATTTCTCCTTAGTTGAGTAGCATACTAAAAAATCAGTGAGAAACAAAACATGCACATCAATCATTAGGAAGTAGCATTATAAAAGGACATGGTGGAAGATACAACAATGGGGGTTAACGTGGTGATGCAAGCAAGAATCAATGTGTTAAAAGTAGAGTTGATAAGGAACTCAACCCTTGATATGGAGCAAGGGAGATCTGAGCTAAATGAGTAAACCAAGGGCATGACTTAGCTCTTGTTACTAGATCATTATCTTTGAGTGTAGTAATATTTTGCTTTGAGCTCTTTGCACCAAATGTAACGAAATTGTCATGTGTGGGTACTTAATGTCGTCGGTGGTTTAATAAAATTTATATATCAACGGTAGTTCACAACTAATTCCACATATACAAAGTCAAGTTTGTTATGCACCTCTCTTGATTTTGTATATCCAAGTCTTGTATGCAATAACAGTATAAGAAAAAGGAGATTAGTGTTGGAAAAACATGCATAAGTGTTAAACTTATAAGTAATGTGGCATTATGTCTTCTAATTTTATGTCTTGGGAGTCTATCGGGTTGTAGTTAAGATGAGGTCATTGCAATAATGAAATAGTTTTAGTTAAACTTCATAGAATTTGAAGGTATTATTGGTTTCCATTTATATCGATACAAATAGCATGCTTAACTTTGTCTAGGAGTGAGTGTAACTAATAACATTCGAATGATTTTTTTTGGCTAACATGCTTAATTGTGCATGGAAGTGAGTGTAATTAATAACACTCCAACAATAATCTTTTGGCTAAGAAGTCATGAATGGGGAACCTATTGTGCCAAAGATGTATAAGACTTGCGCTTGGCCTCAGCCATTATCACAAGTATTCATATACAATGAATGTGAGAACAAGTATGACAATCTCATTGGAAAGACTTGAACCTAATGGTGATATTGACAACATCCCACTTTCACCGACTTGACAAACCATAGTTAACTAATTTGACAATATTTATATATAACATTGATTCAAAAAAATAATAAATTTCCAATATTTAATTGTGAATAAAAAAATTAAAAATAAATAAATAGTTATATAAATAGTTGAAAAGAAAAATATCAAACCTAAATATAATATAAATAAAAACAAATTAAGAAATCAAAATTAGTTTAGAAAATGTATTCACACTCATAAAATTATTATGAAAAAAAAAACAATTTATCGAGTAAGATTAAAAAATTAAAACATATAATGAAATAAACATACATATATATATATTTATATAACTCAACAAAACAAACCAAACCAAACCAATTTTCCTTTGTTTTTGACCCATACAATCCTCTATCCTAAAATGTTTATTATACGAGGGAAAGAAAATCCACCATGAAAATATGTTTGGATGGTATTTGAACAATACAAATCTCTTTGGATAACATGTTCGTTGGATCTACAACTATCAAGTCTCTATCAAGTGCTAGGGAGTAATTCTAGCATATTTATAGATTGTTAAGAGAGATTCCACATCGATTTTAGCTCACGTCACATTCAATTATTTCCATTGATGTTTTTTTTTTTTTTTTGGGAACATCTCTAATTTTGGTCCTTGATTTTAGTTTAAATTTTATTTAAATGGGTTTTTATTTTTTATTTTTATTTTTACTTGGATAATGATTTAATTATGAAGGTGTTTGTATGACAAGTTTGGTTGGACATATTATTTGACCAATAAGATTTATGTATTTTCGTCATCTTTTTTTCAAATAAAAATTGATAGGTGGCACTACAACCATCATGGAATTAGCCAAGTGTGTTGTCCTATAAAATTTTCTACAAGATATTTTGATTTTTCATTGGTTTTTAAATTAATTTTATTGGGTTTTGAAAATTAAATCTATAAAAATATTAGAATAATAATTTATTTATTTTATATTTAAATATTTTAAAATCAAATTATAATATTTATTATACAAAATTTTAATATATATTATTAATATATACCTTGTGGTTGGGAAGTGTGATGTTTTTTCTAAATCTCATCCTAAATGAAAAAAGAAAGACTCTAATCTCTAAATCTTGAGATATTTTGATTTTTCATTTATAAGTAAATTTATTATAAAATTAAGTTTTTTTTGTTTAAAATAAATATATATATATATATATATATATATATATATATATATATATATATATATATATATATATATATATATATATATATATATATAATTTAAATGTTTTAAAGTGAATTTATAATAATAAATAAATAATATTTATTATACAAAATTTTAATATATAAGTATTTTTTATTCTTTTATTATGATTATATTATATTATGATATCATAAAAGAATGCTCGGCTACGGTGACCAATGGCGACACTCTGAGGATTTCAATGCTTTTGAGGGACCACTCTGCTTTATCCATCTGTGACGTGAATCTGGCTATCCATCATTTGATTGGCACCTTGTTTTCACTCCCGACCGCGTCTACTGCCTCTAACGGTGAACCTACGGTATTCTCGGCCCATTCCTGCATTGGAACGCAGCAACTAACAGTGTTATGTCTCCTGACATCCCCCGTCGTTTTGCCTCCAATGATCTCACTTCTGTCCATTACCGGTATACTGCAGTTTTCCCTTGACCGTTTTACTCTGACTGGTGGTTAGTATCTGGCATTAACGACATTTTTCTTGGGGATATCGATGGAGGGGGCCCAGGATGAGCAGTTGGTCAACTTTTCAGAGGACCCATTTGCCCAGGTAGACATTTGGACCCTTGCACATCGCTTTTCATCTTGTATGTATGTCTCCCACCCTGCATCCTCTCCATTTACTTGCCATGCTTTCTCAGGGTTCTCTCTGTTTGCATCCTCACCTCTTCATTCCTTCCCTGCACTTGACTCTTTTCTGGTCCCTGACCTCACCCCCAACTCCCCAGCTATTCTCTCGGCAGCAGACCTGGACCTTATCTCCTCCCCAGACCTCCATCCTCTGTTCCCTACATCATTAGCCTTTCTCTCTCAGTCTCTCCCTCCCTCAGTGGCTGCTCCCTCTTACACCTACCCTTTCTCACTCACTCTGGCACCTCCGCTTTCTACAACCTCATCTCCCCCTCCCCCCCCCCCTCGCCGCCCATTCGGCTGCTTTGTCATCCCCCCACCTGATTCCCCTCATCCCCCTCTCGACTCCTCGTCACTTCCTCCACTTACCACCTCCCCATCCCTACCTCCTGGACCGCCCCCTTGTGCTCCTTGTCACACGAAATGTGTGTGGTCTTGTAAGTGTGGCAGCCTCCTCACCCTCGGCATAGGCATTCAGATGGCTGATATTCTGGGCACTGTGGATAAAGTTGTGGTGGGGCATGTTCATGGCCAGAACTACGGGGTTAAAATACTGACACAGTGGGTTCAAGAGATTTAGGGTGGTCTTTTACATGAGCTCCCAACCATTCATACACTTACTAAGGGATGGTTTGCCCTCCGTTTCACTAACAAAGATCCTATTGATCTGGTTTTATCGCAATACTGGTACATTGAGATGGCTCCAGTGCTTCTGAAGCGTTGGAGCCCCTTATTTGACCATGACTGAGAACCATTGAGACGGGACCTATTTAGGTTCATTTGCCTGGCCTTCCGCTACACTTATGGAACGAACAGATCTTCAAGGATATTGGTAACCTTCTGGGCACATATTTGAACCATGATTGCTCATATATTGAATCTAGAAAGATGGCATTTGCCTGCATTCTGGTACATCTGGATGTAAGGGAAGGACTTGAAGATTCCTTCAATATTCAATGGTGCAACTCCTCCTGGACTCGACTACTGGATTATGAAGGGGTTCCATTCTGATGTCATCATTGTCACAAAGTTGGACATGTATTTAAAGATTGTCCATCTAGTACCCACACATTGGGAGGTTTGCATCATATTGAACCAGTATCGGTCTTGCTGCAGGGGCAATCACATCTATCCAGCATCCTCTTAACTCTTATTCCCTCTTTGCAGGTGGAATTTTCTCAGGCGGATGCAGATGCCCCATACAGAGTCACTCGATCTATGACTGTCGCTTCAAATTCTGGACTCTCTCCGGACACTAGTACTCCCTCTTTACCTCCTTTCACATTTTTTTATCTTTTTTGTCTTCTACAACTATTCAGTGCATGGAGCCCTCTCTGCCTAGATTCTCTACCTCTTCCATTATTTGTCCCTTGTCCTCCTCTCCTTTTTTGTTTCTCCCCACCCCCCCTTCCATACCTAGCCCTTCACCTTCACCTCCTCCCCCCTCATTACCTGCACCCTCTACACTTCCCCCATCACCTTCTACACTTCCCCTTTCACCTCCCATCCCTAATTTTACTGTTGAACCATCTGAATCCTCTTCCACCCACTCCTACAATTTGCGCCCTCATAATTACACACCAGATGGACTTGGACCTCATCCTGGCCCCCTTTTCACCTACACAAGTCCTCTCGTGACCGTCACTCACACATCTCGAAGGCCATTCTACAGGGCGGTATTGAAGTTGCCTTTTGCACTCAACTTTTCATTGATGGGATCCTTAGAGCAAGACAATCCCCTCTCCTGGTTTCTCAGTGATTTGTCTCTCTTTCAATTGCCGAGGGCTTGCCAGCCCTGCCAAGCGCCTTTCTCTTAGGTGCCTCTTCACTTCTTCATCTGTAGACATCGTCCTCCTCCAGGAAACTCATGGTTCTTCTGAACTTGTCATTTAAGCACTTGCTCCCCTCCTCCCCTCGTGGACCATCCATGTCATAGATGCTAATGGACGCTCGGGTGGTCTGGCCCTTTGTATCAACCCCCGACATATTAAACTTCTCAATGTTTGGGGGAGGGATTACATTATAGTGATGGATATTTTTTCGGAAGCTCTTGGCCTACATTTCTGCATCATCAATGCCTACATTTAGGCAGAAGTTCTGGGCCTCTCTTTTGAATTCATCGGTGCTTCGTTCTGACAATATTATTTTGGCTGGAGACTTGAATTTATCCCTGGGGATCTCTGAGTCCTGGGGACCTAATTCACATGCGGATCCACCCTCTGATTTTTTCAGACATCTTCTATCTACCCACCAACTGGTGGATCCCCTCATAACCTCTCCCTCACCTACTTGGCGCAACAAGCGCACTGTGGTCGATATGGTTGCTCGCAGGCTTGAACGCTTCCTTATTAAGGAAGGCTTACTCTACACACTCTTGGCTCGTTCAGACAATGGATCAGCTTTGGTGGTATCTCTGACTGTTGAAATTTGAATAACTGATATGTTATCCACCGAGATTCTCCTGATCACACACTATTTTAGCTTCATGCATAATACAAAATCTCTTCTACCATTGATCATCACATGCGAAAATAAAATCAATTGCATGCACACATTAAAGCCATAAAAATTCACACATATGAACACAATATTTCATGGGAAAGCTTAAAGCTGAAAACCCCCAACTATCTATATATTATACATGCCATGGAGATCATGTAACAATCATAGTACAAAGCTCTTTGCAAGCTCTCATGCACTACCTACCTTGCTACACACTATCAAGCTAGATCTAGCAAAACTCATGCTCCAACCTTTAGCCACTTGATAGCCAACCTGAATTGCGTTTTCAAGCTATGGGATGGCCTCTTTATATAGATAAACCACCCAGCCTGAACTGCGTAATCCTCATGGGTTACTCCACCCATCTGTGTGTTGCAAATAGCAACAGTATAGTCACAACTGATAGTTAACCTGCTCTTTCACCTATTTCTGCATTGGTCTCCACTGAAACTGTCCATACACTGAAGTTAACTGATGTATTCTTTAGTTGATTTATGAGTTTATAATTAGTGAATTAATTAATAATTAATTCACACCACTCTCACTAATTGTATCTATTAGTTAACTTGGATACAAAAAGCTCAACTATATTTAGATTAGTTAAACTGAATACAACCCCACTAACTTCCTCAATCAACTCCACCAAACTCTGTCACATGAGTTCTAACTGAAGTCTTCATGCAATAGCTTCACTTAAACCCTAGGAAAAGCATATTTCCTTCTGTCAGCTGCATGTGCCACATCCAGGCATCAAACTGAAGTGCTCCAAGAGAATAAGATAATGTTTAGAGTCCAAATATTATTAAGAGCTAATAATATTCGACTTCCCTATTTTTAGGATAGGCAGTCTAAAAATAGACTTCGACCTATAGGTCCAAAAAATAGATGTCCATCTATTTTTACCAACATGACCAATACTCCAAGAATAACATACCGCAACCCCTGGACCATGCTCCATATGTCTAAAAATAGACATAGTCTAAAAATAGATTTTTCGACAAAAATCACATGTGTGGTCCCCACCTAGTTTAGGTGATCACTTTCCAACTAGGATCAAGAAAGATGTTTCAGGAGGCCTCCTTCACTGTTTCTTGTTGCCATTTTCAACACTCCCTCTCAACAAGAAAGGACTGTCTTTGCATGCGACATGCAACTCCATGCATTCGCCCTGCAACCTTCACAAGCGCCATGCAACTCCATGCATGCGACATGTAACTCCATGCATTCGCCATGCACCCTTTGCATGTGTCATGCAAACTCATGCATGCACCATGCAACTCCATGCATCTGTTTCAACTCCCTTCCAAATCGAATAAGCTCCAAACAACTCAACTGGCCTTTGATGCATCTAGCATCTATCATCAAAGCCTTCACTTCGTCGCCAACTACACATGTCATCGTAGAACCACCGCGATGTTGAACTCTGCACCCATGCCATGCACTTGCACTTGTTGTCAATTTATCCGCGCTCCAAAGATCCGACATCTGCCACTTTGATCTCATTTCTTCATCACTCCAATCGATCTTGCTATCGCCGGCACAGGGCACTCAGAAGCTGTGTTCAATCCATGAGATCCACACCATTCCATGAATCTGCCCAAATCTCTGCATGGGATTAATCATGCATGTCGCCCCACCTCATACCCGGGGTGGTATAGCCGCATGCACTCCCTCTGCCCATCTGGCATGAAATTTCTCTGCATGAGTGGTCACTCCCACTCCATGATCCTCATCTTATGGCTACTCCACATCCCAAGGTTCACTCTTACCTGGATTCAAATTATGCTCCCTCTCAAGCTTCAATTGCATGGCTTTCTCGCACTTCCCAACAATGGGAAGCTCCGTAGAAATCCCATCTACTTAAAGTCTATAGAGATTCTTTACTCGAATCCCAATCTTCTTGGCTTGCCCTGTTGCTTTGTGTCGGAGGAAAAATTTTCCTTCTCTAAAGACAACATCATAGCCTTTATCCTCTAACATTGCGACTGAGATCAAATTCTTTGTTAGACCTGGTACATGCAATACATCTTGTAAAAGAATGAGTTTACCTGACTCCCTCTGAAAGGTTATGGTACCAATGTTGGTCGCATTATATCGTCCACCGTCGCCCAACTCAACATGCATCTGGAGACCTTTCTCCACCAAGTCACTGAAAAGATTTGCATCTCCTGTCATGTGAAAGGAAGCGCCACTATCAATATACCACCCCAATCCCAATGCACTAGACAACATGCATGCGATCAATGAGAAGTCCAGCTCAAATTGCGAGGCAAGAGCCTCACCAGCTGCAGCTCCAGCAGCCTGCTTGTTCTTCTTCTTCTTTGGACAATTCGTGGCGTAATGTCCATGATCGTGACAGTGAAAACACTTCAATTTGGACATGTCACGCTCTTTACCATCTGCACCGGATTGAGAAGCCTTCTCCTTGCCCTTCCCCTTCCTTGCTTTGGCAGCCAAAGCGCAGTCTTCTTCATCAGATACCTTTGATGAAGATCCATCCCTGGTAGTCCTCCTGATCTCCTCTTGCATGAGATCCGACCACAGTCGCTCCCATCCCAGCAACTTCTCCCGACCATTGACACTATCCTGATAGGAATGCCAAGCCTTCAGAAGACCAAGGAGAGCCAGGTCCACCATATCCTCATCTTCGACAGTCACCCCCACACTTCCCAGCTCATCTCTGCACTGAGTGAACTTCGTGAGGTATTTTGCGATGCTGTTGCCTTTCTCCATCTTGATGTTCCCGAGTCTATCTTTGAGCGCCAACTTCCTTTGGTCACTCTTGCTTTGGTATAGATCCGTCAAAGCTTTCCACATCAGATATGGAGAAGCCTTTCCATGCAGGTTGGATACAATATGATCCTTTATGCCCTCCAACAGGATCCTTCGACACTTTGCTTGTTTCTTTCGCCAGGCTTCCACAACATCAGCATCATTAGAAGTAGGCTTTGGAATCTCTTTCTCCACGAATTCCAACAGCCCATGATCATCTAATACAGCCTCCATGCGGTCCTTCCATGCAACATAATTCGAATTGCCTTCCAAGGCGTATTCTAGTCGCAACCCGATGAAAGACATTTTGCCGCGGCACCAAGAACACAAATCTGCAAATTCGAATTTCACCACCAGCTGATAACTCAATCACTTCCGATCTACACTTGAGAACAAATTATTTCTAAATCAGAGATTGACTGCATGGGCTTTTACCAGACCTTTCACTTTCCAAAGAAAGATGAATCCGGAGGCTATCTGGCCCGTATGCAGGCTCTGTCCGAGGAAATAAGTTTGCAATCACCGTAATAGACCTCGACAATTAATATCGCTCCGATACCATGTAGAAATTTGAATAATGGATGAGTTATTCACCGAGATTCTCCTGATCACACACTATTTTAGCTTCATGCATAATACAGAATCTCTTCTACCATTGATTATCACATGCGGAAATAAAATCAATTGCATGCACACATTAAAGCCATAAAAATTCACACATATGAACACAGTATTTCATGGGAAAGCTTAAAGCCGAAAACCCCCAACTATCTATATATTATACATGCCATGGAGATCATGTAACAATCATAGTACAAAGCTCTTTACAAGCTCTCGTGCACTACCTCCCATGCTACACACTATCAAGCTAGATCTAGCAAAACTCATGCTCCAACCTTTAGCCACTTGATAGCCAACCTGAATTGCATTATCAAGCTATGGGATGGCCTCTTTATATAGATAAACCACCCAGCCTGAACTGCGCAATCCTCATGGGTTACTCCACCCATCTGTGTGTTGCAAATAGCAATAGTATAGTCACAACCGATAGTTAACCTGCTCTTTAACCTATTTCTGCACTGGTCTCCACTAAAACTGTCCATGCACTGAAGTTAACTGATGTATTCTTTAGTTGATTTATGAATATTTAATTAGTGAATTAATTAATAATTAATTCACACCACTCTCACTAATTGTATCTATTAGGTAACTTGGATACAAAAAGCTCAACTATGTTTAGATTAGTTAAACTGAATACAACTCCACTAACTTCCTCAATCAACTCCACCAAACTCTCTCACATGAGTTCTAACCGAAGTCTTCATGCAATAGCTTCACTTAAACCCTAGGAAAAGCGTATTTCCTTCTGTCAGCTGCATGTGCCACATCCAAGCATCAAACTGAAGTGCTTCAAGAGAATAAGATACTTATAGTCCAAATATTATTAAGGGTAAATAATATTTGACTTCCCTATTTTAAGGAGAGGCAGTCTAAAAATAGACTTCGACCTATTGACCTATAGGTCACAAAAATAGAGTCCCATCTATTTTTACCAACATGACCAATACTCCAAGAATAACATATTGCAACCCTTGGACCATGCTCCGTATGTCTAAAAATAGACATAGTCTAAAAAATAGATTTTTCGACAAAAAATCACATGTGTGGTCCCCACCTAGTTTAGGTGATCACTTTCCAACTAGGATCAGGAAAGATGTTTCAGGAGGCCTCCTTCACTGTTTCTTGTTGCCATTTTCAACACTGACCACTCTTTGATATACCTGGAAATCATTGGGGCCTTCAACAAGCCGACCACACCATTCAAATTCTACTTTGTGTGTCTACAAGATGCAGACTACGTCAACTTAGTGAATACTCATTGGAGACTTCCTCCACCACCAAGCCTACACATGCCATCCTCCATATTTGCACAAAGACTTCTCTCCATTAAAAAAAAAATCAATTACTTGGGCTAGGAATAAGAAAAGAATGGAGGATCTAGAGCTCACAACAACTGAACAAGATATACACATATTGGAATGCTCCATTTGGGGAGGTTTCATGACAGAAGATGAGAAATCATAGCTTATTAAACTGGAATTTGAACACCTAAAGATCCTTCAAAAGCGGGATGAAGTTTCGAGACTGAAGAGTCGTGCAACCTGGGTCAAAGCAGGTGATGAAAACTCCAAATTCTTCCATCAATTTGCAAAGGGCCTATTAACACTGGAAAATCGTACAAGCAAAGACGACATTATTTAATGTCAGGCAAAAGGATTTACAGGGCTGAGAAACATTGGAGAATCTGGAAAGTATTTAAAAATCTCTAAGGTATGAGGAAAAATCAAATTTGAACTAGTCATAAATGCTTTTGCGTGCAAAATCCTTCGATAAGTGTGCCTTTGCATGCTTTTTTACCCAAAAAACACGCAATCCTGGGAGTGGCAAAAGTAACTTTTCGGGACCACAAAAAGCACACTCCAGGACGTTGATTCCACACTTGAAGTCGCCTAAGGACAACCACCCAAGCCTCCTTAGGACATCAAGGGAGCACACAATGGAATAAATGTGGCACACAATGGAATCACCCTCCTCTCTTGGGTCACCATCCACAATGTACCAAGAGAGGGGAGGAGGATTTGAATTCTCCTACAAAAGGACACCAAGAGATGAACAACTTGAGAACACATTGTTATGTTGGCCATAATTGCCCCAAGCAATACCAGCATTGTGTGATTCTGAGCAGAGATAGAGGGGACTCAGTTGTTGGCAATCCAACAACTTCAGTCCACCATAGTAGAGGGAGGGAGACTTTGCGCCAAGGTAGCTTGGAAGTAAAGACATCCTTGCATCGGAACTTAGAACCCCAAGTTCTAAGGGCCCCTTGGCAAGTGGGTTAAAGTTTCATCCTCACTTCCTACCAGCACTCAATAAGAGGGGACGTAAGTGTCGTCATTTGGATTATTGAAGTTGTTTGACTCTATTTAGAGCTTTTGTGTTATTTGTTTTAGATTTTGTTTAATTTTTATGTTTGAATATGCATGTTATTTCTCTATCTAGTATATTTATGTTCTAGCATGTTCCACTAACTTGCTTGAATCCATATCTTTTCTGCCTGTGACCAATAATTTAAGAGGGAAAACTACACCCCTTAAGTTGGTGTGATTTCATACATACGTGCACCAAACACACTAACACAGGATTGGCAACCTAGGTCAAAGCAGGTGATTAAAACTCCAAATTCTTCCATCAATTTGCAAAGGGTTGAAAGGCCATCAATACCACTTGGGAACTCGACAATGAGGATGGTACCACTGCTTCTACTTTCTCACAACTTGCACAGAAGGGTATCAATCATTTTCGTGATATATATATAAGGCACCTCTTAAACCCTCATTGGCTGAATCACCAAGGTGGCCTCCCTATTTCCTAGATATGTGGATCCTGTAGGAGCTGATGATCTCCTTACACCTGTTACGATGGAGGAACTAGAATCTGTCCTTAAATGGTTCAAAAAGGACAAGAGCCCTGGATCTGATGGATGGTCTATGGAATTTTATCTAGCATTCTTTGAACTACTGGGACATGACCTTCTGGAGGTGGTGGAAGAGACCCGAAAATCTGGGTGCATATATGAGGCATTTAATGCTACCTTCATTGCACTTATTCCCGAGTCTGATCATCCCTCGACTTTCAAAGATTTTCATCTTATTTCTTTATGCAACTGTATCTACAAGATTATGGCTAAGATCCTTGCTAATCAGCTGAAGCCCATTCTATCTAATTTTATCTCACCTGAAAAATTTGCATTCCTTGAAAATAGACAGAACCATGATGCTATAGGCATTGCACAAGAAGGACTACATTCTATGCATACAAAGAAGATCAAAGGGATGATCCTCAAGATCGATATGGAAAGAGCTTTTGATTAAGCTAGTTGGATCTACATCTGCATGCTTCTTACTCATTTGGGATTCCCCATACAGGTTATTAATTGGATAATGTGTTGCATTACCTCTGTTTCCTTTAGCATATTCATTAATGGGGCTGCAACAAATTTTTTTCATGCCAAACGGGGACTCTAACAGGGATTTCTGTTATCCCCCCTTCTCTTTCTCCTAATCATGGAGGGCCTCAACAGATGTATCATTGATGAAAGGGATCATGGTAGATTGAAAGGCATTCACATTTCGGCTAATTGTGTACTCACACACCTAATATTTGTTGATGGTATCATACTCTTCCTTGATGGAACACTTGGGGACTCTACCGTGGTTAGATCATCATGTTACTATTTCGTACTGCTACTGGTATGAATTGCAATTACAACGATTCTACTTTGACTTGTCATGGATGCACACCACATGAGATCCATTATGCTCAGCAGAGACTCCCATTTACCCTTACCAGATTTGAGGATGGACTGAAGTACTTGGGATTTTTCCTTAAACTAGTGAGCTATAAAACTGTTGATTGGAATTGGCTTATCACCAAGATTGAAAAAAGACTGAACAACTGGTGTTGTCATTAGATGTGAAGGGTTGGCCGACTGATACTTATCAAATCTATTTTAGAGGCCATTATAGTTTACTGGATGTCTCTGGCATGGATTCCTAAAGGAATACTTCACAGGATACTGCTGATCTACAAAAAATTTCTATGGCTCAGTGCTAAAGAAGGTCACACTTTTGCCTAACCTAAATGGATTCGCATTGCTTTACCCAAGCGATGGGGGGGTTGAGGTATCAAAGATCTTCCGACCTTTGCACTGGCACTGGCTGCTAAACTTGGTTGGCGAATTCTTACTGGCAACAACTTATGGACCAGGGTGGTCATACAGAAATACATCCACCCTCTTAATCCACTTGAATGCCTTTGTCAACTACTGGTGTACTATCCCAACTGTTTTACGATTTTGCGAGCTGTACTGGGCTCTATTTGACATATCAGCACTGAATTGGCATGGAAAATTGGTAATGGCTCCAAGGTTCATATTGGTTGGGACTCTTGGATGGGTTGCGACAATTCCCACCTCCTCCCACCTGCACTTATTCACTCTCTCAATCGAGCTGGTTATCTGGCACTCAACCACATTTCCGACAGAAATCGATCCACCCTATTCACTCAAGGTTGGTTAGGCCATCAGGAACTACAACTTCAACCGCAATGGGTAGCGCAATGGACTGCTTATCTGGATGTGTTAAGAGATACTCGTGTCAAAATTCTGGACCGGGAGGATGAACTCATATGGACTGTCTCTAAACATGGCTTATACACTCCCAAAGAGGGGTATATTCATATTTATCGATCTCATAGACCTGAATATTTAATCCCATGGTGGTGTAATATCTGGAAATTGAAGGGACCTATGAAAGCTAGGCTCTTCATGTGGTGTATTCTCACTGATAAAATTCCTACGGGGGCCAACCTCTAGAGAAGATCACATATTGGTCCCCATAGATGTCCTTTATGTAATTCGACTGCTAAAGATACAATTCATCTTTTCCTTCATTGTAATGCTACGCATGAACTCTGGCAACTTATCCACTCCTCCATTAATCACACTCTTCGCTGGGGGGGGGGGCTTTCTCTTACTGTTGCATGGGAGACTTGGTGGACATCTGCACTACCCCTTAAGTTGCGCAATCTGCCTATTGTAATCTGTTGGAGTATCTGGATGGCCCGCAACCAAACCATCTTCCACAATATTCCACATAACTGGCTCTCATCTATTGCCCACATTATCTCCATTTACCACTTGATACCAGATGATCCACCCCCTCCGCAGCCTCGAGTTATCTCCCCTGAGATTATTGATTTATCACTACCTTGGCCCTATTTCGATGGATCTGCTCAAATTCACGGTTGTGGTGGCAGCTTTCTACTTCATCACTCACCCCATCATTTTTACAAAGTCAATATTGAACTTGGTCATGGCACCAATAACTATGCTAAACTCTATTGTCTACTATATCTCCTTCAATTCACCATCACAAAAAATGTTCATGCTCTACAAATTTTTGGTGATTCCAAAATTATCATTGACTGGTTGAACTAACAATCTACCTGTCACGTACATACACAGCAGAATATTTTGGATGAAGTTCTACAACACAAAACATATTTTGATCATATTTCTTGTCGACACATTTACAAGGAGAGGAACACAATTTTCGACCTCCTTTCCAAGGAGGCATCGCACTTATTGACTGCTCACATGGAGATTCAGGAGTAGAATGATCATGCATATTATCAATATTTTCATCGACCTTTTGTTCCTGATCTTTGGATGGGGTTGAACCCCCATTAGAGGTTGCAGCTGTTTTTTTTTGTTTTTTTTTATCTGCCATTAATGTATATATGTTCACAGACTACTGATTTATGATCCACAACATGTATTTATGAGGTACTTATCGGATGTATTTATTTTTGCTACATTACTGATATCTATTGACAACTTCACTGTTGATTTGCATATGCACTTAGCATATACAACATGTAACTTTTATTTTTAATTAATAGAAGCTACGAGTTTTCGTGTGGAAAAAAGAATATATCGTAAAAGAGGGAACAAAAAATTTAGCAACAACGAATAATGACGCAAAGATGTGATGGAGCTTCAACTAGAATGTAAGGAAATATTTAATTTTTGTAGATTAATCATGAAGTAATGTTGCTTTTATGTCATCTTCTTTGAATCAACTTGATGGATTGGATGTGTCTATAATCTATCAAAGTTTTGGCCAAAATCAATGCCATTGGTCTTGCTTTTACCCCAAAATGGAAAATTATGGGGACTTGGACAGCGATTTGAAGCATTCAAGGATTGATAGTTTTATTCGCAAGGCCAAGCGTAAGATCACATACGATGTGCTTGGGATTTCATAGGAACGACCTAGAAATTGGTTGGTGAATTAAAGATTGTCTACTTTACAAGATAACTCCTATTCTAAAAAAAATTGTGTAATTGCGGTCACCACAGGTGAGATTTGCTACTCATTTTGCTTAAATTTATTTTTTTCTTCTAAAATGACTTTTATATTATCATGGTTCCCATATTTAAAAAACTTAGAACCTAGAAGTTTAAAACTAGTACAAAAATGAACTTAACGAGAAGATGATTAACGAAATTAAATTGTTTTTCTTGGAAGAGTGTCTCTTTTCCCACCTCTGGAAGAGCGTCACTCTACTCAAGTTCCACCTCCTCTATTCTCATTCCCATTCCTCTTGCTCCAACACTGGATTGTACAGAAAGAAATGACAATGACATCTTTCCAAATACCGAAAAATACCTTCTTCAATCCTAATAACAACCTAATTCTGCTCATCAGTCGTTAAAATATAACAAGTGGAGTCATCTTCAAAGATTTGTATGCCCCTTTCTAACGTCTTTGAGTAAATTTAGATATATTTCATCTACATATTATTATTGAGTAGCAATTTTATTGCACTCATAGAAACTATTAGCAATTGTTGCATTGGAGTGACTAGCAAGATAATCTTCCAAACTCTTTTATTCCTTCGGTGTACCTTTGCACCTTCAGGGGCAATTGCTAGTATTTTTGTGAAATTATAGGTATATTTTTAGTTATGATTAGCATTGACTTTTTAGCATTTCTCTTTAATGTTTATTGGGGATATGGTTAACTACCATAGATCCATCATAACTTTAGATTTACGAGGCACCAAAAAGGATCAAATCTCTCAATATGCAAACATCTTCCCGAGTGCAAAACTTGAGAAAAAGTTTGCACCTTGGGAGGTTTGATTCTTCTTGGCTCTTGGTAGATCCAGAGTTAAGATGGATCTATATTGGTTTTAATCAACACATTAATAAAATGTTTTAACTTATTTTCACTTGTTATATATATATATTTTTATATTTTTTAAATCTAATATATCAATTCCATATTAAGAATGGAATAAATTACATTTCTTCGGAAAGTGAAAATATAAGAAATTTCTAAATTTAAGTTACTTTATTTTTCTCTATATAAAGTTGATATAAAATTATGTTATTTAACAAAGAAATTGAAATATTTTACTTATGGTTGACAGTGAAATATTTTTTGTTATTAATATATTTTATTTTAAATATTACATGTAAACTAAACATAGAACGAATTACACATCATATAATATCTTTATTTTTTTTGTAAATTGCAAAAATTTGTATTCATTATCAAAAAAAGATTGCATAGCTTTCATTTTCAAATCCCCCCAACAGTACATAATAAGCTAAAAGATACTTAATGCCCACATAAAATAAAGTCACAAAGCACAAAAATTCTCTTCAGTTTAACAACATACAATACCACGGACCTTTCACAGGCCTTTCATAAGCCAACTTCACCATTGATTCATTAACCAAATTAAAACATAATGTCAAGATGGCACCGCCCACAATACTCTTGTTGAGGAACAAGAAACACCATCATGAAATCTAAATAGAAACCGAGATCTGGCTTCGTCAACCTTCATAAAAGATTCTTCAGAACCATATATGTTGTTTGTATTCGAGCTTTTCCAAATACCAACAGTGCCGTTACTCTTTAAAACCAACAAGAAATAGCCATAAAGTGCCCATGAACATAACAAGATTGGGCATGCAATAGTGCACTCATGTTTAACAAGAGATTCGATGTTAAGAGGTTCATCATGCATAGGCGCTGATAAGAACAAATCAAACACCAAAAAAGTAACAATAGTGCCAAAAATTTTCTTAGAACAAATGCCTAGGGCCAAATAGAGAACAACCACCCAAGGATTCATAACACAAAGGAGCCCACGTGAATAGTTGAGGCCATCCAACATAGGTTCACAGATCTAAATCCAATTGTAGGTGTGGCATTAATAATAATAGTGCTTGTGAGCCATAAAGCAACCCACAAGTGAACAATATGCACCATAATGTATAGTTGTCAACAAAAATAGAGTGTTGTCTAACATAAAATCACAAAAATGTATTCACAAAAAAGTAAAAGACAAAACATTGAGAGCCATAATCGCACGTCTCCAAGACAGAACCCAAAGAGGTCGTAAGATAAAAGAGTCGACTATAAAAACTCAAGGCCATCCATAGCTACACGCGAACATCAATAACACGGGCTACATCATTGTGATATCCAAAAAAATTGAAGCAAGAAACTATACAACTTTCCCCACTATAGTCAATATTGTCAACGAGCAATACATTCCAGAGCAATGTACTTCTAATCCAAAAATATAATGAGGAACTCCATGAAATACCGTACCTAAAGAATGCATGCCAAAATTGATGACAAAAAGACATGAAAACCCACCATCTCGTGATTAGAGGATATTGTAGTCAACACCTGAGCACTATCATTAAGAGGATTTATGAGATCACCAGAGGCAAAATCGCTCACTAGAAATCCTTTTACACGGGCCAAATGAGAATCCAAATTATCTAAGAAAAACCTTTGGTTGCAAAGCATGCGTTTAAAATCCTTCATTGAGGAGAATACATTGTAATTATCCACTTGTTTATATTTGAAAATTAGTCGCAATAGGGTAGCCATTTGTTGATGTAAAGCCAAATAATTTAGAAAGTGAAGCAACCTTTCCCTAAATATACCAAGATCAGGAACCCATTTCATATCCCCCCACCCCCCCCACCAACTCATAAATAGAGTGATAAGGGAATTCCCTTAGCTCTTTACATTCCGACAATAAATTTTCCTTCCTCACCTCTTGAGGAGCAACATTAAAGAAGGTAGTGACAAAGTAACTGACAAAAAGACAAACCTTTTTGTAGCCTAAATTGTCTCCTCCACCCTTCCTACTACTCATTCTTTGTCTAGGAGGCATGAGCACGGCTGCAAGGGAACGCTGAAAGAACCTCTTCCTATAAAGCAAGAAGAAGGACAAGACATAGAACCGTGAGCTCCCAACCTGAAGATTATTAAATTGTCACCCAATTGGCATACTATGAGAGAATATGTAGAAATTATATGCACTACGCTTGCATATGTCCAAGATTCTCCTGATCACACACTATTTTAACTTCATGCACAATACAAAATCTATTCCACCATTGATCATCACATGCGGAAATTAAATCAATTGCAATGCACACATGAAACCATAAAAATTCACACACATTAACACAATTGTTTAACGAGAAAGCCTGAAGCTAAAAACCCCAACTATCTGTATTTAATATATGTCATAGAGATCATGTAACAATATTCATACAATTCTTATCACAAGCTCTCAGTACAATACAATCGCTACACACTAATCAGGCCCGATCTTGCAAATCCATGCATCGATCTTTGCCACCTGCTAGCCTACCTCTACTGCGCAATCCCTACTGAAGAATGGCTCTGGATGAACTCGAATTGGTCCAGCCTTGCTCACGCAATCCTTAAAGGCATCTCCACTAAATTTTTGGTGCAAACAATGCAACACTATAGTCACAACTAATAGTCACACTTGCTCTTTCACCTACCTCTCCACTAGTCTCCACTGAAACTGTCCATGCACTATAGTTAACTGATGTATTCTTCAGTTGATTAATGAGTTAATATTTAGTGAATTAATTAATAATTAATTCACACCACTCTCACTAGTGTATCAATCAGTTAGACTAGATACAACTAGCTCAACTGGGTGGTTTAACCGAGCAACCGAATAATAACTCCACCAACTACTTCTATAATCCACCAAACTCTGGCTACATGAGTTCTCCTAATCGAAGTCCTCCATGCATAGGCTCTGTGAAACCCTCAGAATAGCGTAATTTCTTCACAATCGATGTGCCGTAGGGGTGCACTTAACTGAAATGCTCCAAGAGAATAAGATAATGTTTAGAGTCCAAATATTATTAAGAGCTAATAATATTCGACATATCTACTTTTAGACTGGCAATCTAAAAATAGATTTCGCCCAATATGTCTAAAAATATAAATCCATCTATTTTTCCAACTTGATCAACCATCCAAAAATAACATCCTGCAACTCATAGAATATGATCGACATGTCTAAAAATAGACACAGTCTAAAAATAGACTTTGCGACAAAAAATCACCTGTGTGGGCCCCACCTAGTTTAGGTGATTATTTTCCAACTAGGATCAGGAATGATGTTTTAGGATGCCTCATTCACTGTTTCTTGTTGCAATCTTCAACACTCCCTCTTAACAAGAAAGGACTGTCTTTGCATGCGACATGCAGCTCCATGCATTTGCCCTGCAACCTTTGCAAGCGCCATGCAACTCCATGCATCTGCTCTGCAACTCTTCCGAAACTGAATAGGCTCCAAACAACTCAATCAATCTAATGCATCTATCATCAAAGTCTTCTACTTATACTTGGCTACTGCACATGTCTTCAGGAACCACTGCACTGTTGAACTCTGCACCCATGCACTCTGCACTTGCTGTCAACTCTGAACCGCGCTCCAGTATCTAACACTGTCACTTTGATCTGCCTGCATTAATCCAACTGATCATGCTACTGCTGCTCTGTGGGTACCTCATAGCCAGGTTCAATTCATGAGATCCACACCATCTCAATGAATCTTGCCCAGAAATCTCCTCTTGGGATTACTCATGCAGTCGCCCCACCTCTCACCTGGTGGTATAGCTGCATGCACTCCCTCTGCCCATCTAGCACGAAATTTCTCTGCATGAGTGGTTTCTCCCACTCCATGATCCTCATCTTGTGGCTGCTCCACATCCCGAGGTTCACTCTTACCTGCATGCAAATAATGCTCCTTCTCAAGCTTCAATTGCATGGCTTTCTTGCACTTCCCAACAGTAGGAAGCTCCGTAGAAATCCCATCTACTTCAATTCTGTAGAGATTCTTTGCTCGAATCCCAACCTTATTGACTTGTCCTGTTGCTTTGTACCGAAGGAAAACTTTTCCTTCACTAAAGACAACATCATACTCTTTATCCTCTAACATTGCGACTGAGATTAAATTCTTCTTTAAACATGGAACATGCACTACATCTTGTAAAATAATGAGTTTACCTGATTCCCTCTGAAAGGTAATGGTACCAATGCCGATCGCATTGTATCATCCATTGTCACCCAACTCAAAATGCAACTGGAGATCTTTCTCCACCAAGTCACTGAAAAGATTCACATCTCCCGTCATGTGAAAGGAAGCACCACTATCAAAATACCACCCCGATCCCAATGCACTAGACACCATGCATGCGATCAATCCGAAGTCCAGCTCAAATTGCGAGGCAAGAGCCTCACCAGCTGCAGCTCCAACAACCTGCTTGTTCTTCTTCTTCTATGGACAATGTGCGGCGAAATGCCCATGTTCGTGACAGTGAAAACACTTCGCTTTAGACATGTCACGCTCTTTTCCATCCACACCAGATTGAGAAGGATTTTTCTTCCCCTTCCCTTTCCTTGCTTTGGCAGCCAAAGCGCAATCTTCTTCATCTTCATTCTTCGATGAAGATCCGTCCCTAGTACTCTGCCTTATCTCCTCCTGGACAAGATACGACCAAAGTCTCTCCCATCCTGGCAATTTCTCCTGACCATTGACAAAGTCCTCATAGGAATGCCAACTCTTCAGAAGCCCAAGGAGAGCCAAGCTCACCAAGTCCTCTTCATCTACAGTAACCCCCACACTTCCTAGCTCATCCCTGCACTGGAAAAACTTCGTGAGGTACTTGGGTATACTGTCGCCTTTCTCCATTTTTATTTTCCTGAGCTTATCCTTGAGTGCCAACTTCCTCTGGTCGCTCTTGCTTTGGAACAAGTCTGTCAAAGCTTTCCACATCAAGAATGGAGAAGCTTTACCATGAAGGCTAAACACTATGTGATCCTTCACACCTTCCAACAGAATCCTTCGACATTTTGCTGTCTTCTTTTGCCATGCGTCAAGTGCGGCAGCATCGCTAGAAGCAGGCTTTGGAATTTATTCATCTATGAACTCCTTCAACCCATTATCCTCCAGCACTGCCTCCATCCTGTCCTTCCATGCAATATAATTCAAGCTCCCATCAAGGGCATACTCCAGTCGCAATCCGTTGAAAGACATCTCAACTTTGACACCAAGAAAACACTACCGCAAATTCGAATTCCACTAGCACAAAACTCAATTGTTTCAATAATTGCAATTGCTCCAATGATCAATGCTCTGATACCATGTAGAAATTATATGCACTATGCATGCATATGTCCAAGATTCTCCTGGTCACACACTATTTTAACTTCATGCACAATACAAAATCTATTCCACCATTGATCATCACATGCGGAAATTAAATCAATTACAATGCACACATGAAACCATAAAAATTCACACACATTAACACAACTGTTTAACGGGAAAGCCTGAAGCTAAAAACCCCAACTATCTGTATATAATATATGTCATATAGATCGTGTAAAAATCCTCATACAAAGCTTATCACAAGCTCTCAGTACAATACAATCGCTACACACTAATCAGGCCTGATCTTGCAAATCCATGCACCAATCTTTGCCACCTGCTAGCCTGCCTCTACTACGCAATCCCTGCTGAAGAATGGCTCTAGATGAACTTGAATTGGTCCAGCCTTTCTCACACAATCCTTAAAGGCATCTCCACTAAATTTTTGGTGCAAACAATGCAACACTATAGTCACAACTGATAGTCACACTTGCTCTTTCACCTACCTCTTCACTGGTCTCCACTGAAACTGTCCATGCACTGTAGTTAACTCCGATGTATTCTTCTACTTGATTAATGAGTTAACACGTTTGTAAAGTGAATTAATTAATAATTAATTCACACTCACTCACTAGTGTATCAATCAGCTTAGAATAGCTCAAACTAGCTCAACTGTGTCTAACTGAGTTAAACTGAACACAACTCCACCAACTACTTCTATAACTCCACCAAACTCTGTCACATGAGTTCTAATTGAAGTCCTCCATGCATTAGCTCCAGTAAACCCTCAGGAATAGCGTAATTCCTTCTGTCAGCTGATGTGCCACATTTGTGCACTTAACTGAAGTGCTCTAAGAGAATAAGATAATGTTTAGAGTCCAAATATTATTAAGAGCTAATAATATTCGACATATCTATTTTTAGACTGGCAATCTAAAAATAGATTCCGCCCAATATGTTTAAAAATAGAAATCCATATATTTTTCCAACTTGATCAACAATCCACAAATAGCATCCTGAAACTCATAGAATATGATCGACATATCTAAAAATAGACTTTGCGACAAAAAATCACCTGTGTGGGCCCCACCTAGTTTAGGTGATTATTTTCCAACTAGTATCAGGAATGATGTTTCAGGATGCCTCCTTCACTGTTTCTTGTTGCAATCCTCAACACTCCCTCTCAACAAGAAAGGACTGTCTTTGCATGCGACATGCATCATACCTGCCTGCACTGCAAGCGCCATGCACCCATGTATCTACTTTGCAACTTCTTCCAATCGAATAGTCCCAAACAACTCAATCAATTTACGTATCTATCATCAAAGTCTTCGACTTCTACTAGATACATCACATGTTTTCAGAACTCATCACATGAACTTCAGACTCCATGCACTTCAGACTTCACGCTTCACCTAAAACACGCTTCTATATCTGACATGGATACTTGATTCGGTCAGAATAATCAACCGATCATGCTATCGTCGTCTGGTACACCTCGTAGCTAGGTTCAATTCATGAGATCCACACCATCTCAATGAATCTTGCCTAGAAATATCCTCTTGGGATTACTCATGCATGTCGCCCCACCTCTCACCTGGTGGTATAGTTGCATGCACTCCCTCTGCCCATCTGGCACGAAATTTCTCTACATGATTGGTTCCTCCCACTCCATGATCCTCATCTTTTGGTTTCTCCACATCGTGAGGTTCACTCTTACCTGCATGCAAATCCTGCTCCCTCTCAAGCTTCAATTGCATGGATTTCTTGCACTTCCCAACAGTAGGAAGCTCCGTAGAAATCCCATCTACTTCAATTATGTAGAGATTCTTTGCTCGAATCCAAACCTTCTTGACTTGTCCTGTTGCTTTGTACCGAAGGAAAAATTTTCCTTCACTAAAGACAACATCATACCCTTTATCCTCTAACATTGCGACTGAGATTAAATTCTTCTTTAAACATGGAACATGCACTACATCTTGTAAAAGAATGAGTTTACCTGAATCCATCTGAAAGGTAATGGTACCAATGCCGGTCGCACTGTATCGTCCATTATCGCCCAACTCAACATGCAACTGGAGATATTTCTCCACCAAGTCACTGAAAAGATTCACATCTCCCGTCATGTGAAAGGAAGCGCCACTATCAAAATACCACCCCGATCCCAAATGCACTAGACACCATGCATGCGATCAATGCGAAGTCCAACTCAAATTTCGAGGCAAGAGCCTCACCAGCTGCAACTCTAACAACCTGCTTGTTCTTCTTCTTCTGTGGAAAATGTGTGGCGAAATGCTCATGCTCGTGACAGTGAAAACACTTCACTTTGGACATGTCACGCTCTTTGCCATCCGCACCGGATTGAGAATGATTTTTCTTCCCCTTCCCTTTCCTTGCTTTGGCAGCCAAAGCGTAATATTCTTCATCTTCATTCTTCGATGAAGATCCATCCCTAGTACTCTGCCTTATCTCCTCCTGCACAAGATCCGACCAAAGTCGCTCCCATCCTGGCAGTTTCTCCCGACCATTGACAGAGTCCTCATAGGAATGCCAACTCTTCGGAAGCCCAAGGAGAGCCAAGCTCACCAAGTCCTCTTCATCTGAAGTAAACCCCACACTTCCTAGCTCATCCCTGCACTGGACGAACTTCGTGAGGTACTTGGGTATACTGTCACCTTTCACCATTTTTATTTTCTTAAGTTTTTCTTTAAGCGCCAACTTCCTCTGGTCGCTCCTGCTTTGGAACAAGTCTGTCAAAGCTTTCCACATCAAGAATGGAGAAGATTTACCGTGAAGGTTGGACACTTTGTGATCCTTCACACCTTCCAACATAATTCTTCGACACTTTGCTGTCTTCTTTTTCCATGCATCAAGCGCGGCAGCATCGCTAGAAGAAGGTTTTGGAATTTCTTCATCTATGAACTCCTTCAACCCATTATCATCCAGCACCACCTCCATCCTGTCCTTCTATGCAATATAATTCGAGCTGCCCTCAAGGGAAATCTCCAATCGCAAACCGTTGAAAGACATTTCAATGAATGCTCAAACTTCGACACCAAGAAAACACTACTACAAATTCGAATTCCACCAGCACAAAACTCAACTGTTTCAATAATTTCAATTGCTCCAATGATCAATGCTCTGATACCATGTCGAAATTATATGCACTACACATGCATATGTCCAAGATTCTCTTGATCACACACTATTTTAACTTCATGCACAATACATAATCTATTCCACCATTGATCATCACATGCGGAAATTAAATCAATTACAATGCACACATGAAACCATAAAAATTCACACACATTAACATAGTTGTGTAATGGGAAAGCTTGAAGCTAAAAACCCCAACTATCTGTATATAATACATGTCATAGAGATCGTGTAACAATCCTCATACAAAGCTTATCACAAGCTCTCAGTACAATACAATCGCTACACACTAATCAAGCCTGATCTTGCAAATCCATGCACCGATCTTTGCCACCTGCTAGCTTGCCTCTACTGCGCAATCCCTGCTGAAGAATGGCTCTAGATGAACTTGAATTGGTCCAGCCTTGCTCATGCAATCCTTAAAGGCATCTCCACTAAATTTGTGGTGCAAACAATGCAACACTATAGTCACAACTGATAGTCACACTTGCTCTTTCATCACATCCACCTGTTCTAATTAAAAATATCCACTATAGTTAACTCATGTATTTTCATGATTATTTAGTTATTACTTTAAGTAATTAATTTCATTAAATTAATTGACTACCTCGTCTATGTACCAATTAGTTAGACTAGATAATAACTGATATAATAACTAGCTCAACTATGTTTAACTGAGTTAAACTGAACACAACTCCACCAACTACTTCTATAACTCCACCAAACTCTATCACATGAGTTATAACTAAAGTCCTCCATGCATTAGCTCCAGTAAACCCTCAGGAATAGCGTAATTCCTTCTGTCAGCTGATGTGCTACATCTATGCACTTAATTGAAGTGCTCCAAGAGAATAAGATAATCTTTAGAGTCCAAATATTATTAAGAGCTAATAATATTCAACATATCTATTTTTAGATTGGCAATCTAAAAATAGATTCCTCTCAATATGTCTAAAAATAGAAATCCATCTATTTTTCCAACTTGATCAACCATCCACAAATAGCATCCTGCAACTCATAGAATATGATCGACATGTCTACAAATAGACTTTGCGACAGAAAATCACCTGTGTGAGCCCCACCTAGTTTACGTGATTATTTTCCAACTAGGATCAGGAATGATGTTTTAGGATGCCTCCTTCACTGTTTCTTGTTGCAATCTTCAACAGAATATTCCAACAAATTCTCGAGCTCACGATAACACATAACATGACACATCAGATTCCACGATACCAAAACAAACAGTGAAAACACCTTACACTTGGACATGACATAGAGAGGCTATTACAATGCCCTAAACACACAATGCCACCAAAAAACACTACACTCGGGACAAAATTGCAACTGAGTAAATTTACTAAGACTCAAAGCAACAAATGTTAAGTGCTTCAAAATTTGAGAACAAGTAGAACCCAATATTCCGCAATTAACAGCACTCACACCCGCTCACTGAGAGATCACTCATGAAAATCCAGGAAAACATAAAGAACTATCATACCTACCAAAACAATGACTTGAGACCAACAATTGTAAATTTATACCCATGATAAATGCAAACGATCTCACCAAAGTAATAAGGAAGATAAATTCGCACTCTAAAAGAGATAAGAACCATATATTACACTCATGAATGCAAAAACCAATATGAAACCTAAACTTCAACCGAAAAGAGCACCTAGCAGACAGAAATAGTAGATAGAGGTTGAGGGTCTACCCTCACCTCCGCTCACACTAACCCTCATAACACTACAAACATTACCATTAATGTTAATTTAAAGCGAAGAGACCGCCTATAAACTTACACATGCGCAACAACTAACTTCTGCCACGCTTTAACTAAGAAAGGACATTTGGGAGGATGGCACACCATCTGAGGAGACCTTCGCATCAGAAATAACACCCCCATTAGGGTCTGACCTATCTTTCTCCAACAAACATTGGAGAGGCTTTGTTCCTTCCATTAGACTAGTAATAGGCCAGGTAGCATCCAACTCAAGGTTTTGAGATCTGTAACCCATATTCGCTAGGAAATCTACAACCTTGTTACCCAATCTCCTTGCTACCCATGTTGCTCAATTTTATCCCAAGGCAACTTACATGTAGATGCATCATGCCAAAATTTATTGCAGCGTATGCAATGAAGATCAGATTTTTCAGTTTGAGTTTGTCTGCCCCCCCTTCCTCTGAAATTCCTTCTTCCTCTTTAGCCACCTCTTCCTCTGGAAGAATCTTGAGCATGATTCTTCTCTCTATGTGTGAAAATTACAACCTCTTTAGAAGACAGAGGGGTTGTCATCTTTCCAAAAGCCTTCTCTCTTTCTGCAAACTTTTTCTTAAGGGAATCAAAGGTGATTTTCATGAGGTTTCCACTAGCTTGTAATGACTCAAGGTAATGTGAGTAAGTGGGATACAATGCCTTAACATAAGGTATGATAGGTACGTTAACTTCTACACTAGTATTCTTAATGTCATGCATGATAGATCTTACTTCTGATGCTAAAACAAGAGGGTCATCATTTTTCAATTCAAGGTTGAACAACTTAATCATTAATTGAACAATTTCAAGTTTTGAATGTGAGTCATAGAGTTATTTTAATTTTCTCAAGGCTTCATAGGCATTTGAAAATGGTGTAATATGGCAACTCACCTCTTCATTTACAAAAGTTGCAATAAAGGTACATGCCTTGCAATTCTTGGTTTCCCAAATGGTGATCTCCTTTTCTGAGGTAGGATTTGTCGGTGGATTTTGATTATCTCATCCTCCTTCACAAATTCCTCTCTACAACTCATTAAAAATGAGAGTGTGCTTGATTTTCCGAGACCATTCAGGATAGTTCTCCTTGCCGGAGAGAACAACTCCCACAATAGATATGAGAGAATGCATTGTGACTCTTGGGAACAAAACAAATTGTTGGAGGAAAAAAAAAACTCAATTATGGTATAAAATGTACTTTGCTGTAAGAAATTAATTATAGTAAAAAAGTATATTCTGCTGTAAAAAAAACCAGTTTTGGATTTTTGTTTTTTTTAGTTGGGGAGGTCAAACCTGGGGGAGGTGAAAGTGAGGAGGGGAGGAGGAGGGGGGACGGAAACGGTAACGGGAGTGATGAGGGGTTGCGAGAGTGGCAAGGGGGAGGGGCTGCGGGAGTGAGGGGGAGTGGGACGGGAACGGGGAGAGGGAGGAGTGGTGACGAGGGAGAGGTGAGGGGGAAGGGGAGTAGCGAGAGTGAGGGGGAGGGGGACGAGAATGGGGAGAGGGAGGAGTGGTGATGGGGGAGAGGTGAAGGGGAACGAGAGTGAGTGGGAGTGAGGGGGAGGGGGAAAGGAATGGGGAGAGGAATGAGTGGTAATGGGGGAATGAGAGTGAGGGGGGGGGGAGGAGTGGGGGAGAGGTGAGGGGGAGGGGGAGTGAACAGAGCGGGAGATTCGTGGGGATGAGGATATGCTGCGGGAACGAGGGAAAGGTGAGGGGGAACGGGAGTGAACAGAGCGGGAGATCTGCGAGGACGGGGGAGAGGTGAGGGGGAAAGAGAATGAGGAATGGGGCAGGAGAGATATGAGCGATGAGTGATGAGCGAGGGATCAAGCTCATGTTGCGGGAAAGAGAAGCAGCGGTAAAAACAAATTGAATGGAGGCACTAGAATGCAACAAAAAAATTCTAAATGTAGGAGGGGCATACAAAAATATGAGTGCACAGAATTTAAAACAGCAGGAATATGACAGTCTACAAAAATGCATAAGGGACAAGAGGGAGTTACACCAAGGGTAGGAATGCCAAAAAAGGGACTGGCTCTGATACCATGTCACACCAGGAGGTAACTCCACAAATTGGAATGTGGATTGGATGGAGGGTATGCATGAATTTATACATGTAGGTGATATTATTGGGATTCATTTCCCAATGTCTCTTAGCCTTCCTTATTTCCTAATTTACATTATTATACAATCTCACCCAATCCCTTAGGATTAGGTGTCAACATTGCATAATCTAGATTTAAGAGAAAACCATTTATGCTTACAACTATACCTTCCAATGGCCAACTCTTCATTATTTTCCCCGGAGGTTGTCCATTTAAAAGTTATTGTATACATTGGATAATAATTTGTGAATCTCCATCAATTTGTGACAAATGGTACCCCTCATGAAGAACAATTTGAATACCTTTTTCCAACACTAAAAACTGTGCCATATTGTTAATATTCAATCACAACTTTGTGCGAAAAATCTCAAGGTTGAAGAGTTACAATCATAGAAAACACCTCCAAAACCAACGATTCTAGGGTTTACCTTTGACACCCCATCAAAATTTAGTTTGATAAAATCTTGGAGGAGAAGAGAAAGAAGTATTCGATGAAATATTTAGGTCCTAAAACAGTTTGTATTTTTGAATGCTCATCTTTTGATTTAGATTCAGTTTCTTTGGGATCTCTGCCTGAACATTGTTTACCTTCTGATCATCGATCAACCAGGAGACAATAAGGAGTGTTTATTTTATGTTTTGTATATTCACCTCTTTAATCATTGTCATCGTTATCCTCTTGTCTCTAAAATTTCTTGCATTCCTCTCCTTCCACAAATTCCAGAGAATAAAACCTTCTGCTAAGATCCAAACCCTGTTAACTACGAGGTTTTTAAACATAGAAGAATTCCATTGAGTTATATATGTTACTAAATCCTCTCTACTCCAATTGTCGATACCAAAGATGAATAAACCAATGGACTATGATTATTATGCAAATGAGCAGGAGTTAAGTAGATGTTCCATAGTCTCATCAACCACATTACAGAGAAAGCAAAATGATGGCCCTTCAACACCTGTCTTTCTAATGTGATCCCAGGAGAATAACTTGTGCCTCCCCATTAACCATAAGAAAATCAAGATTTTTAGACAGTGAATCTTAGACCTGATGTTATGCCAAATAATTTATTTCTCTAGGTTATAATGATCCGCGAGGAAGGAATAAGCTTATTTTAAATTAAACATTCCAATTGGTCTTATAACCCAATGAAATATGTCTTTGTCTTATGAAAATCATATTTTTCTTTCCAATAATTCTCGTTGAATACTTTCCCAAGGAAATTCTTGGGACGAGTAGAGCCAATCTTCCTTAGCTTTCCACCGTTTCCAGAGCATAGAATCTAGCTCTAACTTCTAATAGTCTATAACCCTTTCCTTATTTAGCAAACCAATGGGAAACTATCGAACAAGATCACAAGGAGCAACCTTCTTCTTTCGATTCATGTTTTTGCACTATGAGTGTAAGGTCTCACAAATAGAGATTACTTGTTGAAATATCTAAGTGCACAAGTCAAATCATCAATAGTAGCCAAAGACAAGATTGATAAGAAATTAAATGACTAAATCAAATGAACATACTATGTTCTAATGTCAATCAATCATGAACCAAGTATTACTCTAGCTTTTAACTGTTTTAAATGAAAATTCCAATTCACTTTCCAACCTTAGGGTTATTTTTTAGTCTTAATCAAAATTATTGACTTACTTCAGGATTCTGAAGGCCTTATTATGTAGTTTGTAAACCTTGATTTCAATCCAAGCAACAAAGTTTCTTGGATTCACAAATGTACTTGTATGGAAACAAGGGGTCTGCAGAATCAAGTGAAATATTTACTTGAATATCAACAAATGCAAGTCTCAAATCAAATATATTCCAAATGAATTTTATGTAATACCAGATTCGTGATGGAATTAACACACCAAGGTAATCAACACTACAATAAGAAAAACCCAATCATTTCTTCATACAAACAAGGTATCGATTCAACATAAGAGTCTTTTGATCACACAGATGAAATAAGTGCAATATTTGAAACGAAACTCTCACCCACACTCTAGGTTCTTCTATATATGTTTATCCAATCAAACTCTCATAAAAATAACAAGCATATACAAAGGAAAACATAGTATGGGGAAGACAACCACAAATATATCAAACCATCAAAAGAACCTTATTGCTAACACACTATAATTACAATGAAAAGTACACTAACATGGAAGGTTTGCAAATTCACACATAGAATATACAACCAGAGGGATGTTGAGTTGGTCTGGTGGGCCCTACCAGTCCAACTCTCCCCCTTGTTAAATAAGAAATTAAACTACAAAGCTACAATGATCGTTAAATGCACAAGAAATAAAAGAGGAACTCGACATTAAAAGATTTGTACTAAAAAAAATCAATCTTTTACATCTGGATCCATACGCTCAAGCTCCAAACCACCAATATGAGGCTACACTAACATTTCCTCCTTCCACACAGGCCATGGCTAAGCCTTTTATAAAATTTACAAGGCGAATTTTGGCTATAGCAACCATTTTTCTTAATTATGGAAAATTATATATTTTTTTACACATTGGCTTGAAATATCTTTCCATATCATCCTAACCATGGCAAATTTTGGAAAATTATTTTGAGGCATCCTAATTTGTCATGCTTAAAAAAAAAATATCTCTTGGAATTTTCTCATTCAACTCCATTACCTTGGAAATTGTGTGCAAAGTTGATTGTTTGGCTACTTTTGCAATTATGGGTTTTACCTGATTTTTTACAAATTTGCCTTGAAGAACCTCGCGTATCTCCCAAACGGTGGTGAATTTTGGAAAACGGCCCCTTAGTACTAAATGTAATATGTTGGGAGAAAAACCCATGTTCCATAATTTTCATCTTCGCCTTAATTGCACGAAAATCAAGGAGGAAGTTGGCATTTTGAAAATTGTTGCGAATTTGGAGCTGTAGCATTAATTAATTTTTAAAAATCCATTTGTACGACCTCAATGCATTTTGACTGATGTAGAAGTGTTCAAACAACATTTTGATCAAAAACCTTTCCCGAATTTTCCCAAAAATGTGTCGATGCATGAAAGCCCCAAATTGGTTGCTTTATAATGTAGGAATGTTGATATTTAGTGCAGGAACATTCAATGAGAGATAAGTGCACCTATGACTGTCAAAAAACCAAAATAGTTCTGAATGTATTTAATCTATCATTTTCCTCCATGGGAAGCTTAGGTGATCGAGTGGTCCCCGTATACTTCCATCTTGGTGCATGATCTCTATGGAGTGCACGAACTACATTAACAACATCAATGAACATAAATACTAAGAAATGCATATAACGAAGGTATAAAATTCAAACCAAATGTAAATCTTCACTATTGCATCAAATGAATGTATAAGTGCAAGATAAAGGTTCATAAACTAGTAAAACAAGGGAATAAGCGAAGCATCAAATGGGAAAAACGATGCATTAGATACAACAATTACGGGGCCTGACATCCCCCCATTTCAATAATCTTGCAAGTCCTCATGCAAGCGAATCAACTTCTATAGTGATGTTCCCTCGCAAAAAAAACAAAATTGAACCATAAATGTTCTTGCACTCATACTATTGTTCCCTGCTAGATTTGACTGTTCTGGCAGAAAAATGCATGTTGGTCCATCTTTATTCACTAAGACTAATCAAAAGAAAATATAATGTCAGGGCTCACATGGGAATGCTAACAATGTTTTCACTCAGGGATAGTGTCACCATGAAATAACCATCTGTCAAAATCTCCATAAAGCATCTCAACAGAAGTAAATATCAATAGGTCTCCACCTCAATATCCTCATTACAAATAAAAGTGACATGATTTGAAATATATGATGTTAAAGATGGATCGAAATAGGGAAAAAAAAAATAACAAAGTAATACCTTCCCAGGATGACCATCTTACCATTACCCAAACATACAGTTGAATCTCCTCTTGTTCAAGTAAAGTGAATCACTTGCACTAAGGGTCCCACATCCATGAAAACCTTCATACTTCTGAAAGATAGAACTCCAAAGCACTTTACCAAAAGGATCTTAAAGCCATTCCAAGAGAGACATGATAATGAGTTAAGGGAAAGACAAAAGCAACCAAGTAAATCATAGTGTAAAATTAACTTTAATACCATAGGCATGGCCCTGCTTCCAGTAGGCATCTATAGCCTTGACAGGGATGCCTTTTAACCCCATGAAATGTCTGCATCCCATCTATTATATATAAATTCAGAGTCATTTAAAAAAAAATACTTTGGTTTGGGAATTAACTTAAGGCCATTGTCCTGGCTTGGTAACCAGTGAACGATGGTTCCATTCACAAGGGTTAACAAGAATGAACAATTTGACTTGTGATGAGACCTCTTATCTTCCATATTTTCAACTGCAAGCCATTGCGCTGGCTTGGTGACCAGTAGCTGTAATTCCATTCTTGTTATGATCCATTATCATGGTAGGTCAGCTCGTAATGATACCTCTTATCCCTCAATTAATCCACCTATGTTAAAAAACTCTAATTATGATTAACCTTATATAGGCTACTTAATAGGTGGGGAGAAAAATCTACTCCTTAAGAGCACAGGATGGTGCAAAAAGTTTTTAATTACTAATCTTCACTGGTTGGTCCTCCTACCCTAAAGACTCATTTTAAAGAAAACATCTAAGATAATCACTGAAAGATTCCTCGAGTTTATCATGCCAGGGTTCTCATGAGAGATCATTAGGGTTTTATATGCGTGGTCCACTAAGGAGGATGTTGTGGCGACTATAACCACCCTCCAAAATTTTTCCATTGCCTAGATTTTGGAGCCTAACCTTCTTTCACATGAGCTTACCTTGCATTTCTACCACGTATCCATGCTTTTATTGATGTTTATAGTTTAGTTATGCTTGTGTTCACTTGCTCTTCACTTGGAAAATCTTTTATAAGTCAAAAGTTAACCCCATGTCTAATACTTGTGCTATTGTTTTGGGCTTGCCTCCAAAAAATGCAATTCATGGAGCTGTTAGTGTCAATATGTTCAGTGATCAAATATGCTCTTTCAGTTTACTTTTTAATAGTCCTAGGTCAAAATTTTGTCTTTTCAAACAAGTTTTCAAGTAAATTTTTGTCACTACATATAGTCTAGGTCTAAAATTATACTCCCCTCATCCCATTCATGGTCATTATCATCTCATAGGTCATGTCATTCATTGTCATCTAGGGTCATATATTAGTCATTCCATCTCCATTTAGGTCTATGTCTAAGTTTCCTTGTTTCGCCACTAAAAAGTCCAATTATGTCATCAAACAGGGCAAACAAGGCTTCATTTCCATCATACAAGTCATTTAAGGGAGTTAGCATAGGTAGGGAACTAAAGTAAGACATTTTGTCTTATTTCAAAGCTTGTTACATTGTCAAATTGTTTCAAAAATACAAAACTTTCCTCAAAGTTTTTGGTTTCACTAAAAGACAAAAAAGGCCATTTGAAGATGTTATAAAGAGAAAACAAGGCTTATTCAACTCATTTTGTATTCTCATGTTTTGTATAGCTCCTACCTTACCTTCATCTTTCTCCATAATTGTCAAGGGTTGGAAGAAAATAAAGAAAATAGCTCCAAAAACACCTTCGTTATGCATCTGGAAGCCTCTGCTACACATCCGGACACCTGCGCTACGCATATGTGAATGTGCTATGTTTTTGGCATTTGGCTCCTAAAACACTCATCCAAGCTCCAGAATCATTGTAATAAGTTTCTAAAGCTTCTTCAACACTACGTTAACACCTCACATCCTCCTTGAGTCAATTTATCAGGCAAAGTATTGATTTTCTTGCTTACATACTCTCCCACTATGTTTTCACTTTTTCCTATCATTGAGTGACTTCAGTGGAGTAAACCCTAAAAATATCATCTAATACCCTTATATACATTCCCCATACCATACTCTATCATTCCCTACCATTCACAGCTTCCCTAAACATCATTCCCATCAAAACCTTAATTTTCTACTATTTTTCTATTGGAACACCAAGAAATCCCCGTGTTTTCCTAATTTGATCACCTTCCTTACATCCATTCCACCAAATTTCACCTGTATTTTGAAGCCAACATATAACCCTAGCTCCTGAAATTTTTTGGGAATTTTTCTTGGCTTCATTACCCTTCATCTCACACACCAAACTTACCCTATCCCTATCCTATGTTTTTCCAAATTCACTTCCCATACCCACTACATATAAACACCTAGGGTTTCATCCTTTTGATAGACATTATGGAAAGTGAAAAGAAAATCCACAAAGGAGGTCGCCACTTCAGATTGGAGCCATATACCTTGCAAGAAGTCAATGCCTCACCTTTGGCCAAGAGATGCTTTGAGAGGATTGAATGTTTGAGGCTTTGTGAAAGAATTATGGAAGAAGGTTGTCATCTCCAATTGACAAGCCTATTTGTGACTAGTTTTAGCATGGGAAAGGACATCATTACAGGTGTAGAGTTCAACATATCAACAACGATGATTTCTTCAACACAAGTATTCCTAGTCACAGAGACAAGTGGTTCAAGGGCATGGACTTAGACCTTGAAGATTACAAATTGTTCCTCAAACATCATGCCAAAGAAAACCCTGAGTACATTTTCCCTTTCAGGCACCTACTTGACAAATATTCTCCTTTGATGAGGTCAATTATGAGATATTTCGCACATGAAGGGAGATTCTCTAGGTTGTACAGGTACCATGTCATATTGTTGATGCATTTCACCTCTACCAAACCACTTGACTTGCCAGATTATTTGTACAGGAGTCTACTTAAAATGACTAAAAAGGTTTAGAGCAAAAACAAAGATCACTACCCAAGTCTATTCCACCATGGCCTAGTCAAACTCATTGTTTTGCATCATCTCTCAGCCATCAACATGACTTCAGAAACCTTCATGGAGAAAGTAGCAGCAACGCCCACTACTAGTCCTCCTCTCCTTCATAACATACCATCACCATTAGTATCAACACAGTCAATGGAGATTGGCTCTTCCAGCAAGCAAGCTTAGATTTCAAAGGCTCATAGGGTTGTTGAGGTCACTCCCAAATCCATCAAAAGTGTATCTACATGATACTATACCTGAGCAAAGAGAAATATAGGAGCAGCCACTCATGCATTGAATTGAACCACCATTGCACCAACATGATGAAAAAGCGCCCTTAGATGTTGACATGGAAAAAAATTAAGGATAAATCATCTGAAGAAATCATTAAAAAGAAAAATGAGGAAATATCATAGCCGAGGGAGGTGTTCTCAATTTCAAATTCTCAAATTACTTTCCTACAACAAGAAAATCTTTAGTTAAAGGTAAAGCTGCTCCTCCAAGACAAACCTAAAGCACATGTTGATGCAGACAAAGGGAAGAGAAAAGAGATTGCAGATGATGATCAGTTGGAGGATGCAGAGATTGAAACAAAAAGAAGAATACCAAGGACAATTGGCCTCAAAAAGGCGCTTCAGAGAGAAAGAGAATCAACAACTCCTAAATAAGGTTGGTAGACTCTTGACAAGTTGATTTTTGATGAGATTAATCAAGACAGATAGTATTGGCTTGATAGGGTCAATGGGAACCTTGAGAATTTGTTGAAGAAAGACAAGAAGAATAATAGTCTCCAAAGACATGTGGCCAATAATTATTGCGCCAAGAACAAAATTTCACAAATCAGGCTCAAACAAGTGAAAAAGAAGATCAAAGAGGCTCAAATGAAGCTTGAGGAGAAAAACAACTTAGACCTCCTTGTTGAGGCATCTATGGCTATTTAGCCCATCCTCCATAGGTCTTATAGAACAAATTTTGGAAAATTTTGATCACTTTTTACATTTTGGGTGATTTTTGCACTAATCTCGAAATTCATCCTCCACATAAACGTAGCGCCAAGGCACTACGCTTTTTCTCAGGACACCTAAATTAAGATTGTCTTATATGGTTGGATGCATTTTTATTAGTACATTCCATATATTGAAATGTTTTTGCATGACAAGCTCTAATTTTGAAGAAAAAGCCAAAAAACTACCATTTTTCTATGCTTCTACCAGTGTTTTTGACTAGGGGCTACGCTTCTAGAGTAAGGTTGGGAGAATCAACTTTTTCAGGCCTTCTTGTGGGTGTTTTCTCAAATTCAAGATGTTATGGAAAGTAGACACATAGGGCTAGTTGATCTATCTTTCAGATTTGGATTTGGAGCCCTAAAAGTCCCCAAAATCACCTCCAAAGTGGCACTACGCTTTTGCAAAATGGTGCTATGTTTCTGCATTGGATTCCCTCAGGACACTTGTCAAGCCAGAAAAAGTCAGAATTTCGAGGTTTACTTGTCCTTTGAGCTTTCATTGCAGTGATTGAGTTTGTTTTTGCTTCTTATCACGAGGAGACATGTAATTTAATGTGAGAGACACACACTCCTAGTCTTTAGCTGAATTTGAGGGAATGGTTTCTAACTTCCCTAGATTATAAGAAGTGACTCATCTCATGTAATTATCACTACAAGGAAAAGACCCTCTAGCGGAGGTTATAAAGGAGGTTTTTAGTGTTATAAAGTTGGCCAAAATTGTCAAAAAAACATTTGCTACAACATCTGTTTATGGTTATGGAGGTTTTGGCAGAGCTTTTAATGGAAATTCAACACAACTAAAAAAACTAGGTGGTTGGAGGTCAAACGGATGTTTTTTTCATCAGTGCGCTACTAAGGTTTCAATGCACCGGTGCGTGTCATCTAGATGATGGCCCCAGGGTGGTCAAAGGTTCCTGCACCAGGCTGTCAAGGTATAAAACAACACCAGGTGCAGTGTTGGTGATACAACGCACGGGGCTGTACCTATTGGTCTTGGGATTTGTTCAGTGCCCATAGGTCGTCTCAACGCACCGATACGTAGACTTATAGAAACGCACCGGTCCGCCGTATCAGACAAACAAAACGATATTTATAATTGGTATTGGTATTTGTGTGGTGCCCATACGTCGTACAAATTCACTGGTGCGTAGTCTCACATAAAAGCACTGGTGCACAGTATCGCACAAACGCACCGAGATATTTAATTGGTTTTTGTATTTGTGCGGTGCCCATAGGTCATAGAAATGCACCAGTGCACTTCAACATACAAAAGCACCGGTGTACAGTACCTGACACGCGCCGATGCTTATTTTGTATTTTTTTTAAACATCAACCTATGACAGTGCAATTATTGTGATTTTTCTAAATTCATTATTCATCAAAAGTCCACACATCTTATAACAATATTCATATTAATTAATTTTTTATTAATGCATTTGAATGTGATATTTGGATTAATTTGTTATATCATAACATAATTATTGTGGTTTTTTAAAATTCATTATTCATCAAAAGTCGACACATATATATCTTATAACAATATTCATATGAATTAAATTTTTATTAGTGCATTTGAGAACGACAATGGAGAACGCAATAGAATAAATTAAAACACACACACACACATATAAAAGACAGTCTTTGTCATATAAAATGGGACAATTATTGGTATCCCTTTGTCTTTCAATTGTGACATTATGTCCATTACATTTAACAAAATGTCTAATTTCACAGACATATTTTAAAAAATACAACGCCTTGCTTTGATATCCAAACATAGTGATCATCATTCTTCGCTTGAACTGTTGTCACTGCTAGAGCTGCTTCCATGACTTGGGGGTTATTTTCAGGAATGTTTTGTTCATAGTGTTGATTGTTTTCTTCTTCTTCACCTTCTATCTACAAACATAAAAATAAACTGAAATGAGTGTATATACATTGGCGAGAATAATGAAAATTTCAATATTAAATAATATACATTAATGTAAATCGAAAATAAAAATGACATACCATAGTGACAATTGACTCATAAACCACACACATTCTTTCAAAACCATGTACCATGCCATATTTCAAAATTTCATCTGTTGGAGCAGTTCCATACTTTGTTTCCTGCAAGTTTTATACCCCATAATAAATCATATATTTCATACAAAAGATTTTTTTGTTCTGTTAATTATAGACAGAGCTAAGTAAAACAATATCGATCGATGCTTACAAATTCCACAATTAATTTTTGATATGCCAACATATACTCATAACCCATATTTAACCTAATTTCAATCAATTCATCTGATGGTTCTTCTTTGTGTGTTAGCACCTGTTTGAAGACGTTCAATGATGATTTTTGTAAAACAACTTAAAAAATACAAAAATGAAATCTAGTTAAGTTGTTATAAGGAAGTAACAATTACTCACAAACTTAGATATCAACCATTTTCTTCCTTGTCGTTCTGTTTTATGTGTTGAATGGGTTGCATTTTCTTTTCTTTTCTACAAGAAAATTCTTGAAAATCAATATTTAATGCTAAATTGTTTATTTATGGTACCTAATGATCGAAAAATTCAATAATTACATATTAAATGTGAAGCACGTTGTTGTTGAGATGGCTCCTCCCGCGATGCAATTTTGTCCATTTTTTTGACCATCTCCTTGTACACCTTTTTGGACATTCCTACTGCCATATTTCTGATATTAGCTCATTCATCTTTTGAGATTTTCATAATCTTCCTGAAAATGTAACATGACAATAAAATATTAAATTTTTATATTGATATATGAAAAGTAAATACAAAAAAAATGATATTTATAAATAATTCTAGACAAACATTTAAAGGAATATTACTTTTTCATTCATTCTTTTTTGTTGTTATACGTTTTTGTTATTAAAAGTCTGACATGTCTCATTGACCAATTCTCTGGAAACTCTTTCTGTAATTTAGATAAAATTTGGTTATTGGAATCATTGGACTGGTTTTTGTATTGTAAGTGGAAAGAACATCTATACATTCGTTCCATTAGATCCCTCAAACTTTTGTAAAAGTTTTCCCCCCTTTCGTTAACCTCCAACACCACTCTAGATGAGCTAAGCAGCAATTCATTTTCATTTGCATGTTCTATTTTTTTATTTTCTTAGAACAACATTCATTTTCTGAGTTGTTGGTCCCTGTAGAACATTAAATAGATGTGAATTAATAGAATGTTTGAGACATGTTATTTAATAATTGTAAGTATATTATTAATGAAAATTAATAAAAGAAACTCATATTGGATCGATAGTATTTTTTCATTCACTCGATTCATCCTTTTGCAAATTTTTCATCAAGCTTTTACACTCTTCTGGTCCTATATCAGAAATAATCTTATCGAGCTTCATCATTTTGTGGCTCTGCATGATACACAACAAACAATACATATTAGTTAAACTTACATATAGTTAAAAAATAATGTTTTTTTATAAAGAATTTACAAAGAACTAGCCTTTTTTGTTTTTATTGATGTGTTATCATTGTTTTTGTTACTTGATCTCTTGTTAGTCATTTCTTTATCAATCTGAAACCTGTACCATATTATTCATTAATATATTTATAAATAAATTGTCAACTTTTCAAATAAAAAATAAATCTCAAGAAACTGGTGTGCCTTTCATGCTGTACGCACCGATGTCGGTGTGTGGGGGTATTAGAAACGAATCGCAAAAATAATATAATAGACCATACGGTGCGTGGGGGTATTATAAACACACCGCACAAACAGTGTAATAGACCGTACAATGCTATCCTCATAGCATAGAGCACCGATGCCCTATTTTAGATATGGTGTACTGATTTAAAAAAAATATTTTCAATTTTTTTATTACACAGTATTTGCGGGGTGTGCTGTATAATACAGCGCATCAGTGTGCTAGGTTGTGCAGGGTGCACCGATAAAAAAAAAAAAAAAATCCAGTTTTTCCAAAAAATCATGCAAGGGCCGAATGGATTGGGATCCGACTATGCAAATCGTCCTGTGGGTTGGATGTCAATCTAAAATGAAAAGCCCTAATTTTGGAATCACAAAAACAGAGAGAAGAAAGGGCAAAAAAAATTTAAAAAAAATGAAGGGTAAAAATGGATAAAACTGTAGAAAAAGTAAAAAAACTACAGAAAAAAAGTAAAAAAAATCTAATTTAATCACGAGATGGTTTGAAATTCTATGATACAGGGTTTGAATCACCAGAGGTTTGGTTTTTGATTGTCTGAATATTTTTGTTCGAACGTATTTCGCTACTCCACAGTGCTCTCGTGCTCTCTTGCTCTAGGTATGTCTCCTGTAAATCTCTCGCTAAAATTTTTAGCAAAAATAGTGAAATAATGAAAATTGTTTTAAATAATTATTTTATGAAAATAGATTTTCGAAAATATTTTCTCGCACATTTTATATATATAATATATATTTTATTTTTTTTTATTTTTTATTTTTTATTTTTCACTTAAAGAAAATAGAGTTGTGCTTTTTTTATTCGCGTTTTTTCGTCACTGGTGCATCACTTAATAGCACCGCACCAGTGCATCCATTTGTAACACCGACACCGGTGTGGTTATATGTACAGTAGCACCGATTTGCGGTTAAGGCACCAAAATTACTTTTAGGTGTGTACACCAAAATTTAGTGAATTCCAACCATAGAAATTGAGAATTAGAATTTTGTTTATTCTTGAGAATTAGAATTGAGAATTGAAATTGGATAAATTCTTGATGGAAATAACTATTCTTCCAATGCATTTTGTTTATTGCAGGAGGTCCCCACTGATTATGTGGAGAGAATGCAATGTGGGGAGTATGAAGATGCAATACTACAGGGCCCAAGTGGGCAATTGTGGCTTGTGAACCTGTGCTATGCTAAGACGTGGGCATTTTTCACAAATGGTTGAGCAAGTTTTGTTTCTAAGCAGTTTATTGAAGTTGGAGATATTTTAGTTTTTAGACATGTTGCAAAAGTACATTTTGCTGTGAAAATCTTTGGGCCATTTCTTTTCAAAACTACACCTCTTCTTCTTTCAGAAAAAGAAACTTGAACCTTTCCATAATCTGCAACAAGAAAAGGTGCCCCATGATTTGCTTGTTGACCCATGATCTGCTTGCTCATTTGTAAGTTCCTCCTCCATCTTGGAATCCAATTTCCTCTTTTCTCCTTTGTGCTTTATATCTTGATCTTAACAAAATTTATACAATCTCTGTTTTACGAGAAACTGACCTTGAATGTTCTGGGAGCAATGACAACGAGTCCTTCATTCTGCATTTATTAGCAGAAGAAGATCGACTTTCGACTAGATGATGCAGTTATTACATGTGGAGGCAATGGTTTCCCATAGAAAAAGAGTATAGGGTTGAGCAGAGGAAAGACATTGCAAAATGGGCTATTACATTAGCTTTTCCAATGGGAAATCGATTTGCAGGTGGAAATATGGTAGCTGTAGGTATCTATGCTTTTCTTCCCACAGAAATGGTCACTGGATTTCCTTTTATAATACAAGCATAGTTTTTACTGGTTTCATCCACAGGACCTCAACTCATACAAGTTAGAGATGCCGTTCAGGTTCAATTGAAAGCCGAAGATGTGATTTCATGCGACGTCATCTTTGCTGGTAAAAGTTTATGTAAGCCAACCGAAGCTCGGACAATACTCCCAGCTGCTTTTAAATGCATTCTGGAGAATCTTTCCCTTTATGGGATGTACTAGCCCGATCAACAATGTCAATTGATCTTTCTCTGTTGTCCTTAAGGGAATGAGAATCCTTCCCTTCATGGTGCCTCTTGGGTTTATTGACTGCCTCGATTGATCTTTCTCTGCCATCAACTCTGCTCTCCATTTCTCCATCACGGGACCTATTAACCCTATCGTCGGCCTCAACCGAATGCTCTCTGCCAGTCTCAACCTGTACTCATTTTCTCCTTTTGTACTCTGTCGAGCTCTGTCGCTGTCTGCATCCTTGTAAGCGTCTCTGTTCGTCTTTATGTTTGAATCACTCATTTTATCTGCTATAAACTTCTCAGCCGAAATTCGAACTCTCGTCTTTTCAAACCCTCATCTCCTCAGAAAAATTCTTGCCCGCGATTTGAACCCTCCACTGCTCCAATACTGCACTGTATAGAATAACCCTGTTCTGGTGCGCGAGGTTTTATAGGCGCACCGATGCAGTTTGTAAGATCGAGGTTTATGTTTTGGTGCGGTGTTCTATGACACATCGGTGCGGAAGAGTTGTGAACCACCGGTGCGTCCTAGTACTAAAACGCACCGGTGCGTGTTATGATGATAAGCACACCGAACTTATAAAGTTCTTTTTTTTGTATGTAAGATGATAATAAAATAATGATAATTCTAAAGTACATGAATTTATTTGCATTATTTTCTAAACTTTATTATGTTACAAAAATTCATATTATTCTAGATTTATTATGTTACAATTATTTACAAATTTACAAATTTAAATATTTTAATAAAATCATTTCACATTAATACAATTAAAATTTTACAAATATTTTATATACAATTACAATTAAAATTACAACTATAATTAGAATTAGAATTACAATTACAATTTTACAATTTCACATACAATTATGTTAGAATTAGAATTACAATCTTAATTTATTTTATTTTATTTATTTATTTTTTACAGAAACGGTTATGGAATTTTATTGATAACTTAGCCTAATTGCCAAAATTCTGTTTACAAAAAATAGAGCGCTAGCCCAGAAAGCCTCACTGCTCAGGATGAAAATGAAGCTTATGCTTATCCTCCTTCTCTTGCAAGCTACATCTATGGAATCAATTTAAGAGATTTTCCCAATTTTATGAGTACAAACAAACTGAAATAGTAGAAGACAATAAAACATGGCGACTAATTAAATTAAGGAATAGATTCCCATGAGTTTTATCCATCCTTCGTTATGTCCCCGGCAGAAAGAATGGCAGCGTTATTGGCTTGCAGATCCGCTTCTTTATTGTTGGTTTTCAACACATGGAAGAAATTTAGCTTCTGAAAAGATTTTCCCAAATCTTTGGTTCTCGTGATCAGTCTTGCTAGCCTTAAGTCCAGAGGTGGAGTATTTGACACCATAGCATTTATGATGATTTGGGAGTCTCCAAAGACGTTTTCTTCATTAATGTTTAGAGCCTTGAGAGAAATTTGAGACCTTGAAAGAGAGCTAAAGCTTCAACTTGAATGCTGGTTGAGTGGCCTAGACCCCAGGCGTATGAGTGTATCTTTTTACCTTCTGAATTCATTATGACTCCACCTGCACCAACTTTTCCTGGGTTGCCCTTGGCAGCCCCATCGAAGAAGAGAGAGTAACTTGATTGGATTATGAGCCATTCGTGGAAGTCTTTTTCTGTTTCCTTTATTTGGCAAGCTTTGGGAAGAGGGGCATTGCTTGCATCTTTATGAAATTGAATTTCAAATAAGGAACCCCAATCTAGATCTTGCTGGCTAAGATTGGAATCATCTTTTAAGTCTATCAAACACTCTTTTAATTGGCATTTTATTTTAACTTCAATGGCTTTGGGATTCTGCTCATTGTTTCTGAAAATTCTTCTGTTTCGTTCCAGCCAAATCTGCCAGCATATTATTTTGGGGAGGGAGGACCAAGCAACTTTGATTACTTTGTTTTTTGGAGAGGGCCCAGGATACCTGTTCAACCACTTTGTGAACAGCTCAGATATGGAATTTGGAGGAACGATATTGAAATTTAAGTTGCATAGAAGGTCAAACCAGATTTTTAGAGAAAATCTGCATTCCAACATCACATGGTTCACACTTTCCGTCTTTTCTTTGCAAAGTGGACACCTTGAAGGTCCGTGAAAGCCTCTTTTCTGAAGATTGTCATGTGTCAAAATCTTGCTGTGGCATAATAACTAGCAAAAGTGGTCAATTTTAGGCCACATTGGGCAGCTCCATATACTTTTCCATGGCTCTGGATTGGAAGGGACGTGAGGCCACTCCCTCAGCTTAGCGTAGCCCCTTGCAACAACATACCCCTCAGCCATCGTGCCCCAGCCTCGCGAGTCTTTTTTGGTGGCATGTATGGGCGCTATGCCATGAAGACTATCCAACAGCAAGTGCCAGTCGCTCTGCAGCTCGGGAGGCACGCTGAAGAGCTTCCAGCTAACTTAGCGCTGTCCACTCCACGCGGAAATATCCCACATAGTAATAAGCCCTACTTCCTCCATCCAATTGCGCAGCGCGTAGAGGGTGATTCTGTCTGCAAGAGGTTCTTCTTGCATAATTCTGTTCGTCCAGATTTTTATGGTTTTCCCTTTTCCAGGGACCCAAAATGAGTGCTCTGTGATTAGAGAGGGAGCGTTGGCAAACAGTTTGAGGAAGGGAGAATTGGGCTGTTGAGTTGGGTTATCCAAACATCGTTTGCGATTTCCCCTAAAGTATTTTTTCCAAAGTGCTAATTGGGCCCAACCTGGCTTGGGTGCAATGATTTTCCATATTATTTTTGTGCCCATGGCAATGTTTTGGTGACTGAGATTCTTGATGTGCAATCCCCCTTCCAACAGAGGCTTGGATATGATTTCCCAATTAACTAGAGGTAGCTTGTTTTCATTCTTCTTTCCTCCTTTCCAAAAGAAGCGTCGGATACATTCCTCCATTTTTCTTAGAATGCCCACTGGTGCAAGGAGGACTGAGAAGTGGAATAGAGGGAGGCCGATAAGAACAGACTTTATGAGAACAATTTTTCCAACTATATTAAGCCAGGAGTAACCCCAGGCTTGAAGCTTGTTTTAAATTTCTCCAATTGAGGAATCCAATCTTTGCTCAGTGCTCTTTTAAGGAAAACAAGGAGGCCCGGGTATTTAAAAGAAGACCAAGTAGAGGAGGCAGCAAAGCCAAAACATCTGGCTATAGAGGAGAGTAATCCGAGAGGAGTATTCCAACTGTAAATATGGCATTTGCCTTTGTTTAACACGCTGCCAGAGGCCTCGCAATATTCATCCAACACTCCTTTGAACTTGATGGCTGAGGATAAAGAAGCAGCTCCTAGTAGCAAGGTATCATTCGCAAAGAGGGCATGGTTGATGTTCTTTATCCCTCTTGCTATACAGAGCCCGTTGATTTCTTGTTCTTGCAACTTCTTATTTAAGAGGAAACTGAGAGTCGAGGCCTGAAGCAGAAATAGTAGAGGGGAGAGGGGGCATCCATGCCTAAGGCCTCTTGTGGCTTTGAAAAAGTCTGAGGCTCTGCCATTTACTAGGGGAGCGATCCAGGGTTCTGAGATGCAGGCTCGGATCCAATTTGAAAACCTCTCACCAAAACCAAACTTACTCAAGACATTGAAGAGAAAACTATGCCTTACTCGATCAAATGCATTTGCTAAATCAAGTTTGACAACCATACCATTTTTGTTACGGTGCAAGCTTGAATGGTTTGCCTCTTGAACAAGAGTGAAGTTGTCCACAATCTATCTGCCCTGAATAAATCCTCCTTGGTTCTCCGAGATGATTTTTGGAAGGATGAGCTTCAGTCTATTTGCAATCACTTTGGTAATTAGTTTGTAGCCAAGATTGCACAAAGAGATTGGGCGAAATCTGTTAAAATTGATGGCTCCTTTCTCCTTAGGGATGAGGGCAAGGAACACATAATTTGTACTACCTCCGATCTTCTGACATTCTTGGGATTTTTGGACCATTTTGAGAAGATATTTTTCTACTATCGGCCAAAAAGTTTGGAGGAATCTGGCAGAGAATCCATCCGGACCAGGGGCCTTGTTTGGATCCATAGCGAAGAAGGCATCTTTGACTTCGTTCTTATTGACTTTGGCTTCAAGAAGGAGATTCATATTAGCTGATATTGAATGAGGAATAACATCAAGCAAATCTGGATGGTGATCCGGTTCCATGTCTTCACTATACAGACTTTTGAAATGAGAGGTGACCGCTTTTTTGATATTTTCAAAGTCCTTATGAGTGGTATTCTCTTCCTCGATCTCAGAGATGATGTTGAAACATTTCCTGGCCTGAGCTTGTTTATGGAAAAATGAAGAGTTCCTATCTCCTGCTTTGAGCCAAAGACTGCGGGACTTTACCCTCCAATATTCTTCCTTAGCCAAATAGGCCTCGTGGAGGCTGTGCTGAAGGTGTGTCTCTTTATCTAAAATATCCTTGGTTATATTAGAATCCTCTACTTGGAGTTGATGGGTATCTAGAGTACTTTGGATTTTTTTCCTTTCTATTGTCGGGTTGGGCAGCAATTTTGCCTAGCGTTTCAAGGCCCCTTTCACTCTTCCTAGTTTTTCCTCCTAAACAAAGGAGGGGGAGCCTGTAACCGGAAGACTCCAGCAATCCTTGATTACTTGCATGAAGTCGGGCTCCTTAACGCAGAGAGGGCTAAATCTGAAGGGAATAGGGCCCAGGTCAAGATGTGCCTGAAATTCCAACTTGATGGGCTTGTGATCCAAGGTACTATTGGAGAGGATGTATAATCTAGGTTCTAATCCTAGCAAGAGAAAGGAACTTTGAATGAAAAATCTGTCCAGCCTAGCAGCAATATGGCCTGGACCTATCCTTTTATTTGAGCATGTGTACTTACTAGAGATTGGCTTGATATACAACAGATCCCAATCCTGCATGAGGTCCTCCGCCCATTCCCTTGCCGGATCTCGAACAATGCTGCCTCCTCTCTTATCTGACGAGAGAAGAGTGAGATTGAGGTCTCCGGCTATGATGATATTTTCCAAGTTTGTTATATCTTCTTGGTTTCTTATGGAGTCCCAGCAGGTCTTTTTTTCCCAGCATTGACTGGGACATACACATTAAAGAGACAGAATATCTCTTTAGTAACCAGATGTTGCATTTGCAGTAGCAGCCAGTGAGTATCTCGAGTCTCTGAGATGACTAAGAATTTGCTAGCATTCCAAAGTGTGCCCATATCTTCCCGAGGCACCTCGGGCCGGGATTTCTCTAGCATCACTTTTATTCCAAAGTTTCTTGCTTACTTGCAGGAAGGTTGTGTCTTCCAGCTTGGTCTCCTGGACGAGAAGTATGTTAGGGAATTCTATCCTTATTAGGCTTCTGATTGCTTCTTCCTTGACTTTTCTCCCCATACCTCTGCAGTTCCAGGAGATGATCTTCATTATTTATGCTTCTGGTGGGCTCCCTTGGAGCCTTGGGGTTGGTTTCTCACCATCTTTGGTTTTGAAGCTAACAGCTTTTCAAGAGTTGGCTGGTTGCCCTGTAACTTTTCTTTGTACGTTTCCTGCTCTCTCTTTTCCTTATTGGTTTTGCGGCCTCTTGTGGATCTCCTAACCGAGGCTTGAGATTCACCTATTTCTCCTTCCTCCTCTGACTCTTCCGATTCTTGGTCTTCTTCTTCGACTTCTAAGGGTTTGCCTTTGGAACTTTGAGCTGCGAGAAGGGGGTGCCTTTGCTTGGAGAGGCTGGTTTTTGGGTCTCAGCTTCCTGAGGACCCTCTGCTTGTTGGGAAAGAGGGTCAAATTTATTCTCTTATCCGCTATTGGGTGGGGGCTTCTGAGCAGTTTCCTGATGGGGGCCTTTTCCATTGGGACCTCCAGTCCTTTGAGCTTTATGAGTAGTCTTTGCTCTCTTGACTTGATTCCAGCCCTCCTCCTTCTCTTTCTCTGTCTCGACATTGGATGGGCATCCTTGAGAAAAATGGCCATAGACGTGACATTTTCGACATTTGAAGGGTAGCTGCTCGTAGTCCAATTTCTGCACATGAGACCAACTACCGACCTTTATTTTAATGGCTTCCGGAAGGCCCACCTTAAGATCTACTTCTACGCAGATTCTGGCGCAATCATACTGATCTTTGATGTTGGCCCGATCTATGAATTTCCGTAGGGCGTTGCTGATATGCTTCAAGGAGTCCCAGTTCCAACAATGAACTGGGAGGTTTGGAAGCCGAACCCATACCGAGACCGCCGTAGGAACATCGACAACAGGGTTGAAGTCAGGCATCCATTTATTAAGATACAGACCCTAGGGGCCTATGAAATAGGGTCCGTTCTGAAAAATGAGGTCTTTATCATCTTTTGAGGAGAACTCAAAGAGGAAGAACCCTCACTCGAGAAAGTAAGAGGTAACACTTTTCTTGATCAGAGGAGCCCAGTTCTTGTTAACCCAGATCTCGGTAGATTTTGGAGACGGCCAGAGCCCAGTGAACTGGCCAACAAGGGCGCGGTTTGCTAGAGATAGAGCAACTTGAATGGGAGTCTTTGGGGGCAGTGAGATCTCCGAGATATCGTCGAGTTTCTTCGCAAATTTAGTAGCTTCATTCTTCTTCTTCGGGGGTAGACCAGCTAATAGCTGGTTGAAGGAATCCACAACAGATGAAGAAGGGGGAGGCGAAGGCTACTTTGGCGAGCCCGAGGCCTCCATGAAACGAGGCCCTAGATAGGCCGCCGCTGTGGCACAACCTTGCAACGTAGAGAGGGACGCGCAAAGCAGCGAACCCTAGCAGAGCGAAAAAATTACAATCTTAATTTTACATACAATTACATTTACAATTAAAATTTTACAATTACAATCATTTCATAGTAATACAATTAAAATTTTACAAATATTTTACATACAAATAGAATTAGAAATAGAATTACATTTACAATTACAATTACAATTTTACAAATATTTTACATACAATTACAATTACAAATACAATTAAAATTTTAGAATTTTACATATAATTAGAATTAGAATTAGAATTTTACAATTTGTCATATATACAATTACAATTAAAATTACAATTACAATAATTTCACAATAAATTAAATATTACAATTACAATTAAAATTTCACATTAAATATTTTACATACAATTATAGTTAAAATTACAATTACAAATACAAATACACTTTTACAAATTTATATACAATTAAAATTAAAATTTAAATTACAATCACGACACAATATTTAATAAATATCATGGTCATTTAACATTAAATTAATTAATAAACATCACGATCATGATAACCATCGTACAAACATCATATTCGACTAAAAAACACATTCAAAATCGCTAACATCATCGTGATCATGATCATCTAACAAAACACAATTAACATTATATATTAACATCATCACAACACAAACATCAAATATAAATCTCATGTTAAATAACTCATGCTATCACATACACATCTATCTGCAAACTACACATTAATTAAATGAACATATCTAACATGACCTAACAATATACACATCATGATGATCACCAACTTGTAAATTAAGTACAACTGCAACATGAACATAAAATACATGGAATATATATATATATATATATATATATATATAATGTTAAAAATATACAAATATAATATAAATGTCATGGATCAGCTGGTGGTAGTACAACATCAATAGCAGTACTAGTGGAGGCTTCTTCAGTCAATGGTGCAGCCTCGACGGTCGATGGTCCAGCCTGATCATGATCATGACTAGTACTGATGGATGCTGCAGGCTGCTGACTGGCCGTGGCCGATGGTCCAGCCTCATCTCCATGATGACTGTTGCTAGATGCTAGTGGAGTCTCATGTTCATCTGGCGCAGCGCAAGGTGAATGATCATGAGATGATGAGTCGCTGCTCGCGGACTATCCATCACCTACTGCGGCTTGACCACACTTATAACGTGCAAAAATCCTCCTCAGTCGCGTAACAGTTGTCGTAGCTCTTGTGACATACCGCATCAAGCTGTACATGTCACGGGGCATGCCTCTCTACATCTTTAATAGCCTATCATCGGCCTGTATGTCTCTGTAATGAGCAGGCTTGATGCCCGCCTCAACAATTAATGCACTGAGTTGGTCGCCCAACTCCATCCTGTATCTAGTATCAAGTCGACCGCGCCTAGCAAAAGGCGATACTGACGCACCAACATGAGCATGTCTCTCTGCATCGGCCTCCTGATGATCCTCAGCATCTGGCATGCCGTGATCGTCATCAGGATCCACACCTGGATCATGTGGTGGTGCCGACATCTCCTCGCCATCAAAAGAGCCAATGTCTGCAAAATATATACAAGTATACAATATTAATTAGATAATTTCATTACACAATTTAATAAAAACAAGTTAAAGAACATGTTAGAATAAATTTAGATAAAACAGTGATATTACCTCTATCATCTGGCGGCTTATCATCTGTGAAGAGGATGTTGGCACACCCCTGCCAATCCAATCCAGCATAAGGACAGGGGACCATAATGAAGGGATGCAGCTCGTCAACACTGGCTAGTAATTCCAGTGCATCATGCGATATCCTTGATGGAAACATAGTCTTGCCCCTCTTGGGCATCATCTGCCCCCACATGTGCATCCGTGCCTCCAACATCGGCGTATGAGGCTACCGAACAAAAGTAGGCCTCATCTCTGGAAACCTCTCAAAAAATAAACAAAAAATCTCTGAAGCAAAAGGGAAGTTGACCGTCCCTTTTGCATGAGCACGACATCTATCTAAGGTTGTACAGAATTGCCGCAAAAAAATCGCAGGCCACCTGACAAGTCGTGGCTCCTGTACTAAAGAATCAACATAATATAGAAGCGAGCAACTAATGCATTTCCCGTCATTGGTGTTGTGTGAAATGGTCGAAATGAGAAGTGAGAGGCACTGCACCTCCTCACTACCAAATGCACCAATACGTAATTGACCTCCAATGACCTGAAAATATGCAGGATACAATACTGATGCTCTAATGTATCTCTGGGAGTAAACTAACTGACTCCCCGCTACACAACCAACTGGAACCTCTGGGAATGAGGGAAAATCCAGCCATCTCCTCGATAGCCCTGTAATGAGATATATATCCTCCTCAGTGGCTGTGTACCACTGGTTAGGACCAACCTAGAAAGCCTGTCGGTGGGCATTCCACCTGCAGATAAGATGTCTCAAAAACACATTATGGGCCTTTAGGGAAGTAGCCTCCTCATAAACTTGAGGAGGCCTACCTGCCTTAGGAGCCCCTGGGTCGCTGTTGTAATAGGGCGATGGTACGCATCTCTCTCCCTCTCTCGTGCCTCCCACAGGTGAAACATGTCATACTGCTCCGCCTGTTGTTGCTGTCGTTCCCCCTCTTCTCTCTGAATCATTGACATATTAAATATTTTATTTTATTTTATTTTTATTTTTTTATTATTTTTATTTTTATTATTATTATTATTTTTAATTTTAATTTTATTATTATTATTTTTTTTAATGAGACATGTATTTAGGAATATACATATATAAATTTTTTTGAAAAAAAAAACAGACCAATTGATGCGCCACAAAAACAGTCACGCACTGGTTCCTACGTGTTGTTTGTTTGTCGCGCACTAGGGGCGGTGCCCCAGATGACATTCAACGCACCGTATGCGGTGCACCTAAAAATTTGTAAAGCACCGTTGACTATGTATGGTGTCAGAAGAGAGGTGCGCTGACTAAAATATATGCCCCGACGCATTAGTTGTGTCAGCACACTGACTTCCTGACAAATTACATAGTCAACGGTGCAGTCTTTTACCAGGCCGCACCGTTGACCCTGTCAGAATGCCAAATGCGGTGTGCTGATGGACACCGGGGTAGATATTTCCGTCAACGCACCGCGTTGCTATTCCCATGGTCAACGGTGCGACTGGCTAAATGAACACACACCATTTTTTTTATTAAACAACGTGGGGCGCCTTTTGGTACCGCCGCAGACATGGTGCGGATACCGTTAGCACCGGTTGCGGTGCGACCTGTAAATTTTACGGGCAGCACCGCTTAGTGGTGCGAGCCGAACGGCTCGTGCACCCGCGCGACAATTTTATTTTATTTTTTCTTTTAAATGGTTAATTTTAAGGTTATTTGAAATTCTAATCCACTAAAAAGTTTAATTATGGAAAAAACAAGAAAAATACCTGTACATTTCGTCGTCGAGGAGGCATATTGGCTGTAGAATTTGCAAAAGAAAATTTGCCCACCGTTTTGCAAAATGCAAGCTGGAGATTGGTGGGCAATGCACAACAGCAATGCGTGCAATGGGTGCAATGGGAGAACCGATGTCAGGGCAGCTCAGACAAGGATAAATTGCACCGGTGCTTAAGAGCTCTGGAGCACTTAGAAAAGTGAAAAATGTGATTTTTTTTGCCGTACTTATTTATTTATTTATTTAACCCTGTTCCGGTGCGCGGGGTTTTATAGGCGCACCAGTGTTGTTTCTTACAAGCGCATCGGTTGGTTTATGTTTTGGCGTGGTGTTTTATGATGCACCGGTGCAGTTTCTTAACACTACACTGGGTGGTTACTGTTTTGGCACGGTGTTTTATGATGCACCGGCACGAAAGAGTTGTGAAGCACCGGTGCTCTACAGTAATACGATGCATCGGGCGGGTGTGTACGGAGCACACGGTGTCTGGTGTGGCAATTTTTTATGCACACTTATGCTTTCTCTTGTAGAGCGCATCGGTGATTGAGAGCTCCAGAGCATTGAGAAAAGTGAAAATGCGGTTTTTTGGCCGTATATATATATATATATATATATATATATATATATATATATATATATATATATATATATTATTATTATTATTATTATTATATATTTTTTAATTAATTAATTTTTTATTATTATTATTTTTTTGACAGAAACGGTTAGTGTGATGTATTAATTTCCTGGCATGAATGCCTCAATTCAAAGTACAAGATGCAAGGGCAATGCCTAGATTTTCTCTCCGGCCAGGAACAAAATGGCCCTTACACTTATAAGCCAGCGATTTTTACAAGTAATAATAGGACCGATCTCCGCAGTCTTCCCAAATTTGTAAATACAAACAAACTACCTCAATAATAGACAGTAAAACATAATAACCAGAAAATTAAGGGATGGGATTCCAGCCTTCGTCTCTATCTCTTAAGAGGACTCCGAGGGATAGGAGGACAACTTTGTTTGCTTCAGCATCAACATCTTTGTTGTTTTCTCTCTTTACGTGGAAGAAATTCAAACTCTGAAAGGAATTCGATAGAAATCTAATTCTAGTCATCAATCTTGATAATCTTAAATCTGAAGGTGAAGAACTATCCACTATGGATTTAATTATGGATTGGGAGTCTCCAAAAACATTAGCTTCTTTGATACCAAGAAATTTGAGTTGCTTGAGACCCTAGAGAAGAGCCAACGCTTCGGCTTGGATGCTGGTGTTATGACCCACACCCCAGGCATATCTGAACTCAGTTCTACTTTCAGCATTTTTAACAACTCCACCTGCTCCTGAATTTCCTAGGTTTCCTTTTGCTGCCCCATCAAAGAAGAGGGCGGTTCTTGACTACTTTGTGATAAACTCAGTGAATTCTGTTTCGTTGACTCTGATTTGCCAGTCTTTTATGGGAGTGGGAGGCCTTTCTACGACACTAAAATGAAGGTCAAAGATAGCACTCCATTCATAATCTTGCTCACTTAGATCTGTCCCATCCAACTGATCTCCCAAGATTTCTTTTAACTGACTTTTTATCTTAACCAAGACTACCTTGATATCATGCTTTTTGTCTCTGAAGATCCTCTTATTTCTTTCAAGCCATATTTGCCAACAGATTATTTTAGGGAGAGCGATCCAAGCATCCTTGACATGTTTGTTTTTAGGAGTGTCTCCAGGGTACTTGAGCATCCATTTTGAGAACAGGTCAGAGATGTGAATGGGGAAAGCAAAATCAATACTCCATAGGCTTAAGAGAGCTTGCCATATCTCTGTTGCAAACTTACAATTCAGCATCAGATGGGTGGCGCTTTCTTCATTTTCACCACATAGCGTACATCTAGAAGGCCCATGATAACCTCTTTTCTGAAGCTTGTCGTCGGTTAAAATTTTCTTATGACAAAGGAGCCAGCAGAATATATCTATTTTTGGGATGGAATTCTGTAACCAAATCCCCTTCCAGGGCTCCGGATCAGGAGGGACGTGAGGGTGAATTAACAGCTGCCTGTAGCCCTGCGAGACAGTATAACGCCCTGGAGACGATCCCCAGCCACGAGTGTCTGGTTTCCTGCTATTTATAGGGGCCTTGCCTTTTAGGTGGGCTAAAAAAATTGCACATTCATTAGTCAGATTTTGTGGCACCTCTAACTTCACCCAACTCTGCCAAACGTCATCCTCCCATTGAGAAATGTCCCACAGAGTTACGAAGCCCGCTCTGGTCATCCAATCTCGCAGCACGTACAATGATCGATCATCTGCCAGGGGATCGTTGTCCATGATACGATCCTCCCAAATTCTAATGTGTTTACCATTACCAGGAATCCAGTGCGCATTGAGATTAATTAAAGAAGTTGCTTTTGTGCAGAGTTTGTGGATCATCGAACCAGTGTTGGATATGGGGTTGTCCAGACATCGCTTCCTTTGCCCTCTGTAATATTTTTTCCACAGCGGTAGTTGTGCCTATCCCGGATTTGGGGCAATTATCCTCCATAACAACTTTGCACCCATCGCCACATTTTGTGTACTTATACTCTTGAAATTCAATCCGCCTTCCATTCTGGGCATGGAGATTTTATCCCAGCTAATTAAAGGGATTTTCTTCTCATTTGATTTTCCACCTTTCCAGAAGAAATTTCTGATGTGATTCTCCATTTTCCTAAGTATGCCAATTGGAGCCAGCATAACAACAAACTGATAAATGGGAAGACTGTTTAATACAACTTTTATGAGCACTGTCCTTCCTGCTAAGTTAAGCCAATTGTATCCCCAGGATTGGATCTTTGATTTGAATTTTTCCAGCAGAGGTAGCCAGTCTTTGCTGAGGGCACATTTTTGAAAAATGGGAAGCCCCAGATACTTGAAGGAAGTCCAAGTAGAGGAGGCAGCGAAGCCAAAACAATAGGAGATGGCTTTGAGAGTGCTGGCTGTAGTGTTCCAGCAGAAGATATGACATTTACCATTGTTGAGTTTGCTTCCTGAGACTTCACAAAAATCATCCACCACACCTTTAAATATTTTAGCCGAGAGCACAGTGGTTGCACCCAGCAAGAGGGAATCATCAGCAAATATCGCATGATTTATATTTTTGACACCTCTTGCTATGTTCAAGCCCATAATCTCTTGTTCCTGCTGCTTCTTATTCAAGAGGAAGTTGAGAACAGAAGCTTGGAGAACAAAGAGCAGGGGAGAAAGCGGGCACCCTTGCCTCAGTCCTCGAGAAGCTTTAAAGAAATCAACAGCCCTCCCATTCACCAAAGGAGCTATCCAAGGCTCACTGATATAAGTCTGAATCCAGTTAATGAATTTGGAGCCAAAACCAAATTTGTGCAAAACATCCATCAGGAATCTATGTCTCACCCTGTCGAAGGCATTTTCTAGATCTAATTTGACAACCATTCCTTTTTCTTTTCGGAGCAGACTTGAATGGATCGCCTCTTGTACCAGAATAAAATTGTCAACAATCTGTCTTCCCTGTATAAAACCTCCCTGATTCTCCGGAATGATGGCTGGAAGGATGGATTTCGATTTGTTTGCTATCACTTTTGTTATCATTTTGTATCCTATATTACAAAGGGAGATAGGTCGAAATATGTTGAAGGTGTTGGCGCCTTTCTCCTTGGGGATGAGGGCAAGGAACGCCGAATTGGTGCTTCCCCCAATTTTCTGGCAGTCTTGTGATTTCCGAACCATTTTGCATAATTCTTTTTCCACAATCTGCTAATAGGACTGAAGGAATTTGGCAGTAAAACCATCAGGGCCTGGGGCCTTATCTGGCTCCATTGCAAAGAGGGCATTTTTTATTTCAATATTAGAGACTTCTGCTTCCAAATGCTGATTCTTTCTGGGGGAAATCAGAGAGGGTACCTCATCCACCAGATTTGGATTATATCCCAGACCCTCCTCTTCTCTATACAAATTTTTGAAGTGAAGGAAAGCAACTCTTTTTATGCTTCTGATATCTCTATGCTTGATGGTCTCTTCCTTGATTTCTGAGATGGAGTTGAAACATTTTCGAGCTTGGGCTTGTTTGTGTAAGAAGGAGGAGTTCCTATCTCCTGCCTTAAGCCAAAGGCTACGTGATTTAATTCTCCAGTACTCTTCCTCTGCCAAGCTTGCCTTGTGCAACTTTTGTTGTAAGTCAGCCTCCCTGTCTAGAACTTCTTTTATGATCTCTACATTTTCCGATTTCAGATGATGGATCTCGAGACTTTCTTGGATCTTTTTCCTTTCCACTGTAGGATTGGGGAGGGATTTTACCCAATTTTTTAGTGCAACTTTCACTCTCCTTATTTTTTCCTCCCATACAAAGAAGGCAGAGCCCTTAATTGGTTGATTCCAGCTTTCCTTTACCATATGCATGGAAGTCGGTTCCTTGACCCATTGAGGGCTAAATTTAAAAGGGATAGGACCTTGGTCCATATGGGCCAGAAGCTCAAGTTTGATGGGCCTTTGGTCGGAAACGCTGCATGGGATAATATGCATTCTTGTCTCTAATCCAAGAAGTAGAAAAGAGCTTTGAACAAGAAATCTATCTAACCTTGCAGCAATATGTCCCGAACCGACTCTTTTATTGGACCAAGTGTACTTACCCGAAGAAGGCTTGATGTCGATCATATCCCAGTCCTGAAAAAGATCCTCCACCCATTCCCGTGCCGGATCCCTTACTATGCTTCCTCCTCGCTTTTCAGTCAACGATAAGATGAGGTTAAGGTCCCCTGCAATGATGATGTTTTCTAGATTTTCAGAGTCTGCCATATTTCTAATGGAATCCCAGCAGACCTTTTTCTCCCCTGCGCTAACAGGAACATACACGTTAAAGAGGCAGAGAATCTCTTTTGTGTCAACGTGTTGTAGTTTTGTAAGCAGCCAATGGGTATTGAAGGCCTCTTTAATATTTGAATATTTTTTGCCATTCCAAAGAGTGCCCAGGCCTCCTGAGGCACCTCGGGCAGAGACTGCTCGCCCTTCACTTTTATTCCACAATTTCTTGCTAATATGGAGGAAGTATTTGTCCTCCATTTTGGTCTCCTGAATGAGGAAAATATCGGGAGATTCTGTTCTTATAAGGCTTCTTATGACTTCTTCTTTTATTCTGCTCCCCATACCCCTACAGTTCCAGGGGATGATCTTCATCACTTGCTTTTTGGATGGTGAGCTCCCTTAGAGCTCTGAGACTGATTTTTGGTCATCTTCAGTGTTTTTGCCAAGAGTTTCTCAAGGGTTGGTTGGCTTCCCTGGAGTTTGTCTTTGTAGGTTTCTTGCTCTCTTTTTTCACGGGCAGACTTTCAGCCTCTCATTGATCTTCTAGCCGAGGTTTGCGAGTCCCCTATTTCACCTTCTTCTTCTGAGTCGTCTGAGCCTTGCACTTCCTCAGTCTCTTATATGTATTTCTCTTTCGATCTGTCTGCATTGCTTTCTTCTTGCTTTGATCCCGAGGGGGTCTCTTTATGGGGAGAGTCTTCCTTCTGCTTCTCGAGTTCTTGAGTGTTTTCAACTACTGAGCTTAGTTGCGCAAACTTGTTTCCTTGATATTTCAAGGAAGAGGTTTGAATAACAGGGGCCGACTGAGGGCCTTTGCCATTTGAGTTTCCAGATCTAGGGGCTTTATCCATCCTTCCTCTTTGCCTTTCTCCACTTCACTATTCATTGGGCAACCTCTAGCAAAATGGCCATAGACATGGCATTTCCGGCATTTGAAAGGGAGCTGCTCGTAGTCGAGCTTTTGAACGTGTGTCCAATTGCCAACCCTGATTTTTATTGCCTCAGGTAGACCAACCTCCAGATCAACTTCTACACATATTCTAGCACGGTCATATTGGTCTTTGCTATTTTTCGATCAATAAATTTGCCCAAGGTGTTCCCGATATGCTTTAGCAAATCCCAGTTCCAACAATGCACTGGGAGGTTGGGCAGCCTTACCCACACAAGAACGGCTGATGGGACGTCAACTGCTGGGTCGAAGTCGGGCGTCCACTTGTTGAGATACAGCCCCTGAGGGCCCATGAAATAGGGACCATTCTGGAAAATCAGGTCTTTATCCTCCTTATCAGTGAATTCAAACAGAAAAAAGCCCCTCCCTAGGAAGTACGAAGTAACACTGTTTTTGATTAGCGGCGCCCAGTTCCTTGCAACCCAGCTCTCCGTGGATTTAGGGGAGGGCCAGAGACCTGTGAACTGACCCACCAGAGCACGTTCCACTAAGGAGAGGGAAACCTGTATTGGTCTCTCAAGAGGAAGAGAAATCTCAGGGATGTCCTCCAATCTTTTAACGAACTTAGTTGTCTCGGGAGCTTTCTTCTTTGGCAAAGAGGCCAGAAGCTTGAGGAAGGCTTTTGCATCGGACGGAGGAGGCGGGGGGGGGGGGGAGGAACCTGGGCTGCGCCCAATACCTCCATTACTGTGAAGGAGCCCTAGCTCGAGCGATGGCGCAGGAACGCACATAGCCACATTCAAAGCTTCTTGTCAATTAATTAATTATTATTATTATTATTATTATTATTATTATTATTATTTTTTTAATATATATATTTTTTTAATTTTTTAATTTAATTTAATTTAATTTTTTATTTTTTTATTTTTTTTTAACCTTGTTCTAGTGCACGGGATTTATAGGCGCACCAGTGCTGTTTCTTACAAACGCACTGGTCGGTTTCTATTTTGGCGCGGTGTTTTATGATGCACAGGTGCGGTTTCTTAATACTGCACCGGGCAGTTTCTGTTTTGGCATGATGTTTTATGATGCACCGGCGCGGAAGAGTTGTGAAGCACCAATGCTCTATAGTAATACGACGCACCGGGCGGGTGTGTACAAAGAGAACAGTGTCTGGTGTGCTAATGTTTTGTGCGCACTCGTGATTTCTCTTCGAGAGCGCACCGGTGATTGAGAGCTCTGGAGCGCTGAGAAAAGTGAAAAATTCGGTTTTTTTGCCATAGTTTTTAAATTTTATTTAACCCTGTTCCGGTGCGCGGGGTTTATAGGTGCACCGATGCTATTTCGTAAGAATGGACCAGTCGGTTTATGTTTTGGCGCAATGTTTTATGATGCACCGGTGTGGGTTCTTAATACTGCACCAGGCGGTTTTTGTTTTGCTGCGGTGTTTTATGATGCACCAGCGTGGAAGAGTTGTGAAGCACCGATGCTCTACAGTAATACGACGACCCGAGATGGTGTGTATGGTGCGCTCGGTGTCCGATGTGCCAATGTTTTGTGTGCACCGGTGTTTTCTCTTGTAGAGCGCACCAGTGAGATTTGGGATTATAAGCGCATCGAGAGGAAAGCATCCGCAAAACCCTCCGCTCGCCAACCTCCTCTAGTAACCTCCGCTAGAAACGGATGTATGGGGTATTTTTATAAGGGGTTCCTAAAAAAAATCCGCTAGAGGGTCTTTTCCTTGTAGTGCATGATGCATTTTGGATGGGATTTCAACCCTATGAGGTGTCATTGTTCATATTTTCTATAAGTAGACCCACTTTAGTCTTTTCTTGGGTTGGATAATTGTTTTTTGCGGTGGAGCTATTATACAAGCTTATGGAATGAAATCAAAGACAATGTTGCATAATTTGTGTTGAGACTCCTGTGGTATGCCTTGGAGCATTTGTTCTTTCTCTGTATGTTTATCTTATCAAGTTGAATGATATAATACCCTCTTTCACATATATGATTCTATGTGTTTATCTTGTTAGTTTATAAGCAGAAATCATGCCTTTTCATGCCCTGTTTTAACAAGGTTTATATTATATGTATTTTTTATTCTAAATGAATGAATTCACCTAAATGCTAATTCAGATTCTCCTTCATTTCATCCTATACACAATGAAAAACTAAGCATACTTTAAAGCTACCTACCTGGCCTCATCCATATCTCTGCAACTTGACCTTGAATTTTGACATAAACCCTAGACCTAGTCTCCTAACTGTCATTTCCTATCCAACACAAGAAACATCAAACAAAAACCCTATTTATTGAGCTTATATACCTAACCTAATATCATTAGATGTTCAGTCATTTCATTGACTGCAAAGTGACATTGAGAGAGCCCTCTCTGGTCCTGGTAGGGATAGTTACCTGACCTAAAGCCTGGCATGTGGTTACCTTCCTTTAATTCTATTCTCAATCTTAGAAAGTTGGGGGGAGTTATAACATTTTTGGCGCCGTTGCCGGGGAGCGATTGGAAAACCTTCCCTGGGAAAATTTCTTTAGTTCATTGAAGGTTAGACTTGTGGGTGACAAGTTCTAGCATTCGAAAAAGGTTGAGTTCCTAAATTCGAGCCAAAGTGAAAATTCCTATCTAAGCTGGCTCCTAAAAGACATACTAGGTCAAATCCAGACCCAAATCCATCACCAATTGTTAATGACCCTGAGATTCTTTTAAGAAAGCAAAAAACCAAGTCACGTAAAGTTGGAAAGGTTATTCCTCCAGTTGTCAAATCAAATTCCTTGCCTACGAGATTTGCTTCGGAAGATTTGTCCTATAATTCTAAATTTGAAACATCTTTGTTCAGGTCTAAGTCTGAAACATTTCTTTCATAAACTATCTTTGATCCTATTGATTTTGAGACCTTTGTACCATTTTCTAAGTCTTCTTATTTTGAGGTTGATGGTGAAGTTTGGTCTAATTTCTACAAACTTAAAGGTTTGGTGGATAAGTTTCAAGAAACTTCAGACATAGCTTATTTCCAATACCAATAGCAGGCTTTTGCTTCACCACCTATCATTACACCTTCTCATACAGCTACATCAACATCTCTTCCTTTTATTCCATCATTACCTCTGCAACTTTTCACTCCATCAATACCTTTACAACCCCCTCCATTAATCATGGCTAGATTCTCTCCAATGATCTTACCCCAACAACTCACTGCACTACCTCATAATTATGCTCAAAGATTGCCCCTTTTTTATGGAACATCAGATGTCACTGCTTACCAACAAATTTTCAGAGTGGTTGATTTCATAGATCTTGAAGAGATTGTCAACGATGATGCCAAGATGTGCATCATAGCACAGAGTTTCTCAGGAGAGATTAAATAATGGTTTCACTCTCTCACAACTGGTTCAATAGCTACTTCACAATAGCTAATTGACTTCTTCATGACAAAATGGAAGGAGAAGAAGAATCCATTGCAAATCATTAAGGGACAACTTTAGGGGTTGACATTGCTCTAAGGGCTCTAACAATGGAGAGTTATCGACAAACTTCCAAGCCAATTAAATCACTCTCTTGGGATTTCAAAAGCATGGATATTCACCCATGACCTTTCTTTGCTCGAGAGGTCATCGAATTTTAGCCCAACACCATACTAGGCTTGGATTATTTGGGGGGAATGTGATAGGGAGATTCCTTAGATGGAAAAACCCTTTTTCTTAGAGTCAGTCAAGGAATCAGGCTTTGTAGCCACCAAAGAAGGGGGAGAGTTGGTATTTTCTGAAATAAGAGAGCACTGCGGAAGGGAAGGGCATGGAGGGGAAAAAGGTATTGGTTTGAAACCCACGATTTGGAAATGAATAATTTTTAATATGCCATTACAAACCCCACCAAAAAGAGACAAAGAATTAAACATTAAAGTAAGGGAAAGAGGGGGAGATAAGGGAAAACTCAATTGAGGAGTGTTTGCATTAGCAAGCCAACTTACGACCTGTGAGTCCAATGAAATCATTGCTCTAAAATGCTCCAGTTTAAGAGGTGAAGAAGACATATGTTAAATAATCTCGATGTATAACCCCACAGAACCAACACATACTTCCTTCCTCCTTTCCACACTGGTTTGAATATCCTAGATGTTATCAATAGATCCTTAAGCCCTCGCTTCCTAAGAGACCAATCTCTTTTTTGCCGAAATAGTGCAAGGGTCTCCTTGTTCACCATGCAAATGAAGTGCGCAGTGGCTTATCACATGTCCATATTTGTGGCTTCTTCAACATCTGAATGGGACCTCTTTGTAATCTAACTTTTGGAAAAAGCTCTGAATACCTGCTACCAATTCCAATTATTCTGCCAATCCTTCATGAATGTCCATAGAGACTAAGATGTGCACAAGCTTCATTTTTGTGAGAGGCGAGAAAAGACATGTCAATCACATGAAAAACCCTAAGAGCATTCCCAAGCTCTTTGAAACTCTCGAGGGTCCAAAATTCCACCAATAACCCAATAAGTTGAACCCATAAAGGGGCCACATTGATGTGCTCCTTTCTTGCATCAAAGAGGGGAGGGGGTCCATTTTTTTAATAAAACCGAGGAAGACTCAATACTACATATACCTTGCTCTGCAAGATTTGCATCCGCTGTCGACTGGAATTTTAATAGAAACCACCCCCTATTCAACACTGTAATATCTATAAGGGGATTGAAGGAATTTTCCCAAGACTAATTATGCCCACATTCCCTTCTAACCACTATTGTTTTTGCCATATAAACCAACTGCGGCATTGTAATATTTGAGCCAAGCACAAGTTTCTTCGCCTTAGCTTTGGACTTTATACACTTATTCTTATTGTGCTTAGGGTTTGAATTCAACTAGGACACTAAGTGTTGAGTACTAATTGTAGAGGATTCCTTCACCTCTAGGGCTATGACGCGGTTTCCAGAGCCTTCCTTATTTCCATATACAAGCGTAGGATTTAATGGGGGCACTATGAAACCCTATGAGATCTAGTTACCATTGCCACTGCTTAATAGAGGGGTTAAAAACTGCACAAGGTCATTACAAGGGGCTACATCTGAAAAGGCCCCCTACCTTGCTGCTAAACCCACCGTAGTGAGGCCGCTTGAGGAAGGATCAAAGATACCTGAAGATTCGAGGGCTATAGGAGAAGAGGGATAGATCTTGTCCCAAGACACATTTGGAGAAGGAAATTTCACCATAGAAAAAAACATAGGATGTGAAGAGGTATGAACTGCCTCAAAATTGGTCTAGCTAAACCGAAGGGGGGAGCCCTCGATCATGGACAAACGACTCCCATATCGCTCCCCCAACCGCCCACCTCCGAGCCCAAAAAAAGAGAGCGAGAGCACTCACTCGCTAAGGAATCAACTTTGTGAGGGAGACCAGTTGGGAAGAAACCACCTACCTCCTGTCGAACCTTGGACCCTCCAACCATGGGAGCAGAGAAAGGCCCTAACATGTTGCCAATTGACACAACCCCAAATTAAAGCGCTCACCAAATTTCGAGTGAATAGTCTACAACATCTTCATAAATAACCGTTATGTGAGAGAGAATAACGATGCGAGAATACGTACTTCAGTCACTCCACCCAACAAAAAAAGACAAAGGTCATACCAAAAACTACATGTCAAAGGAAGTTATAGATGTGAAAGCGAGAATTTGCTACGAAATCTCGATTAAGGTTACCACAAAGCCCATCCTCTCTTTTTTTAAGAAAAACAATAAAATACAAAATTTGAATATATATATATATATATTTTAAAACACAATATCACATAAAATTAAAAATTAAAAAAAAAATCTTTAAAAGTTACTCACATATTAAAAAAAAAAAGTTAAAATTATAATTATAGAAAATAATAAAATCTAAAAATATTAATTCAAAATAAAAAATAAAATAAGAACTTTAAATGAAAAGAAAAAAAATGAAAAATCACAGACGAAAGTAAATTGCAATGGCATGGGACATTATTGACCGAGAATGTTGACCATCTCACTAATACTACATAGTTTTCCAGAAAACTCTCAACATCAACTTAATTATAATTGTTAAAACCTACATATTGAAAATTTTATTTAATTTTTAATAATAATTGATGAATGTGTCACTTCGAAGGACTAAATTATACAAGACTCCATATCAAACCTGTTACTATTCACCTCAATTTTATTTTTCCAACTATAATAAAAATATAATTATATAATTAAAATATTATAATTTTCAAAAAATGTTTTTATTTTTATTTTTTATAAATATACATTTTAATTCTTTTCCATTTTCAAAAATATATTTTGATATTTTACTTCATATGTTTTATTAATTTTTGTTAAAAAAATATATTTTGATATGTTACTTTATTTGTTTTATTCCTTTTTGTTTTAAAAAGGGTTTAATTATTATTATTTATTTATGTATTTTTTTAATTTTTATTTTATTTTTTAAATTTTGTTTGAGTTTCTTTTGAAATTGTTTGTTTTGTTTTTGTTTTTTAAGTTTGGTATTATTTTTCTATTCATTCATTTTTAAACAAAACAATAGGTTATATCATATGGATTTTTTGGTGACCTCAACCTAATCGAAGGAAAGCAGGTCTGTTTGTCACCTCAATGATTTATAAGCCAACCAAAATTTAAACTGTTTGATTCTGTCTTTCTAAGCCTTATATACTATGATGTCTACTATCCCATTAAAAATAACTGACCACATCAAATAAACATTAACAAGATTATACAATCCATACAACTATTCATCAGATGATTCAATCAGTGTCAGGTCTTTAACACTCGATCCAAGTATATCCACTTGATGCAAATTCTAGAGCTGCCTTTCTATGCGACTATGCTACGCATTTTGATGATTAAGCTGCAATTGGATGGCTTGAATGTCTCGGTGAATCTCTGCAAGACTCGATTCGACCCTTGCGTTTCCTCCTGCTTCCTGTATTGCCATAATAGCCTTCGCCATCAAACATTTCATGGACTAGTAAAGGTGTACTAATTGTTTGAACAAAGTCAGTCGACGTCTACTATTTCCCGGGTTTGTCACTAGGGGTTCCATTTCATCATTCAAGAGGTCTGTCTCTCCACCTTAGTATTCGAATCTTTCTCCCATATAGAGATCATAGACTTAACTTGAGCTGGAGTAACTACCCCATATGCATGCAATAAATTTTGCATATTTTATTGGTCTATTTTCCTTCCCCTTCTGCGCTGAGGGTTGCTTGCGGAATATCCGTTTACTATTTCTTTCTCTCGCGATGGCTTTCCACTGCATCATCCATTGCCTTTACCTGGATGTGCCTTAACCATTTTCCTCTTTCCCAGACCGCCCAACAACTGTATATTCAATTGAATCCACACCAGAGTTATCACCATCCGTGAAAAATCCAGGGAGATATACAGTCTAGGCGTACCTGCAATGTCAAAACAAACATGGTTGTTAATCCCTTTCGGTCGTTTCCACATTTTCCTCCAGACTCTCAACCAATTGGGCTCGCATTTAGCCTCTACCTAAATGCATCTACTGCTCGGGTTACAAATATTTGCATCTCTTAAAACCCCTATGCAAGAGCGTTCTAATCCTGGTTGGTCCTAAGTAACCTCAAAAACTAAACATCAAGCCATATGGAGCCACAACGACCACAAAAACCACCTTTCACATGTTGAGCGATATGAAGCAACATTTTGAACCATTTGCAGACTCTTGTAATCAAATTATAGACATAAATAAGATTATAAGACCAGTACACACCCATTTGGGTCATCAACCTACTATACAACAGGGAAATCGACACTTCGAGCCATATATACCCACAACAAGCATAGAAACCACCCCTGGTTGGTCTTAAGAAACCATAGACACCACCCTTCATACAACAAGCCATATGAAGCAGTAGTTTGGACAATTTTTCAGACTCCACTCATAAAATTACAGACTGTACAAGGATTGAATGACCAATACATACCCATTTGGGCCAAAAACTTACCAAACAATAGATAAATTAACACGACAAAGCTCAACATAGACAAACTAGATGAAGTTTCAACATTCAAATGGTTCAATTTTAGTGAACTCTTCAAATCATTCCCCCTACCCTAAGACAAAACCCCCATTATCACTATCATATCATCTTAAGATACATACCTGGGTCGTTGCATCTCGGTTGTGTGGTCTTCCTCTCTACTGCGCCCTCGCACCAATGTTCCAGTGAGCATATTTGCCTTCTCTGCAATCCACAATGGTATGGAATAACCCTTTACCATAATATGCATGTAACCAATCTCTCTTCCCACATGTCTCGGCGCATGGCCCACATCCCCATCTACCTCTGACATTATATTACTGTCCCTCCTGCCTTCATTCACTCCTAGCATGTGGTGGCGTGGGTCAAGCCGCCCACCAGCCCTACCCCGTGTCACCTTAATAATTTCCATGATCCACATGTGGATCCTCGTTCTCGTCACATCCTAATAGGGGGCCTTATTTAGGATTCATGTCTTTGTCCATGATCCCCTGCAATGGTTCTAAACCTTCTTCCTATGCTTTCCCATTCTAATACCCTTCTAGCTTCTTGCTAGGGTGACTGCACCCCCAATTCACCAGGAAATATGTTGCAGCGTTTCCTTCTTGGTAGACATGGGAGGGGATTATGTATTCTATCTCTGAGATTAGGTCCTTTATTTCTTGAATTAGTCTCGTAGTTCTCCAGCTTCTACTAATTTGTTCCCAGTTGCTAGGGAAGAATCACCTTCCACGACTAATTTGTTGAGTCATTCCCTTCTTTCTATTAGTAATCCTTGTTTCATTGCATTGAATTCCACTTCATTTTTACTTGCTATGCCCAAATCCATTTCATATAGCCTCACTACTCGAGCCTTAGAATCTCGGAATAAGCCACCTAAACTCGCCTCACCCGGATTCCCTTTGCAGGCTCCATCGTAATTCAATTTCAAGAAATCATGTGGTGGATAGATGAATTTCGATGGTGGTGTACCGAGGGGGGGGGGGTTTCAGTTTCCATGAGTGAGGCGCCATCCTAAGGTGGGGCTTTCCAGTCTTCCTGTTTCCATATGTCTACTAAGATTGTTTCACGAATGTTTTGGAGAATTATTTGCCATATATTTGTCACTATTTTTTGTTGATCCTTGAATATCCTCATGTTTCTTTCCTTCCACACTGCCAAATAGGAGTTTTTTAGAATTAATTTGGAAATATATATATTTTTTAATTATTTGAAAAAAAATCATGTTTTTAATTAAAAAAAATTAAGCCTGCTTTTTTTATGATTTTGTGTATACTGATAATGATTTTATAAGCCATAATTAATAACATATTATAATTTTAGGGCCCCATTGAAAACGAGTCAAGTTGTTTTAGGCTAAGGCTTTCAAAAGAATGACAATTTTAGCTTAAATATATATTTTTTGCTCTTGGGATAATGACTCTTTGATTTAGGTGTTCATTTTTAAAGGTTTTTTTTGTTGTTGTTTAATGTTATAAATTTGGTTTATAATGTCATGGTTGAAAAATTTTAAAATTTTAAGAATTTTCATACTCGTGATATTTGGTTTTAATTTCATAGTTAAAAAATGTCAAAATTTTAAGGTTTTTCAGAGTCATGCTATTTTTTTTAAAACTGAGACGGGTATGTTTTATTTATTTGGAAAGATTTGGTTCAACCAAAGATACATTGTGGCTACCCGAATTTCTTGAACATTTTTTTTTTTCACCTTTTGATGGTATGCAAATTTGGAGAGGTCTTTCCTCATTTATATTGAGATCTCCTTTCGGAAGAAGGCATCCTTTGTTTGCCATGGAGTCTCCTTCGCTGTTTGAATTCCTGAGGATATGAAAGAATTTATAGGAAGTGAAGTCAAGCAGTATTATCTTTAATCTTCGCAATTTATTGTTAAGGACTGTGTTGTTAAACTGTTCCTCCGTGTTGATATTTTTTATGAGAATTTCAAGTCTCTTAAGGCTTGGAATTCTTTGATACCTCCATCTCGTGCTATGTGGCATGCTTTTAGGAGACCTAAGATCTCTGCCTGGTTGTTGGTTCGCTGCCCAAGTCCCCAGCTGAAACTTTCCCTTCTTGTGCCATCCAAGGAATAGATAACGCCACCTACACCTGCTACCCCGGGATTTCCCTTGGATGCTCGATCAAAAAAGATCGTAGTTTTGTTTTGCTTTCTCCACCACTCTTGAAAAGTATCATCAGGGTCTCTTTTTAGCCATTATGGGTTTGTGATGGGAGAGACCAGCGATTGTTTCCTGGCTTGAGGGGCGAGAGCTTCCATCCAATTCTTTTCTTTAGGAAGTAGTGAGGTGTCTTCTTTGTAAGTTTTCTGCTGTATTGCTTCAACGAGAAGTGATTTTCCTTTAGCTGCAACCTTGTTGGGGGGCAAGAAGTTTCATTGAAAATCTGCTCATTTCAGGCCAACCATATTTTCCAATAGACATATTTGGGGATGGAGATCCAGACTCTTTTCCAAAGGGATTTGTTGGGGATGCTGTGAGGGTAGCACTGGCTCCATGAAGAAAAGAGCTCCGACACTGAGTTGTGATATGGGACAGAAACCTGAAGATCATTAAGGATGAAACCCCACACCTCTTTTGCAAATATGAAATCAATGAAGAGATGAGTCGTTGTTTCGCTATCGTTTCTGCAAAGCACGCACCTGTGAGGGCCAAAAATATTCCTTTTGGCAAGATTTTCCCTTGTCAGCACTTTATTGTGCACAAGGGTCGAGAAAAATAAATTCATTTGGGGAGGCCAAGAGGATCCCATACCTGCTTCTAGAAATTGGGAGATTGGTTTCAATCTTTTGGAGGTTGTAGTGCGTTGTAGGCTGAAGCGGTGGTGTAGATACCGGACTATCCCCATCCCCAACTATTTGTCATGTCCTTGTGCACTGGAGCGACGTCATTCAACAGATCTGTGAAGATGATTTGCTGACGGCGGAGGTGTTCCGGCACACCGTGGAGGTCCCAACCAAGCCAATTCCTGTGCCTGTCCTAGATGGAGAGGTCGTATAGATTGTTGGTGCCTGCGTGGATTAGCCAATTTTTAATTCGTTTATGTCTTCTTTTTTGCAGAGAGGATAGTGATCCATGATGCAATCTTCCCAAAGCTTCATTCGCCTTCCATTTTCTGGGATGCGATATGCATTTTGTTTAAAAAAATTAATACTTTTCCAACAGAGATTCCAGACTTGAGTGCCGATTACTGTGTTATTTGCCTGCAGATTTCTAAGAGGAGCTCCATGCATGTACTTTGATCTGAGAAGTTTGCTGATAGGATGATTTTTATTAGTGTGCAATTTCCATAGTATTTTGCCTACCAAGGCGAGGTTAGCAAGGGATGGATCTCGGATCTGTAAGCTTCCATCCTCAGTTGGTCTTCTCACAAGCTCCCAGTTTTCCAAGTGAAATTTTCGCTGATTTCCTTTTCATCCCTGCCAAAGGAATTTGCACAAAAGCTTAGAGATCTGGTCCATGAAATTTTTTGGAGCCAAGAGGAATGAGGCTTGGTAGACAGGAAGAGCAGACATAACAGATTTAATAAGGATCGATTTTCCTCCTTTGGTGAGCCAGTGACCTCCCGAGGAGGCAATTTTGGACTTTTACTGATGATTTGTGTCCACAGGGATCTTTTATTGACCCCAGTTGTTAATGGCAAACCTAGGTACTTTATTTTCTCCCATTGGTAAAATCCATCAAACCCAAGGAGCTGCGCAATGTGAGTAAGCTCATGTTGCTCCACGTTCCATCCATATACTGCGCTTTTTCTTTCATTAATTAGTGCTCCAGTGACCCTGCAGTAACTTTTGAGGACAGAGTCAAATGTCTTTGCAATTATGGAAGAAGCTCCTCCTAGGAGAAGAGAATCATCAGCGAAGAGGGCATGGTTCATGGGATCCAAGCCGTTTGATATTCTTAAGCCAGGTAGAGCCCCAACATTCCTTTCAGCAGTGAGCTTTCTGCTAAGGGTGTCCGCCATCAGAATGTACAGGAATGGAGAGAGGGGATAGCCTTGCCTCAATCTTTTTTGGGCTTGAAAATATGTTGCAGGGCACTCATTGACTAGCGGTGCAATCCAAGGTTTTTTAGTGCAAGATTTTATGTGATTGACAAACTGAGGGGAGAATCCAAAGGAGAGGAGGATTTTGAGAAGGAAAGAGAGATTGAACCTGTCAAATGCATTAACCATATCTAGTTTAATCAACATCCCTTTTTCTTTTCGTTGCTTGCTAGAATGGATGGCTTCTTGCACTTGGATTACATTGTCCAGGATATGCCTGCCTTTGACAAACCCCCCTTGGGAGTTGGAGATTAGTCTCCCAAGTAGTGGTTTGATTCTGTTTGCTAGGAGTTTGGCTAGAATTTTATAGGAGGCATTGCAAAGGGAGATGGGTTTGAATCTGTTGAAGGTTTTTGGATTGACTTCTTTTGGGATTAAGGCCAAGAAGGTTGAGTTGATGCCTCCCCCTACCTTTGCTTTGTTTAGGAATCCTTTTATCATTTTCAATAAGTCATATTTGATTATATCCCATCAAGTTTTGTAGAAATGGACCATGAATCCATCAGGGCCAGGGGCCTTATCGGGTTCCATAGACCAAATGACTTTGATAATTTCTTCTTCTGAGAAGGGTTTAGTGAGGACAAGGTTGTCTTTAGGTCTAACAAGATGGGGGATGTTTGAAAGAAGGTATGCTGTGTCCTCTTCACTGCCATCTATCCCAAAACTATAGAGGTTTTTGAAATGGCTTTCTGATGCTGCTTTGATTTGGTCAAACCCTTTACAGATCTATCCCTCAGCTGTTGTTATTTCTGTGATGTGATTGCGGGAGAGAGAAGATTTGTATTGGCGGTGGAAGAAGGAGGTGTTCCGATCCCCTGCCTTCAGCCATAGGCTGCGAGATTTGATTCTCTAATATTCTTCTTCCTTGCGAAAGGAGCGGTAGGAGGAACTTTGGGCTTTCACCTCTTTGTCAAGCAGCTCATAAGTGATGTTTTTGCTTTACATTTCCAATTGCAGGGTCTCTAGTGACTGGACTTCTTCTGTTCTTTGACTGGTTGGAGTTTTTATTGGTTTTCTTATCCATTCTTTCAGGGCATGTTTTGTAGCCTTAAGTTTTTGCTCCCACACATAGCTTGGAGACTCGGAGATAGGTTTGGCCCAGGCTGCTCTTACAGTTTCAGAGATCCTTCTCTTTCAATCCAAAGGGGACTGAATCGAAAGGGGATTGGGCCCAAGTCTTCTTAATCTTCCACAAGTAGTTGAATGGGTTTGTGGTCTAAGGTTAGTTTAGGGAGGATTTTTGTTGATATTATATTTTTTTCTATCAGTAGTGAGCCTTAGACTAAGAATTTGTCCAAGCGGGCAAAAATGTGGTCCTCCTCGATTCTATTGTTGGTCCAGGTGAAAAGGCCTCTCACCATGTTGAAGTCAAGGAGATCCCATTGCTGAATAATTTCTTCCACCAAGGGTATCATTTGGTCTCTGTTGTTGTTGCTTCCCCTCTTTTCTCTTGGTTTCAAAACTATATTTAGATCTCCGGCCAGAATGATATTTGGGGGAGTGTTTCTCTAGGAAGGCAGATAGAGAGTTCCGACACTCTTTTTTTAAGATAAAGTACAGGGAAATAAAGATTGAATAATGAAAAGGTCAACTTACTTGTGCGGTGCTTTAATTCAGTGAAGATCCAATGCTGGGTCTCAAAGGATTTGTTCAATTGAAAGAGTTCATCGGACCATAGAGTTGCTAATCCACCAGAAGAGCCCCTTGAGCTTACTGCTTTGCCTACATTTTTCTTCCACTTCAAAATGCTGATGTCGAGAAGGGTGAGCCCTTCGATTTTAGTCTCTTGGAGCATGAAGATGTTTGGGGGTCTATTTTCAAAAGGTCTTTGATGGTTTCTATTTTCGATGGATTCCCCAAGCCTCTGCAATTCCAAGAGACTAGACACATTATTTACCAGGGGAGGGGTTTATGAATCCTCCCTTGGGAGGCCTTGCTCTGGTATTTCTCCCGATAGACATCTCTATTGTAGGTTGGATTCCTTGCGTTTTTAGCCTTTCTGCCTCCTCTTCCCTGACTTCTTTATGGGATTTCCTTCCAGCTCTTTTTGACGGTCTCTCAAAGGTCTCATCCTCTGGGGAGAATGAGCTGTTTTCCAAATTTTTCTTTGTGATTTCTGTGTATGAAGGGTTGGAGGGGTTGTCTTGGGGGGCTCCAAGAAGGACTATTTCTTTTCCTTCTTTGTTGGAGGTGGGAGGCACATTCTATTCCATGTTGTCCGGGATTGATTCTGGAGAGTTTGTAGGGATGCTTTCCTTATCATTGGGGATTGAGGCCACATCCTGGATGGGGGTGGAGCTCCTATCATTGGTGGTGTTCCCCTTTGTGATGCCTTTCCCAATTCCTTTTTGATGGGCTGCTTTCTAGACTAGGGTCCATTGCTCACCCTTTGATTTCTCAGTCTGCTCCTCGGCTTTTTTTCTTGCAATGTCTTGCGAAGAGTCCTTATCCGTGACAATGTTTGCATTTGAAGGGGAGTTGTTCATAATCCAGCTCTTGAACATGGGACCATCCGACGACTGTTATTTTGATTGCTTCTGGCAACCCTTCTTCCAGATCTACTTCGATGCAGATGCGGGCACAAGAATACTGGTCTTTTCTTACAGCTTAGTCAATGTATTTTCCTAGGGCATTACCAATAATTTGAAGGGACTTTTGATTCCAGCAATGCAGTGGAAGATGGGGGAGACTCACCTAGACTGGAACTGCAGTGGGCACATCTTGGGAGGGATCAAAGTCAGGCGACCACTTGTTTAGGTATAGGCCTTGCGGCCCCATGAAGTATGGGCCATTCCTAAATGTGAGGTTTTTGTCCTATGCACTTTCGAAAACAAACACAAAGAAACCTTTGCCAACAAAATAAATTTGTATACCTTCTTTGGTTAATGGGATCCAGTTCCTCTGAACCTAGTCTTCCAATGCTTTGGGAGATGGCCAGAGGCCTGTGAACTTCCCTATGAGGCCTCTCTCTGCGAGATTCAGTGCATATCTACATGTTTCTTCTTCTGGGAGGGCCACCAAGGGGATACTGTCCATTTTCTAAACGAACTTCTGATGCATTACTAAAGAAGAGCGTTTTCTGCAGGAGGCCACCAAAGTCTTGAAGGCGCTCACCTCCGGGGGTAGAGGGAGGGGTTCAGATCCCCCTCCAGTGATCATGGCGGAGAGAGAGAGGGGTGGCTAGGGCACGTGCAGGTCTGTGGTGCACAGCAGCCACAGGGACGCACGCGGTCAAGCAGAGAAAAGTTGTCGTTAGAGTCATGCTATTTGATCTTTAACACCATGGTTGAAAATTATTGGAATTTTAAGGTTTTCCATGATCATGATTTTGGTTTTTAATGCCATGGTTGAAGAATTTTGGAATTTTAACCCTAAAAAACCTAAGTGATCCAACATCGTCACTTTTCAATTTCAGGGTGTTTTTTCATGTTTTTTTTGCATAAAAACAAAGTTTTTTTGGGTTATAGTCGTCGTTTTGAGGTTACAGTTCTCGTTAAGTTGGCAACATTATTTTATTTTTCACGAAATAAAAAAACCAAGAACTTTCTATTATATTAAAATATGTTTACATAAATCATACATATAGAATATGTGCCAGTTTATTCCCATAAAACATATGATTGAATATTCAACATCATACAAAAAAACCTATGAAACCTAGGTAACATTATTTTCTACAATCATGAATTTCCAAACTCCAAATATTTCTTATTTTTCTACTTAAACTTTTGCTTAATTTTGAAATCATATTGATAATAACATTCAAGTTAGGATATATCTATGAAATTCATTTCTACCTAGATGTACTTATGTAGGCCATTATGGTACTTTAGAGTCAATTGTCACTTACATTGTTTGATACCTAGAATTAATTGCAAGGTATGGAAGATATCAATGTGCTTTTGCATTTCCTACGCTCTCTCCTCAAGTAGAGTTGTCCATCTCATGTATTAGTCATCATAATTTTCAACATGGTAGAATTTCTTCTTTAAGGCATCAACAAAATCCATTCAAGTGGGTTCCATCCTAAATGTTTTATACTCATGTTGGCCATATTTCTCTTAGTAATCATCCCAACAACCTTTGACATGGGGGAGGGACTTACGATGAGTTAAGGTGATCCTTTCCCATGAAAAAAATTGAACAGAGAGATAACCCTCTAATAGATTCAACCATTTCCCAAAGCATCCATGTTTCTATAACCTTTAAAGTGTAACACCCTCTTCCCACATTTACCTAAGATAACTGGTCCACTGGGGTAAACATGTGACGAAGAGTTACTGTGATATGATTCAACTCCCTAAGTACAGTTAAGGAAGTGGAATCGACAAACCAAAGCCAAACTAACCTTCCTCATAAGCTATAGGTCCCCCAAGGGCTAAACCACCCTTCCAGGTGTCCAAACCCTAAGTTAACTTGCCTTTTCATTGATCTGGATTCCTAGTCGCATGCACAAACATGCATCCATGCGACTGTAGGCTTCCAGTCTCAAGCATAACCACTACAAGGGTGTGACTATAGTATTTTTCATCCAGTTCTATGCCTGAGACCACGAAATTTGTGCCACCTTTTCAGGGTTAGACTCCAGGTCAATGCCCAAAACTTGATGAAACTTTTCAAAATAATAAATGAAACAAAGGCAAAGATTTTAACACAAAACTTGATCAAGGACTTAGCCTAACCAAGCCTAACCATGACAGACATTTCATCAAATAGATCATGAACATGAAATGTATAGGTCATAAGTACACATCTGAACATATATATCTCATACTTATATGAGATTCATTAAGAAGGTTTGATGCCCTCTCACAACAGTTGCATTATCATTTATTAGGTCAAGCATTCATTAAAATTTCATTTACTATCCAAAATATGATGAGATCCATAACTCAAATATGTCATAAACCATTCTTATAACCAACATATAACCAACATATCAACAATGATAAAACAACCATTATAATCACATAATAACAAACAAATTTACACATAATATACAAGAGGAAAATAATTGTTATTAACATATGCAAAATGTAACCAGGTCATGGAATTCCGCGTACCACTCGACCATAGAATGGGCTAAACCAAATATTTATTTCAGCCAATCACCCCCATGCCATATTCCAAGCATGAATGTAAGACTCACAACAAAACCAACCAGAGATTCCTCAGGCTTTACCGAAATCGACCAAGGGATTCATAGGCCCAAGCCCTCATCTATACAACCAGGATTTAACACAATCCTGCCAAGGGATTCACAGGCCCAAATAAGAAACATACACTACCAGGATTTACTGCAATACCACCACATACTGGTCCATGGATCACTAGGCTTACAAAGCATGGATGCCTTTGGATATATCAACCTAAATTGTGAGGAATTTATCCATCTCTATCCTCTAGGATTTACTGTATATCCCGCCATTCATCGTTCGAGGATTCCTGGGCCTAACGAGGGTATACACCTCTAGGCTTTACTGAATATCTCGCCATTCACCGGTCGAGGATTCCTAGGACCAACGAGGGTATAGAACTCTAGGATTTACCGTATATCCTGCTATTCACTGGTCGAGGATTCCTAGGCCCAAAGAGGGTATACACAATCCGAATTTATACAATCCCACCTTCACCGATCTAGGGATTCTTAGGCCTTTTGTTTACTCATAAGACCACCCCACTTAGTCTCGAAACCATCCGACAGTCCAACTGAACCAAGTAAGATAAACCCCATCACACCATGGCTATCTAGAAATGGAAAGGCAAGGCTTAAAACCACTGTCACACCTAGAAAAATCCATGGAAATGACAACAAGAGAACCAAACACAAACATACATGTACCATGCATGCCAATACTAGCAAGGAAATAATACATGCAACTTGATACCTACAGGGAATCCTACTGTAGCAACTTTATCCAACTCTTCCTTGCTTTCCTCTGCCTTCTTTGTCCTTCCTTTTCTTTCCTTGATCCGATGCTAGAGTGCTCCAAGAAAACTCTAAGTGTGTGTGAGAGAGATAAAAGAGAAAGAGCTCCACCATAGAACTGACACAAGATTAATCAACAAGAGCCATGTACTGATCCTCAGAAGCCTCTATTTTCTTCAGTTTCCATTATTTTCCTTCAATTTCCTCCTCACATGCAACCCATGGACTTTCACCTTCCTTTTCTCCTAATTTCTTGTATTTTCATAAATAAAATACCAATTAATGTCTCTTTTCATTTTCAAAGTCTTTTCCATTTTCTTTTCCAATTTCCTCTAGCCATAATAAAGCAAACGAACACCCAAAATAGGATGTTTTTACCAACATTTAGCTTCGAATATGTGTCCAATGACCTTGGTCTTGTTTTTATTTTATTAACTTTATTACATGGAATTTTTAACTTGGTGTTGTTAGAGACCCCTCCCCCCGGGGAACACCGTCCTCAGTGTTCAATGCCACTTGCAACAAGAAAAAACACTGAAAACCAAAACATACTGCCCATGGAGCTTTATAGCTCAGCTCATTGCAGTATTTACAATGACATCCCGCCGAAAACATAACAAAATACCGTTTGTTGGAGCTTTATAGCACAACTCATTACAATATTTACAATAACAACCACATTTTCTCAACCAAAAAATAAGCATACTATCTATGGAGCTATATAAATATAGCTCAATACAATATTTACAATGATATACACATATAACACACATATGCACATTTCATCAACCAACAAATAAAATGATACGATGTCTGCATCTACAACAAGGGAATCCAAAGGCTCACACCTCCACCCTCAAAAGTAGTACCCGGATTCACCTCCTTCCTAGGAAGTCCAGAACCCACTGCCAAAGTCAAAGTTACATTGAATGTACAATGCCACAATCCTATGCCACTTGTCCTTTTAGTGAACAGTTACATACTCATTGTCATAGGGCACACTCCTAATGTGCATCTGGTTCCAACTAGAAATGCTAATGACCAAAATAAATTCATCCCCGACCTTCCCTTCTCTGCTACATATTCCCTTGGGAAATATGGTCACCCCCTCCTGTGCAGTCACACACCTTCCAATTTTTGCAGGCATCCCCTTTTTCGCTACACAGTCCCTTGGGCGACCCCTCCCTTGGAAAGGTTTCCTCGCATCGGAAGGTAAAAAAACTAGGACATATCCCCACCTCAAAACCATCATACTGGTCAGAACATGCTCATGGGAATCAATGGACACTATTGGGTACCAATGTCCCACAATGACCCTATTATTGAATTTCTTTACCAACATACTGCTGTCTGTTCCAATTCCTTTTACTGCTACTCCTGATTCATGCAGTCAATTCCATCCACCCAACCGGAAATTTTCATGCTTTCTTGTACCAAGCACATAAATACCATTAGATTCAAAATAAATTGAAATAAATTTACATCATACCTCTTCGGTGACTTGTCAATAAGGCACACTTGCAATTTTGTTCACTTCCTATCACAACGAGTCAAACTATTTGTTTGATCAAATCATCATGTATAAACATATCATATTGGTTAGCTCAAAATGTAACCATTGTAATCAAAATCATAGATCACATGTAACCATCATAAACCAAAATCATAGATTACATGTAATCATCATAAACCAGAATCATAGATCACATGCATAATTAAAATTGAAATAAAATACTGATATTTATCCTTTAATCGATCCTTAGCTTCTACCTTTATCCTTTTTCCTTTCCGTACGCACACCAAATTGGTTGCCGCATACGAAAAACACCCAATGCCTTCTCTAGAACCACGTACACATACACATAGTGCGCATCACACACATATAACCACACATGACATACAACACCATACAATACATGCACCTACACATGACATACAACAAAGATACTTACATCCGGCATACAACACAACACATACACCTGCATCCGGTGTACGACACAACACATACATCTACACCCAATGTACAACACAATACACACATCTGCATCTGGTGTACGAAACAACACAGACACCCACACCCAATGTACAACACAACACAATACATACACCTACACCCGGTGTATAACACAATACATATACATACACATAGTACAACAAAACAAATACACATGTCACGATACCACAACTACGAAATGCACATACAGAGTACCACACGTACAAAAAACAACATGTACAACATGCACACAATACCACATGTGCATAACACAACATGTATGACATGTACAATAATACCACATGTACAACATGTACACAACACCATCTGTACACACCACTTGCACAACATGTACATAACGCAACCTGCACAATGTGTACACAACATCCCTTGCACGACATGTACACAACACCACATGCACACAACACCCCATATACAACATGTATAGGACACCACATGCACACAACACCACATGTACAATCATACGTCACATGTACATAACACCATATGTACAACATGTACACCATGCCATATGTACACAACACCGCATATGTAACATGCACAAAGCACCATATGTACACAACACCGCATATGCAACATGCAAAAATCACCATATGTACACAACATTGCATATCCAACATGCGCACAACACCATATGTACACAATACTGCATAAACGATGTATACAAAACACCATCTGATACCAGAACTGCATAAAAAACATGTACACAACATCATATATACACAACACCACATGTACACAACATCACAATTACAACATGTACAACATATACACAACAATATTATTGCACATCCATAGACCACACACTGACTTTACCAAGAAAACTTGCTTTCAATGTCTTTCCACAATCCATGCTTGTCCCAACATGTCGCAGATCATACTACTTTCATTCCGTTGATGTATCCCTCAACATAGCATGTCCATAACATAAACATAGACATAATATAATAACATAATATCAATTCATACCCACATGATACTAACCTCATGGATTTTCCAGGGCTACTCTTCCCACTTGATTCCTCATAAGAATAAGAAATTCTTCATGCCATTCACTTGCATAAGCAATCATTCCTCCATAAGAATGATTCTTGATGAACCTGTTAAACAACGATATACATACATACATATATACATATAAACATCAAGATAAAACAATCATGATCCCCAATGAACTTGTCAAACAACAACATACGTACGTACATATATACATATATAGAAATCATCATAATCATAATCACAATGTAATTACCATATATCATAAGGTCAAGGTTAAGAAAACTCCCTGTATCTATGCACAACATGCACAACATTGAGAACACAATTCCCAACATAGTCAAGGAATCTAACGCCTCAAATCCATTCACCTTACATTTCTTATTACCTTTCTCATGATTGTCCCATCACGATCCATTTACCCTAATGGACCCAACCAATCAAACTGAATGTCATCCTCTTTCCTTCCACTGCCCTTTACTCATGCACCAAGCTTCATTCGAGTCTTACATTACCTATTGGGTTTTTTTTAACTCTCCTTGAGCTCTATTGACATTCCCCTTTCCCAACCAATTCCGAAATGAAAAGGGAAATCCTAAATCTCAGAAGTCGAAATCCAAAAGGGAAAGCTGAAATTTTGGAAGTTGAAAGCCCAAGGGAAGTGGGTTCATGTTTAAAGATCAAGAAAGTATTGGGGCAGATCAATGTCCATCTCTGCCCGATCGACTCCTAGAGGCATTTCGGGGGTTGGGGGGGGGGGGGGAGGACTTGCATGATTGACACATCGGCGCCACCCCTCAGAGTTGAAAATACAACAGGGTGGGATCAACATATCGACATCCTAGATTAACTTTGGGGGGTCTCAGTTTGATCTTGCCTCTTGCTCGTACACCCATCAGAGAGGGGTGGGAACCACACCTGCCATGCATTGAGTCGTCGTCAATGTTAGCAAGTGAGCACCATGGTAATGGTAAAGTACCCCCCTCCATGGGTTCACCTGTCACCCTTCCACTCATTTTCTGCCACATGTGTCCCCCTCATGACCTCTCATGATGCCATATGATCATTTCCTTCCTCCTACATAGGTCCTACTCATTTAAGCCATTTGAATTCAATTCATTCTTCTACAACCAAGTTCTCCCGCCGTTCAATTGGTCCGCGATGCCATTCACCTATCGAACTGCTCCAGAGCTCTACAACATCATTTTTTTTGCAATTCTCACCCAGTCAACCAGGTAACCTGCCTACCTCCTACCTGCAATTTTTGTCTCCATGCTCAAAATGAAGAAATCAACCCCAAAGCCCCCAAAGCGCAAGAAGCAAAACTCTCATCCAACATTGAACCCCTGATGGACATGGATTCACAAATTCATGACCCACCTTGCTCTTACCACCTGTCGGACCTTCGGTTTGACATGTATGGTAGCTACCTCAAAGGAGAAGACCCTTTTAGGGTAGTAGAGTCAGGCTTATATTATCAAATTGCGCCATCTTTCTATCACTTTCCTGAGTTCATTTCATGGATTACCATGCATTATGTTGAGAAGAATAATTATTTTATATCTTCAACTGGAGTCAAAATCCCTGAGATAACTCCAGAGCTGATTTAGAAGGCTCTAGTATATCCAGTTTCTCCTAAACCAGAAAAATTCACTGAAACCACCTTATTTTACAGTTACGCTGCCCTCTTAGCTGGGGAACAACAAACCTTTTTTGCGAATGATTTTGGGCCCCGACCATCAATCCTTGCATTTTGTCGACACTTTCCAAATATCTACATTTACAGAGCCAGTGCAACCCATCCTCACTGTAATTGCCTAGCTCTTGTGTTAAAATTATGTAGCTGCGGTCAACTTCCACTATGGACAACTCAGATGGTCAAGATTATAATTACATTAGATTCCTCTTTTTGAGAGGACCAAAATCTACCTATAGATCGCCCCAATCGGTTAAGCGGAAGTTAGATTATGAATTATTTTATCTATTAAAGTGTAATGGAATGGGTCGACCTAAGAACATGTGGAATTAGTCAAGTCGGCCTTAACCCAAAGTGAACCCCCACAAAAACTATAAATAGAGGCGACCTCAAGCTCATTCTCACACACTTTCTCAAGCGATCTTCGATTTGCATCCATTGTCTTGGTTCGTTTATTTTGTCTTGGATCACACAGGTTCGACGAAAGAAGCTCCTGCAAGGTTCAGAATCACATGCAAGAGGCTTGCTCTAAATTGGGGCTTCTAGGCCATAGCTGTGGGCACAAAAATGCGTAATTCGGGCCAGAGCCGCAATCATAGTGTGACAAGGTAGCGACTAGAATGCCATAGCGCGGGTTGAGCGTATTGAGGTTGCCGTTAGGGTTCCTAGGCTAGAACATGTTGATTATGACCTTAGGCGCAGACACAGTGAGTCTAGGTAGCGACCTCTTCAACCAAAGACACATCGTCTTGAGGTCGTGGCTTATGGTTTCTGGGTAGATATGAGCTCGATCCAATCACCAGTGCTCGTGCAGATGATTGCAGACAACTTTGATAATGTCCTAGATTCAGATCTATGACTGGATAATTGTTTTCATTGAGTTTCAGTGATTAGTTGTATACGGGGTTTCGTACCATTGTATATTTGCAGATCTGTAGATTTGATCTATATATATTTTCGCTACAAGATGTATCTAAATTTCTCACTCAGTATCAACAATGTTCATCGGTATGCTACAACAAGTGTCAGTGCATTTCGGTTCTCAGATTTAGGCTCCTTCAACATAAGAATGTTTATGGTTTTATTGTGCATATGCTAGTTGTTTTCTACATGATGAAGATATGGATCTATGGATCATTGTACTCTTGTTTAATGAATAATTTGATGACGATCTAAGAAGAATAATTTGCAAGGGTTTTTCCCATAGTGTGTTTTGCCCTGGTCTCAGACCAATCCTGGTGTCTCCATGTGTGCATGCTTTTCTTCCTTTGTTCCTTTACGTTCCACTACTTCATAGATGATGATGATAGTATTGTTATTTCTATATAGTTGCTCATGCTGATGGTTAATAATGTAGATATGTATAATGATATAATTATTTGGGGTGAATTTAACATGTTATTGAAGAAATGCAACTATCAAAGCAAATAAAAATGTAGCTATATGAAAAATTAACATGGTTTCATAGCTGGGCTGAAGGAAAGCCATGAAGATCACCCCCATGGAGACACTATTATGGAAGTAAGAAAAGGATGGTAGATACCTAAAATAATTCTAGGGTATGAAGAAAACCCTAGGTAATTAGTGCATAAAGGTTTGATGGTGAGGGTCTGAGAGAAACCTTGATTTATGTCTTGATGTATGCAACCCTAGCATGATCAAGATGCTCAAGCACTTGGGACTAATTTGATAAAGCCCCAGATGATCTGGTTGTTGATAAATTTTATTGAAGGCAACAATGTTTTATGGTCTATGGATGGCTCTTGAAGGTTGGTTCAAGAGGGAGAGGACAATCTCTCATTGAATATAAGTATTCCTTGACTTGTGACCTTACTCTTGTTTATACTTATGGATCTCACTATTATGATTATTGTTTTGATAATTGCTTATGCTTCCTGCATGTATATTTGAGCACCTAGATATTTCTAACCTACTTGATGAGATGCGATGAGTGGATCCCTCTTGAGGATCTTTTGAAATGTAGGAAATATGGCTAGATCTGGAAAAGGTAAAGATGCACTTGAGCATTACAAGTTCCCTATGTGAAGATGCATAGGTAATACCACAATGTATGAATGGTATATTGTATTTCAGCTATAACATTGATGGCTAGATCAACCCTATGGTATGTTGAGAATGTCTCCTTCGCAAATGGCTCCTACATGCATATGAAAGTGATTGGGATTTATGTTTCCTATGATGAAATGGTGCACTTGGTATTGAATGTTTTGATCATGATGATCTTCTTGATTCTGCGAGGCTACTTATTGTTGATCTTGGATATAGTGGCACAACTTGATGTTTGGCTAACATCTATTGTTTTCGAGATCCTGATTATGACTATAGTAAATGGTACTCTTGACTCGTGATATGCAAAAGACCCGTTGGATATCTTATAGAAGGTTACCTCGTGGTATTGATAATTCTTGTGATAAGCATGATGAAAGCTCATGGAAAGAGAGATTGCACTTTCTTGGTTTATTGAATAACCTAACTTGATCTCATTGATCATGAAAAACATGGTATTGATGACCATGATGATAGAGGTATCTCTATGAGATTGATGTTCTAGATCTCTTACTACATGTGGTTATGGCATCGGTGAAATTAAATGCTCTAACTTGGTGTATTGTTATTAGGTTCATAATATTGTGTTGTCAGATCTACCTATTGCCACGATCTTTCAAGTCTAGCCCTTGATGAAAGATTTATGACATGATGTTGAAGATCATGTTAGATATGTGTTTATGGTATAACAGATCTGTTGTTGCATGAATCCAGTAAAGACAGGTCGATGACATGAATAAAAATAAAATTACATGCTCTTCTGTGATTTATGGGTATCTAACATTGTTGATCTACAACAGAGGTATGAGCCTCACTCGCAAAAAGGAAGGCCCATAGATGTGACTATGCTTGATAGACACAAAATTGAAGTTTTGTACACGAAATCAGTCTGTACTTTGAATCAAGGGATCTTTGACATATCTTGCCATTGTAAACTGATTTCTGAAGTTGTCAGGTTAAATTGATGATCAAAGTAAATAAAGGATTAGGCATGAAATCAAATGGTCACCTGGAATATGTCAGTTCTGCAGATGTGTTGCAGATAGCAGTAAGATATGTCAACAATAAAAGTTTGTATGTTTGAATCAAACTTGTGTTTGCAAGTGACTGGGCCATACATATGAATATGTCGTTATGTTTTGGCTGATTGATACAAATGAGCAGTGTTTGGAAATTTGACGTGATGTTTTAGAACTTTGATTGATTATAGATCTCTCTATTTGGACTTGATCTGTTGATTGTTGATTTTCCCTAATGACAATGCTATGTGGGCATAGTGACCTTCAGTGTCGCATGTGAGTATTCAGAATTATGGTTCTGTATTGGCCTTCTTGTTCCTAGCACAATGGTTGTTGTGATTCAATATGAAGATGGAACCTGCTTGACTTAACCTCGATGTATGCACATGAATATAGTGACGTAAATGGCTTGTAATGACATGTTAATGATAAACTTGATGGCTTGACAGTAAATTAAGTAAAGACTTGATATGAGCTCTACCAGTTACCTGGTTGAAAGAATTGATATGATGACTTCAATGTGTTTGATAATAGCTTTTGGTTTGGCTTCTAAACTTTGATGAGATTATTTTGTTGACAAAACATTGATTTATGTAAGGCTGAGTATGTTGGCTTGGTAATACATTATGCTTACCGAGAGCATTGCATGATTCAAAATCCTCGAATAATATTTTTCCATATTTGACAATTATCTGATGAAGTCAGGATAATGAGTTCCAAGGTATGACCTTGATTTTGATTATGGCTTTGATTATACATACTGATAGTCTACACTTGGCAGGTGATGAGCCTCTGCCAATATAAGAAAGAGGGAGATGGCTTCTGAATATCGTAATGATGTATCATGGCACGATGAATCAATTTCTGGAATTTGGGTAAGAAATCCCATGTTGCAAAAATGTTGAAATGTCTTTTTGTAATGTAAATCCTTGGATGCTCTGATTTAAAGTTCAAATGCTATTGATAGTGACATGGCATCTGTTAGTTGATTGAAGCATTGATGTTTCGTTTTGAACATCCATCCGTATATGATTAAATTCATGATTGAGCTGCTTCATTCAGAATTTCCACCAAACATACTTTTAAATATTTGTATGAAACATTCTACTTTTAAAGGTTGAGATATTTCTCTCATGATATGTAGCTGCATGAATGAAATGATGATGTTTGGGATTACTATTGATGATCACATTTGGATGTTGCCTTAATATGAGATCTACCATGATATCTTGGATGAGAGGTCCATAGCACGATCGAGGTCGGGTAAAATGCTGCTAGCATGGCTAGTTGCGAGGCATGATGTAGAAGCTCCTTAGAGAGTTGTCTGAGCATGATCTGGATAAGACATGAATACACTGTGATGACAGAGAATCCCATATACACATAGTTGCGACAGGGATTCTTACATTGAGACAGTGCACCTGCTTGAGACAAGTTTAGGCTTGTGTTTTGTCAGGGTCTTATATTTTATAGGATGAATTGATAAATATTTGTTGATTTGGGTTTAAACATGTTGTAAATAATATTTCATCTTTCAAATTATTTCCAAGAAAAGAAAAGAAAAATAGAAAAAGAAAAAATAGAAAGAAAAAGAAAAAGGGGATATAAAAATATATATTTGTGAAAGAAAAAATGAAAGAAAATAATAAAAATATTTAAAATAATGAAAAACCCAACAAGTGAGCTAGTCTAAATGTCACTCAATCAGAAAATAAAAAAATAATGTATAAAATTAGAAAAATAAATATACATGCTTGTCAATCAAAATGCAACATTTGAAATAAATTAAGTAGGTTTAATTAATTAATCGCACCATTTAAGCGCGATTAGTTAAGCTGTAAGTAAAGTGAGTTTTCATTAATTTTAATAAAATAGGTTTAATTAATTAATCACACCATTTAAGCAGGATTAGTTAAGTTGTAAATAAAGTGGGTTTTCATTAAGTTTAATAAAATTGGTTTAATTAGTTTAATTGTGCCTTTTAATGCAATTAATTTGTTTTAATAAAGTGTTTTTGAAACGACATTTTTTGTCATTATGTAATAAAAAGTGTGCAAAATCCAATGATGGAGATCAAACCCACCTAAAACAACGACGGGACATCAAGTTCGGGACCCCCCCATCCATTTTGACGGTTAATCACGGGGGGTGTGGGGGGAGGGGGTCCCGGCAAGTTTCCCTTTCCCACTAATCACTACGTGGTGCCCTCTCATCATATTCGCACCCCCCCATCGCCCGCCTAAAACCGTTTACCGACCCACCCTCGAAATCCGCTCAAAGCACTTGACCGTTGAACTCTTTTCCCTCCACTCCATACCTCTCTCTCCAAAGAACTTAATCGTTGAATTATTTTCCCTCCGCTCCATCCCTCTCCCGCCACGTATCCCCTCACCTCCGCTCTCATACTTCCACGTATGTGTCCCGCTTGGCCCTGCTCCCTCTACCATTACACTCCCCATCCTATCAAGTCTCGCCACGTGACCTACTCGTTATCCTAACCAATCGATCTGCTCTGATAACGTCTAAAACCCAATGGTAAGCCATTTAATCTATAAAATGACTATTGTCCTATTTTGGTGGCCCCTCCCACGCTCTATCCTGAACTATTGAGAAAGAAAAATCGTCATAGAGAACCAATCAATAGCTAAATCTGCCATCATGACCTAGTCGGCAAAATCAGGACTTGTACAATGTCCATTCATCAAGCTTACTTGTCACCAGCTGCAATTATCGAGCCATCGACCTCTAGTCGATTTAATTCCTGGGTAATTGCAACAATCCTGATCTTTTCCTTTTCATCATGGCTCCTAAATGAAAATCTAAGAAAATAGATAAGAAGCCCATGCTACCTCTTGTCATTAATCTAGACCACCTGCCCCTAATAGATGAGGAGTATAAGATACTTGAAACTAGTTGTGAATTTGATCTTTATGAACTTCAAAACTGGTTAAAGCAAAACTTCATTGACCAAAGTGATGAATTGGGTTTGTGGGACTCAATTATACCCCAATTCATCTTTCCCCACACCCATCATTTTCCTGAATTTATGGAAATGTGCCATTCTAGATATATCCCTAGCAAGAGAGCCATTGTAACCCATAATGGTGATATTATTTTCACCATAACACCTCAGTCAATAAACCAAATGTTAAAAATTCCCGAGTCAATTAATCTAATGTAACAAAATCCAAATATTGACTCCCTAAAGCCATTCTCTCAAGAGTCCCTCATTGATCTCTACAAGAACCTTACCTTCCCTAACAAAGCTAATTTTTTTGGGATTTTATTACCCAAGGATGCCCAATTACCTGAGAAAATTCCTCCTTATCCATCCTCCATGTTCTCTTAAATGAAAAAACAAATCATATCCATAGTTTCTTGTTTACTAGGCTATCAATCCAATCAATGGGTTGATGAAGCCATCATGGGATTTTTGTAAATTTTCTCAAAGGATGAAAAGTCCTCAATTATCTTCAACAACAATGAATTCAAAGCAAATTCCATTCATGAACAATTCTTAAAGTTTTCCACAAAAGGGAGTTTCAAGCATGTTTATGTTTTAATGTACTTAGTTTTATTCGATTAGGAAAACCATTTTCAGTTTACATTGCAGAAATTGAATGAACAAGGAGAGGCCCAATCTATAATTCATTGGAATTCCTTGGTAAGGGAGCATACCAATGAGTTTACCTACAGTGACTATGTTGACCAATTTTTATATGTAGCTTCCTACCTATTGAACATTGATGTTGAACCAAGAATAGGGTCAGAGATAAAGATATTTTTTCATCTCAATGAGCAGACTAAAACAGGTTACTGGTACATGTACCAAAACTACACTGAAATAAGAGTGTATGGATGTGAAATACCTCCATACAAGTTACCTAAGCATATCCCTATGAGGATATTTTCATTAGAATATATAAGACAAATGATCTATATATATGATCTACATTTTGTTGCAGCAAAGAAGAAGTCTCAATTTAAAATCAAGACACAGGTTGGACCTTTTTTTGGTAACACAAGGGAAGCAGGAAAGGAAGCTGATTTTCTCCTAAGAAAATGAATTTCAAACTCAGCTTCACCTGGTCATATGGCCCCTTTGGCATCATTTCAAAACTCAGAGTAGAACAAAAGACTACTCCCTATACTCACACTCCAAGGCCCGAGATAGACAAGTTTATGAATCAAGAGTAGTGGGAGGAGAATACTTTACAAGAGGCAGAAGAGCAGGTTATATCTACAACAATCTAACAGAATCCAGAACCAAAAGAGAGACATGACAAAAGGCCGAGGCAAGATGTTTCCTCTTCAGTCACAAATATTGGAGAAAAATATTTCCTAATCTATAAGAAAAAGCAGAAGACTAATCCAACATCATATTTTTTGCACGAAGATGATACACATGCTACTATAGTTCTAACATGTTCTTGTGCTTCTATTTTTCCAAGAATTGAAGATATTTTCAAAGAATCTCCATCCTCCTTAGTCTCCGAAGAGCCTCTAGACACATCTCAAACAAAAAAATTGGTTCATAACCAGGCTGAACCAAATATATTTCCCAAATACAAGGAGATTAAGAAGAAAAATGAGATGATCAAGGCTGCCACCTATTCTCAATTTTGGAAATAGACAACAACCTCACAAAATAGGATTATATTTGCCTTTGACATAGAGAAAGGACACATTCAAATTTCTTTCCTCCAAGCAACAGTTCCTTTTCCCAAAATTGCAGATGACTACAAGAATTCCATCTTTTCCTTCGATGCTGATCAGATTCATCTCATTCATCAAATGGACATGCATAAAAAAATAAGTGAGATGTTGTATTCAACTTTGACAAACAAGGCAATTAAATTTTCCAAATTGAAAGAATCAATCAACAATATTTTCCAAATTGAAAGATTCAGTCAACAACATCCAGTCTTAGTTAAAAATTGAGAATATATCCTCTTTGGCTAAAGATACAAAGATTAAATCATTGGAGGATCTAGTAATAAAAATGGGATATGATCCTAAAGATGTAAAGGTTGCAGAATAAATTGTTAAAAGAAAGAATGCAAACATTGCAGCATTAAGGAAGCAACTCAAGCTTCCATCAACTGAAGATCCTCAAGCAAAAGAATTTGGACACTTAGAGCAAGACAAAGAAGACATGTTCAAGATCATCATTAAACAAATGGATATTGAGATGGAGAAATTGTTAAAATAAAAGGAACAATCCTCTCAGCTAGTAGTCATTCCACTCACAACGGTTCCTATTGCAGGTACAGTTCCCATTGCAGGTACATCGACAACAAAAGCATCCACTTCAGCAGGGGTACAGTCTAAAGATGCATGAGGAGAATTGATCAAGCCCATGGAAGAAATGTCCATCAAAGGGAGGGAAATTGAAAAGATGAAAGCTCAGCTTAAAAACATTCAGGAACATAAGTTAAAAATTGGCAATAAATATGCAGCAAAGCTTCAAAAGAGTCACAGACAGACCCTGAGAATTGAACAACTAGAGAATGAGTCTGCTATGAATCAAACAATTTCAAAGGCTAAGGAGAACATATGGGTCGAAATAAATGAAGCCATCATTAAAATATGGACCTCTATTGAGATATTTTTTGAGAAGGAGGAGCTAGTAAGGAGATCAAAGGAGATCATGGAAAAGGTAAAGGACAATTTGGGACAAATGCCAAGTGAAGAAAATACATTGATAAAGGTCCTAAATTCAAAAACAAAGGATGATCTAGAAGAATTTGAGATTACAGAAAGAACAAAAACCATCCTTGAAGTCAAAGGGGTCCTTACTAAAAATAATATAATGTTTCAATTAAAAATGCCATAACTTAGAAGCCAACATTCAGAAATTTCACAGGAAATTTAATGTGTTGAATAAAAAAGGGCTGCCAAGGCTAAAAGGAATTAGAGAAAAGTTAGTTAAATTGGAGGATTAACAACAAAAAATGTACACCATAGCCAAATACAAGTCAAAGTTTTTAACTATCAAAGGAACCATCACAAGAAAAGCCTTCATGGAGGGCTTGGAATTCGACCTACTCATTAAACATGAAATAAAACATTTGTTCCTAATCAAACCAACTTTCCAGAAATATACCAAGGTAGATGAAACTTACAGGAAGTTAGCTAAATTCTCCATCCCAGATGAGAATAGATGGGATAAATTGTGTTGAATTTTGAAGTAAAAGGAGGTTTTACATTTTCAGCAACAAAGCAACAGTTTTTCAGGCTGAGTCATCACAAACAATCCTCGAAGATAGTGCCAGAAACTTCATCAGTTTTTGTTGTCCTACATTTTTGTACTATTTTTATAAACAATTTTTGAGATATTTTGTAATAAATCCTGATATTTTCAATTAAGACATTTTGTTAATATTTCTATATATACTTCATAAATCGAAGTATTATGGGTTGGGACTTTATGAAGAAAAAAGTTTTTTGATGTAAAGTTGTTCAGTGAGCTAAAGGTGATCATTTTCAGTAATACAGAAAGTTGTTCCAGGATTCATGTGTCAGACGAATTGGTGATCTTTTTCCTCTTGTGAAATTGTTATTTATCTGTTTTTCCATATGTTACTGTTATCTGTATTGTTTAAAGAAAATTATGGGTTGAATTTTTTTAATTACACTTTGAACTAGATTATAAAAAACATATATGTTTTCAAACTGAAATTAAATATAGAATTAATTTCTAAATGATCTATGTTTAATTGAATCCAAATCTTTTCCTCCAATTCACCCTACAAAGCTCCAAAGATCCAATAGTCCACCTAGCTTTCCCTGCTACACTTCATCTGCTATTTCTGCACTTGATCTACTTAAGGTTTATGACTCCATTTCCCAATGGATTATTCTTGAAGTTTCAACCAAATATTTTAAAAATCAACCTCTAAAATCAATAACTAGCCTAATACCTTTAATCAACAAATCTAAATCATAAATAAAGACCCCTCTTTGAAGCTGGAAGGGCTAGATCCTAGCTTCCAAAGTGGTTTTGTGGTTATCTCTGGGTTTCTCTCACAACCTTGGGAAATTACGAAGTTCTAACATAGTGGCGACCATACTGGGGACCTCGAACACATCAGATTTAAAATCAACTTTTCCCTGGTAATATTTATTTTTATGCTTAAAGCTATTTCAAAGTGTGTGGCTAAGAAATAGATCTTATTAAGGTTGTTTTCCACTTAAATGTTCTGCATATTTTACATTTTTAAATATACTATTGTAGATATGGCTCCCAAAAGGATACAAACTAGATCTAATCCAAATCCTAACCCTCCTAAAACTGTTGAAGATCCTGAAAAGTTGGTAAGGAAAAAGAATCCCACAGAAAGCCAAGCTACTAGTAGCTCCTTATCAAGAACAAATTCTTTGCCAGAAATTCTTGTAACAATCGAAGATATTCAATTTGAATTGTAGTTTGAGAATAGTCTTTTCAGATCTAAATCAGAAAGTCTTACTCCCGAAACTATTTTGGATCAAGCTTAATTGAAACCTTTTCGTAAAGGCTAAAAGTCACATGCTTCACAATCTGATAAATATACTATAGAGCAATTTGAAAATCTTGAAGATATGGTTAGAATATTAAATAGAACTATTTAAGGTGTTGATCAACACTCTTCTTCATTTCCAATTCCTTCATTTATTCCACCTTCATCTACCACTTCATTTTCATTCAACCCTTTTTCGAATTCAACTCTTATTCCTAACATACCAATTGTACATACTACAACATTCCCATCTTCTTCTACAACACCTCCAGCTCCTTCATTAACCCCTATTGTAACATCATCCACAACTCATATTCGAGTCATGGCGGGATGATATGCTCCTTTGGCATTGCAAGCCCCACTACATGACCTGCCACAAAACTATGCACATAGAGTACCACAATTTGATGGTACAGGTCCTATAATAACACAACAAAACATTGATAGAATAAATGACTTCTCTGATCTACAAGAAGTAGATTTTGATGATGTGAAAATGAGGTTGTTGCACAAATTTAATGGGATAAGTAAAGAAATGGTATAGAGCATTACGAGTTGGAAGTACTGTAGATCTACATCAGTTCCATCAAAGTTTTCTTACTAAATGTGAAGTTAAAAAGAACCCCCTCCAAATTATTGAAAAATATGAAGCTTTAAAGAGGACCCGAAATAAAACTGTCCAGGATTACTGCACTAGATTTAGCAATGTTTACAAGTCTATCCCAACTTCATTAAAACCCCCACCTGGACTGGCCCTAATTCGTTTTCCAGAAGGATTTGATGCTGATATGGCTTATCAACTGAGAGAAAGAAACCCAACCACACTTGAAGAGATGCATAGTAATGTTGTTAGTGTAGAGGATAATTTATTAGCAAAAAGAGCTAATATAAGAACTGAAAGAAGGGTCACTATCAAAGAGGAATCTTCTTCTTCATCAGACTTAAAACTAGACAGTCTAGTTAAAACTATGGAAAAAATTATGGAGAGAATGATTGTGGCAGATAGAATACGTCCTAGGGAACCTCAAGGGGGCCCTCAAATTCAAAATCCAAATTTTATATTGAACATAGAGAACTAAGAGGTCATGCTGATCAGCAATAGATCATACCTCATTTTCAAGAAAAATTTTCTGAAGAAAAATAAGAAACTATGCAAGAACTTGAAGAAAGAACTGCTTAGCACACTGTGTAGTTATAGGGTAGGCTCTTTACTTTATTTTTGTAGAATAATACAACTTAGCCTTATAGGCGATTCCATTGTGACTCAAGATCCCTTTGTAATCTTAGCTGAGAGAAGCCCCCCTTCACACAATACACATGAGATAAGTCCCCATCATATGCGAGAGATTATGTTTCCCATGTTCCCACTAGACAAGATATTGTGATTGAGATTATCAAGTTGCCACCATACAGTGTAATGCAAAATGGTTGAAAGACACTGAGGCGTCGATGCATTGTATGGCACTATCTCTCTTTTCGGAGTATGAAATGAGAAAAGCCGGGAGTCCGATTAAATAAATATTTTTGGAGAAGGTGAAACATACCTTGTCTTTCTTACACAAGAAGAACAAGACCTGTTTTAATCTTCATTGCCAGAGGATATGCCTACAAAGTCACTAGATTATCAACAAGGATATCAAAATGCTTTTATGGAAGTACATAAGTGTTGAAGAGGTAAATCCCCTCTGCGGACAGAGGCGATCCCTACTAGCCCAGAACGGGTCTAGCAACAATCATCAAATGCTACAACGCAAGTTCCTAATTGCGAATAAACAGACCAACGATGGAGGCCTACCTGGAGTCCAACACTATGATTCGTAGAAGAGATAGTGTTCCCGTTCCTCAGCCTCGACAGATCACGATCCCCACAATCTCCGTGAATGGACACCTGCACATGCAAGAAACAATACGAATACAAGCATAAAATCCAGAATACGCAACTATATATCAGTCAGAAAGGATATAACTCATCATTATCATAAGTGAAAAACGGAGTGGAACCATAACCAGTAGTCATTCATTAATAAGCAATCGAAAAAGAGTACAACCAATGTTTTGACGCTGAGGTCTCCTTCGGAGGGGTCTCCAGTAGTACACGTCTCGCAAAGCCTGCCAGGGATGGGACAAGCCTCTCTTAAAGTCTCTCGACGATAGTCTCCTTGCTTGAGTTTGGCCTTAAGGGAAGAATGAGGGCTCTTGCAGCATTAAGGCTCTTGGGAATTTGAGAACTTGGAGATTCAAGACTTGGGCACTTCAAGACTAGCTTGCAATGGCAATGGGCAAGCTTTTATAGATGGAGGAAGGGGAGTTGGGATCCCTATAATTGTGGGATTGGCCCTATCTTCAAGGAAGCTTCCATGAGAGGTGGAAAACCACTTCCCCTTCATGGAACTCCTGGAGCCAAACCTCCCAACTCAAGATAGATAACAGTTTCTGAGTCTGTTGAAACGAAACTTCCGCCATTTTATTTTAAAAAACACTCCTTAAATTGGCTGGCGCGACTGCGACTCTGGGACAAAGCGCCAGTTGGCGCGGCCTCTTTGTAGGATTTTCCCCATTGGCGCGAGTGATGAACTGGCTACCCGCGCCAATGCAAAAAGGGATGTTTTTATGGTTTTTTGCAAGGAGATGTCTTCAGGGCAATTGAAGCTCATGTTTAGAGGAATGCAATGATAGCGGTTTCAAGGCATGACATTGCTCACATGTCACAAAATGGGCCCTCTAATGTGCGGGACGGGGAATGGTAGGGACGGCGACAAATTACTGTGTAACAGATTCCCCCTAAAGCATGAGGCCCGAGAGAGAGAGAGGGGTGAAATGCTTTACGAGAACGTGTCCAACTGAAACTCCGCCGGCGGAAAACCTGCGTGGAGAAATACAACTGATATCTCAAGTACATGATGTATATGTGGTATGGACGCAGCCATCCAAAACAGAGTATACAATAATCCAGATCCAAGGTATGGACGCAGCCATCCAATGAGGATCGATAAATAGACTCAGGTATGGTCGCAGCCATCCAGTGAATAAGTCATGTAAATAATAATCCACAAAATCGCAGCCTGGATTACAACAGACACAATCCAGGGTCTTGCGCTCCATCTCGACCCAAACAAAGTACAAGTTCAAGCATGCGAATATGTGAGCTGAAGTCGAACATGCGAGAACATAGTTTGATTACCAGCCAATGATGAGAGCTGTTAACAGACTCGAGAGGAACCACTAATAATGATGATGGCCGTCAAGGTACTAAAGGTACAATCTATGGCATGTGAATCAATGAGCTGGCGTCAAACACCCATAGAATCACTCAATCGGAGGCCAATGATGAAAACCTCACGTCGAATGCGACGAACCTGCCATTGAGGCATGCAGGATCCAAGGTACCATAAGGGAGTCTCTAGATCAGCTTCCTGGATAATGAGCTGAAGTCGACAGGAAGTGACCTTGATCGAAGGTGGGCCATAATGTTTCCCACATCATCGACACGAGACAGAGGAACACGATGTTTTTGTTGTGAATCAGGATCATATGAGAATCAGAGGAAGGTTGATATTTGTAGAGGTCAACTTCTCTTGAACATATAACGACACAAATAGTGGTTTTGGCAGTATTTGACATCAATGGATCAGAGGTCATGGTGACGAGGCAATGAGCAGAGGAGAGGCCAAAAAGGATTATCCAAACCCACGGAGGCAAGTGAAAGAACGAGATGAGATATCCCCAACCCAACACAAATGCACACAAGTGCCATGTTCAAGAGCGACATACTGCCGACATGACAATGATGATGGTTCCATTTTTCCCCCACCATTTCTGGCGAGTACCCCAATTATTTTTGATAACAAGCTTGAAGGGGATAGCATATGCTTGTAATATAAGTCCGCCCTTCGGGCGAATCCATCCTAGTGCATTTAACGAGTCCTAGGAAGGAGGAACTCTGAGAACGTCATTTCGACTGGATTCGATGTCATCAGGGTTTAACGAGTCTGACAAAGGGAGAACTCAGCGTCTTTTCATGTTTAGAGAGTTTGAAAAGACAGCAGAAAAGTAAACTCCACAGGTCCCTTTTCGTAAATAGTTCCTCAGATCCGAAAAGGTAGAAAACAATATCCAAGAAAACCTCCTAGTCGCGATAGGCTAGGGTATTCCTTTTTCGTAAATAATCCATCCCAGCCCGAAAAAGGGGTAAACGTATACTGGGTAGATGTCGATTCGTGTCCACTTTAACGAGATCGAAACGACAAGGGCCTCGACAATCTTTTCATGTTTAGAGAGTCAGAAAAGAGCTGAAAGATGACTCCAAAGTGACTTTTTCATGTTTTTACCGAGTCCGAAAAAGTATAAAATACAACTCGTTTCGCCGTTTACGTTGCAAAAAACCTGTTGCTGCACAGAAAGGCAAGTGTAAAATCCATTTTCGACAAAACATACGAAATTTTAATGAAAAAATGACTTTTTAAACCTAAATAGAGCTCAAAAAGTTATAAATAAGTCTAAATGGTAAAAATAAAATTACTTTTACTTTTTACCTGAGTGAAGAGCAACATTGGTCCATTTACTGTGCAAACTTCTGGCGGCGATTATGACCGATCCGGGCTACCATTCAGAGTTCCGTCAGTTCCAGGTAAAAGGTGCTTCCTCATACTTCATTTCAATCCATTTTTTAATAGTTTTCCATCATGCAACAGACTTCTGTGGCAAATTTTTGAATTTTTAGGGCTCCGCTCATTGGCGCGGGTATCGGGCACGGACCCGCGCCAATGGGCTTTTATATGCAAAAGGCTCGCGCCAACTGGTGCGACTGTTCCTAAAACAACCGCGCCAGCGGCCGAACCCAATTTTCCGCCTAAAAATTCGACATTTTGATCAATTTGAATGAATTTTGAAGCTCAACAGAGATCTAATTAAAGGTTTGTGACCATGTTGATGCAGGAAACCGAGCAAAATGGTGATTGAGTGGAAAGAAAGAGAGCATGGGGAAGAGGACGAAATGGCCATGGAAAATGAGGCCTGCATGAATGCCCTCAGAAACTGTGGGCTCAAGAAATTCTTCCTGATACCTTATTTACGAGCTCAACCTGAGCTACTTCAGTACCTGGTGAGCATTTGGGATGAACAAGAACAAGTATTCAAGCTACGAGACCAGGTGTTAGAACTGGACGTTTCTGATGTGTACTTCATAACCGGACTGTCGCGCAGAGGTCTGGTACCCATACTGACAGGGAGCAGACCGTCGGGTGAGAAAATGGAGGAAGTGATGGCACGAGTGTGCCCACGGGCACAAATGGGATCAGGGAGTAAAAAGGTGGATATCCACACTATCCCCAATCTGGCACTACGAGTAGTACTACATACCATCACGCGGGCTGCGGGATCGCAGGCACCGCACGAAGCGATGAAAGCCCAACTCTCACTGGCTTCAGAGTGCATGAGTCCCATACTGTTTGACTGGGCCACAACAGTAACGATCAACATCAAGAGACAGCTGACGAGATGCAAACAAGCCAAGCTGAAGCAGTTTGGCTACGGGTCCATCCTGGTATCGTTCATTCTGTAACGATTACCAATCTTCCAGGGCCAAGGGGCCGTTGTAGCGGAGCCGATACCACGAGAGCCGATAATGGCTCGCTGGGCAGCACTAATGCCCAGAGCGAGAGGAGGCCAATAGATGTCCTGGAGGCCAGAGTTTTTTGGGTGGTTGCGGCGCCAGTTGATTGTAGTTGAGGACTGGCCTTATGCTAGGACAGACTTTACTGGAGACCCAGATCTCCCACTGCCGGAGGGAGAGGATTGGGATGAAGAGCTGGGTATGATCTGTTTTTATTTTGATTTTTGTGTTTTATGATTTTTTGTTAATACATGTCCGTTCTGACAGCAGTTACATGCGTATGCAGATGTTGGCCCAGAGAGACCAGCTGGGATGTCTCCTATCGCACAGAGAACTCAGCTCGCAGGTTGATCCTCATGAGGAGGGCGCGGAAGGAGGAGAGTTGGTTCAGAACCTTGAGGGGATTGCCCGAGGGATTCTGGACTACGCCCGGCTGGAGGATGTACCGTTAGCATATCAAAGTCATATGGTGGGAGTGCCTAGTCGCCTCCACCATCTACTGAGACGCCTAGTGCGTGCAGTGACTTGTTATCATGAGCACCACGCAGACTAGCCTCCTAGGGTTTTATTTCATGCATATTTTTGAGAGACGTGTCGTCTTCGGATGTTATAAGACGAACATGTATATTTTTTGATCTAATGTGATGCACAGTATGCAAACATTCGATATCTATATATATACATATCTATTTTTGGATGGATCTTTCTTTTCACGTGATGATGTTTTTATATGTCATGCGAATATCTAATACAATGTTATCTAATGTATCAGTTGCATAACAAATGACCCAAATGAAAAGTTCACACAATGTATCTAATCACACATTTCATTTTTACGCAAGCTTAAAAGCACACATGGACACACATATGCAAACTATGCTTGAGAATGAGTTTTATTTTTATGCAAGCTTAAAACACAAACTATGCTTGAAATAAGGAAAACGGGCATGCCCCCTGGCATGGTGTCTCAATTCGAGGAACATGCCCCCCAAGCTTCAGTCCATTGGAAATGGAGTGAAGGTTCAACACAAGAGATTTGATCTAAAGTTAACAAAACTCGAATTGAACTGGCTCGTGTTTCATTATTTTAACGAGGTTGACACACTTAAAAGAACTATCCTCAAACAGCTTGTTTCATTGTTTTAGGAGCTTGACACAAGTGGAGGAACTATGCTCCGACAGACTTGATTTCATTTTTAAGGAGCTTGACGCAAGGGAACGAACCATGCTCCGATAGACTAGTCGTCATGATGAACAGGAAGTCATGGCTTCCAAGAGTCCCGCACTAGGTGGGAGGATGACATCTTGGAAATCAGGACCCAATGCCCCCAGTACATGATGCACGACGGCGTCGTCACTGAGTGCGGGCACGGAGTAGGTAGCCACATAGTTGACCTGCGGTGGGGCAGATACAACAAGTGGATAAAAACCAGGAGGGGGTGATGACGGGCTAGTTGCCACATCAGGACCAAAGAGTGAAAGCTGATCAATGGTCACGATCCGTCCTTCATGCGGAAAACAGGCCACACGAAAAAGGGAGGAGACGAGCGCTCCCATGGCATAGGTGTAATCGCGCCCCAGGAGCAGATTAAAATCCAAGGGGCCTGGAACGACCATCACGTCCATATGGATGGTTTTACCTCCCAAAGTAACTGGTAACCTTGGGAGGATCCCCAATGGTTGACTCGTCCTTCTGTTAAAGTTCAACAGATTCTGCGTAACAGGCGCAAGCGGCGGTGAACCGAAAGCTTGCCAGGTACTTGAGGATAGAATACTAACAGAGGCGCCTTCGTCTATAATGGTGCTCGGTACGACCAGACCAAGAGCCTGTACTGTGATCTCGAAAGGCACATAAGACGGAAGGCGAAATCCTGCAAATCGACTCCAATCAAAGGAAGCGACTAAACTACTCGGAGGGGCTACCATCGAACCGAGAAGGTCTTCCCCTGGTGTTACAGAAGAAGGAGCATCCTCCATAACCTCCATCTCGAAGGCGGGAGGGGTATCCTCCAAAGCCTCCATGGTGGGAGGCAGAGGAGCAGCTCTTTGAGGTACGGGGACAGGAGAATCTTTCTCCAAGTCTGAGGAATCTGAAGAAACCAGAAGAACATGAGGGGTGTGAGGTCCACTCTCGACGGAAAAGACCTGGTGCACCGTAGACGGGGCCAGCTCAACCGATCCCACGACCAATGGTTGGTCAGGGACGAATTCTTGAATCCGAATTTCTGAGGGAGTGGAATCGACCAAAGATGATTTTTGACCAATCGTATCATCAGTAGGTGGAAGACTCAAAGAGAGCTGTTTATAACTAGCTAGGAGGCATGGTGTGGAAACAGCCGGGTTGTCCAACACTCGCTTGGATTCATCCATATAAGGACAAAGGTGAATGGCATGGTGCCCTTCACACAACTTACAGGGATTGGTGATCTTACTCTGCTTCTTAGGAGCCTTATCAGCACCAGTTGAAGACGTGCCCCCCACCTGGCTCCCGGAAGTCAAAGGCAACGGCGGACGACTGTTGGACCATGCTTCAAGCACCTTGGGAATGCTAGGGCAGTCTCGAAGAAGATGGTCTCCCGTGCACAAAATGCAGGGGAACTTGACTTTCCGTGGAGGGTTGGGAGGTATATCAAGAGGAGATATTTCAGAAACAGTAGTGGCAACTTTAGCCTCTCTTTTATCAGAATTATTCTTCTTTGTCTTCTTCTTCTTCTTCTTAGCCACCTGGTTACTCGAATCCAGACTTTCGCCAGGCGATGTAGAAGAGGAGGACGCAGAAACAGGCGAAGAAGGGGAGAGGTCCACCTTGGAATCGACATGATGTTGTCCAGGTGGAGGAACTGTTTGAACAGTAGCGGAGATATTCGGGACCACAGAGGTTGAAAACAAACAAACAGGCAACCCAACAGTTAACCCAGGAAGGGACAACGTTGCCATGTAAGGAGCACCAACATTCCCAAAAGGAGGAAACTGACCAGGATTCCCTTCTGAGGGGATTCCTTGGTTGGTAAACTCCGAAAAAGTTGCCATCAAAACTCAAAACCACACACGATCAAACGGTCAACAAGCAAAATCTAACAGGGCGTGTAATCGTAGGTGATTAATTTTTACCACATTGAAAAATAAGAAACTTCACCGTTTCATGTTTTAAGAGTCGAGAAACGGTTGAAAAGGTGACTCTATCTCTTTCAAATTTGACACAAGCGTGAAAGGACAAGCGCTTGGTGATCCTTTCAAATTTAGGGAGTCAGAAAAGATCAAATGACTGCTCAGGAATACTAGGCAAAAGGGTGTACCAAATAACCGTGAACTGCAATATACACCTTGGTTTCAATAATGAAAAAGAAATCAACCAAGGACTTTCCGTACGTGCAGGCAATCTCCCCGAATGATGTGTCTGGTGTATCATGGGTATAGGGTGGTAGACTCGGCTTCCTATGGATAAAGGATTGAAACCTAGAGGGGTCTCCCTTTATATACACGACGGTACGGCGAGCACAATTCCGTACTAGTGTTGTCTAAAGCCAAGAGGCGAACGACAGCTACTAGGTTTTAAGACGCCGGAACACGTCTCTAGCCTAGACCTCTACATATGTTTCGTTAGATTTCAATGCTTCCTTAGTGTAAATTGAGTAGATTTTAAAGTTGATATTCAATTACGTTTCAGTTTTCAGGCCCTAACGAATGTGTTGTCTCAAAAATCTCCTAAATGCAAAACTACATGCCACAGTATGTCATTTCGTTCGATGAAAGATAGCTACAGAAGAGTTGAGAGATTTTTACACAAACAAAATGATCAGAAGAAAATCAATGATATCTCTAATGCAACTAATGAAACTAAAAACTTTTCTTTCAAATTCACTAATTACTAGTAAAATCGAAAAGATTTCAATTTGCACTAATCAACCAAAAGCAAAAGAGATTTTTTTTATTTTCAATGTTTGATAGCTAGATGCACTAAACAAACCGAAAACAAACGAAAAGCAATTCGAGAAATGATATTAAGAGAGTAAAACGAGCGAATTTCACTCAATGGCACAAACAATCAGATCTCAAATCGACCAAAGTCTCTCAAAACCAAGAAAAAGTCCCAAAGGCTCCAATGGACCATGTGATCTAGGCCCAAAGCAAGACCAAACGAAATTTGAATGAAGAGAAGAACAATCACCCAAAAATCGCAACGAAACGGTGAAAAACCACTAAGAGAATGCGGAGGAGCAATCAGAGAATTGACTGGACTAACAAAACACCAAAACTCCTAAGGAGGGCTCGACACACAAAGCCACTAGATGCCCTAGGGCTTAAAACGTGAAATCGATGGAGAAAAGCAAACAACCAAAGGACGAAGGCAAACTCCCAGTCAAACCACACTCCAACACACTCAGGTAGTCGAAAAACCAAAAAGAAACAAACTGACCAGACCCAGAGAGCTCAGAACTGAGCAAACCCTGATGCCTCACAGGAGTGGCGCAACTGTGAGGTTATAATTTGCGCCAGAAAGCAATTGGCGCGGGCAATACAAAAGCAACATGCGCCAATCGGCGCGACTGTCGAGCTAAAAAGTGCGCCAGCTGAGTTCCTCAGCCAAAAATAAAAAAGAACTACTCCAGAAGTAGATCAATGATATCCAAGCAAACCAAGAAGCAAAAACAACAAAAGAACCCAGCCCAGAAGGCTAACCAAGCAAGGAAAACCATGAAACAATCAAAACGAGACAATCAAAACTAGACGATCCCCAGCGGAGTCGCCAAATTGTTGAAGAGGTAAATCCCCTCTGCAGACAGAGGCGATCCCTACTAGCCCAGAACGGGTCTAGCAACAATCATCAAATGCTACAGCGCAAGTTCCTAATTGCGAATAAACAGACCAACGATGGAGGCCTACCTGGAGTCCAACGCTATGATTCGTAGAAGAGACAGTGTTCCCGTTCCTTAGCCTCGGTAGATCACGATCCCCACGATCTCCATGAATGGACACCTGCACATGCAAGAAACAATACGAATACAAGCATAAAATCCAGAATACGCAACTATATATCAGTCAGAAAGGATATAACTCATCATTATCATAAGTGAAAAACAGAGTGGAACCATAACCAGTAGTCATTCATTAATAAGCAATCGAAAGAGAGTACAACCAATGTTCTGACGCTGAGGTCTCCTTCAGAGGGGTTTCCAGTCGTACACGTCTCACAAAGCCTGCCAGGGATGGGACAAGCCTCTCTTAGAGTCTCTCAATGATAGTCTCCTTGCTTGAGTTTGGCCTTAAGGGAAGAATGAGGGCTCTTGCAGCATTAAGGCTCTTGGGAATTTGAGAACTTGGAGATTCAAGACTTGGGCACTTCAAGACTAGCTTGCAATGGTAATGGGCAAGCTTTTATAGATGGAGGAAGGGGAGTTGGGATCCCTATAATTGTGGGATTGGCCCTATCTTCAAGGAAGCTTCCATGAGAGGTGGCAAACCACTTCCCCTTCATGGAACTCCCGGAGCCAAACCTCCCAACTCAGGATAGATAATAGTTTATGAGTCTGTTGAAACGAAACTTCCGCCATTTTATTTTAAAAAACACTCCTTAAATTGGCTGGCGCGACTGCGACTCTGGGACAGAGCGCCAGTTGGCGCGACCTCTTTGTAGGATTTTCCCCATTGGCGCGAGTGATGAACTGGCTACCCGCGCCAATGCAAAAAGGGATGTTTTTATGGTTTTTTGCAAGGAGATGTCTTCAGGGCAATTGAAGCTCATGTTTAGAGGAATGCAATGATAGCGGTTTCAAGGCATGACATTGCTCACAGGTTATAGAATGGGCCCTCCAATGTGCGGGACGGGGAATGGTAGGGACGGTGACAAATTACTGTGTAACAATAAGCAATGCAACCTAAGAAGCAAAAATACAACAACAAACCCTCCCAAAAAGTCACCCACTGATACACCTTCTACTAGTCAAACAAAGGAAGTTAATAAAAAAGAAACTCCTTAGAAAGAAACTCCTCAGAGACAAACTCCTAAAAAACAAGAGGTAAGTATTAAGGAAGTGGAAAAGTCTCAAACCTCTTTCAATATTGAAAATGAGCTTTCAAAAGTCAAAATTCCAATCCCATTGCTTGAATTAGTTAAAAAGGATGTCTATAGAAGTCAATTTGTAAAGGCACTACAAATTGAGGAGGGAACTGATAGTGTTAATGTAACTGATGATCGACCCAAATTACCATTCGGACCTGAAGTAGATGGTATTCCACAAGATGAAAATGTTCCTCCATTTTATGTCAGTATTAACATCCATGATTTTATTCTACATAATTCCCTGTTAGATTCAGGTGCCTCACACAATCTCATGCCAAATAAATCATGGAAAATTTGGATTTAGATATAACAAGACCTTATAAAGACCTTTACTCCTTTGATTCAAATAGAGTAAAATGCTTGGGATTAATCAAATATTTGTGTGTTACTCTAACTCAAATCCCATCCAAAAGTTTAGTGATGGATATTGTTGTGGTTGATATTCCTCCTAAGTACAACATGTTGTTGTCAAGATCACGGGGAGAAAAATTACAGGGTACATTACAACTGAATATGACATATGCAACAATTCCTATTTTTGGCCAACAAAGAAGATTGTATAGGGAGACCTTAATGAAATATATTGTGAGTAGCCAAGACAAACCCAATAATTATCTTGTCTACTCTGTTCATTCAGATATGGATTCTTTTATCTTGCACAATGAAATTTGTTTGGAAACAAAAAATCAAGTTGTAGACATCAAATCAGGAGAGTAGGATATTAAAGAAGAACAAATAGAAACTCAAGAACAAGTAAAACAAGATGGATTATGGAACATGGATTTTGATGGGGCAGTAAGTAAAGAAGGAGTTGGTATTGGAGTATGGATCTCTAATACACAACTAATACACAATCATGGACAACAAAGAAATTTCTTACAAACTAAATTTTGATTGCACAAATAATGTAGATGAGTATGAAGCTTTGCTATTAGGACTGCAAAAATTAAAACGAATGGGAGCAAAAAATATTTCAATTCATGGAGATTCCAAATTAATCATAAAAAAAATCAAAGGTGAATATTCAACGAAACATCCTAGAATGAGAGCATATAGAAATGTTGTTTTAGATTTTTTGTAGTGCTTTCCAGAATACCAACTATCATTAATTCCTAGAGATCAAAATGATTTTGCTGATGCATTAGCTACTTCTGCAAGTAGTTGCAAAATTCCTTTTAGAGCAAGAAGAAAACTAGAAATCGATGTCAAACATAGACCTGCTATTCCTGATAATATCAGATACTTGCAATTTTTTTATAATGAAAAAAAACTCGATAATTTGCTGCAACTAAAAGAGGACTTTGAAAATCTGAAAATTGACATAGGACAAGACAATGAAGAAAATGAAGAGGGAAACATTTTCAATCAAACTGATGAATACTTTGAGGAATCTGAAATATTAAAATTAAAGAATAATACAATTCCAAGGGGTCTTGTACCACTTGAAGAATTATTTGATTTTAATGATGTATCTAAAAAGCCGTCAATTCAGCCAGCTGGATCCAAAGTAGAGGATTGCAATATAGGTACTGAGGAAAATCCTAAAATTGTTAAACTCTCCAAATCATTACCTCCGGAAGAAAAACAAAAATACATATATTTGTTTAAACAATATACAAATGTCTTTGCATGGGAATACCAATATTTAAAGGTCTATGACAAAGCCATAATTCAACATACCATAAAAATCAAGGAGGATAAAAAACCTTTTAAACAAAAATTGAGGAGAGTTAATTCTATTCTACTTCCTTTGATAGAGAAAGAGGTTAAAAAATTGTTTGATGCAAACATTATAGTACCACTTAGATTCTCTAAATGGGTGTCAAATCTGGTACCAGTGAGGAATTTTTTTGGAGAAATAAGGTTTTGTGTGGATTTTAGAAACCTAAATAAAGTCTCTCTCAAAGATGACAACCCCTTACCAAATATGGATCATAAACTTCTAAGGGTAGTTGGATCAAGTAGGATTTCATTGCTGGATGTTTTTTGTGATTACAACCAGATTTTAGTACATCCTGATGACCAAGATAAGACAATTCTTACAACACCTTGGGGAAATTTTATGTATGTCAAAATTCCTTTTGGATTGATGAATGCAAGGGCTACTTTCCAAAGAGAAATGGATATAGCTTTTGCAGATGAAAGAGACTGATTCCTTGTGATATATTTAGATGACATAAGTATTTTCTCCAAAGTTGATGAGGATCATTTACATCAGTTGAAAATTGTTTTTGAAAGATGTAGGAAATATGTCATATCTTTGAATCCAAATAAATCTTTGTTTGGTTTAGAAGAAGGAAAATTGCTAGGCCATATAATTTCAAAAGATGGTATTAAAATTGATCCTAGTAGGATTGAAGCAGTTATGAAAATTGATCCTCCAAGAAACAAAAAAGAAGTGCAATATTTCATTGGTAGAATAATTTTTCTAAGGAGATTTATACCCAATTTAGCTGAGCTTCTAAGGGCTATAACTAATATGCTGAGAAAAGACACCGAAATAAAATGGAACCTAGTAGCAAACAATCATTTGATGAAGTAAAACAAGCATTGACACAAGCTCCTGTGTTAATTATGCCCGACTTTACAAAATATTTCATTATTTTTTCTTTTGCATATGAACACACCATTGCAGCAGTTTTGTTGCAGAAAAACAATGAAGGATATGAATAACCTATTGCTTTTTTCAGCAAAGCTTTGAGGGATGCCTCATTAAAATACAATATTACGGAAAAACAAGCCTTTGCCTTAGTAAAAGCAATCAAAGATTTCAGAGTTTACATTCTACATTCCCATATCATTGCATTTGTCCCAAACACTGTGGTAAAAGATATATTTACACAAATTGATCCAAATTTGAAAAGAGGCAAATGGATTGCAATTATTCTAGAATATGAGATTGAGATAAAAATCACTAAGCTCATCAAAGGTAAAGGATTGAAAAAACTAATGGTTGAGTCCAATTTTCATGCACTAGACATAAACTTGATAGCTACGCTTGATGAACATGAAGAGCAAGAGACTCCACAGGTATTAGAAGCTTTTTCTACCTCCCCTTGGGATGCATATATTATTTTTGTATTACATAATTTATAAGCTCTCCCTGGTTTAACTAAAACGAAGCTATATTTCTCAAGTTAAAAGCTATTAAATTTTGTATTTTAGATCAGAATGTGTATTTGAAAGATGTTGGAGGTATTTTGATAAATTTTTTATTGCAAGATGAAGCAAACAAATTCATGCAATAATTTCCTCAAGGGGAATGTGGAGGAAATTTATACTGGAAAAAAACAACCAACAAAATCCCAAGGGTCGTTTTTTACTGGCTTACCTTGTTTGCCAATGTTCATAAGAAAGTCACCACATGCCATCAGTGCCAAATTTTTGAAGGAAAAATAAAACTTTTTCCCTTGCCATTGAAACCAATTTAAGCTGAGGTTCCTTTCCAACATCGGGGTCTGGATTTTATTGGAGAAATCCATCCAAGTTCTTCAGCTCAACATAAATGGATTTTGGAAGCCATTGACTACTTCACCAAGTGGATTGAGGCTATTCTAACGAGAGAAGCTACAAACACTGTAATCATTCAATTTTTAGAAGGTAATATTCTTTCCAGATTTTGCTGTCCAAATAAGATCATTATTGACAATGCCGCCACTTTAAAATAAAAGAGAATGATTTATTTTTGTCACAAATATAACATAAAGTTAGGACACTCCACTTCTTCTTACCCACAAGGGAATGGGTTAGTTGAGTCTTCTAATAAGAGTTTAGTCAACATCATAAAGAAACTATTGCAGGAAAATAAAAAGTCCTGGCATAAGAAGTTGATTAATGCCTTATGGGATGACATAATTAGCACAAAAAAATCTATTGGAATGTATCCTGTCCAATTGGTATATGGAGTGGATACAATTTTTCCTACCTCCCTTGGAATTCCCGTGCTAAAATTGTTGCAAGAATCACAAGTAGAGGAAAATGACTTATAGAGAAGGATAAATCAAACTATACAGTTGCAACGATCTAGGGAGGAGGTCTACAAAAAAACTCAAGTAATTCAAGACAAAATCAAGAAGACCCATGACAAAGGACCAAAGCAGATGATTTTAAATTGAATGATCTAGTTTTGAAGTGGGATGCTAGAAATGAAGACAAAGGAAAGCACAGTAAATTTGACAGTCTGTGGAAAGGACCCTATCAAATTGAAGCCTACCAAGGAAATAGTGCATTCTTTTTGAAGGACTTGGCTGGAGAAGAACTTCCAAGTGGACCTGTCAATGACAGATTGATCAAACACTATTTTTTCCAAGAATAGATAGGTTTTCATTCTGATCATTGTGAATATCATTTTATTTTTCTACTGCAAGTATGGGTGGCTAACATTACAAATTGAAGCTCGAAGAGAAGGCCCTAAGCTTATGATGTGTTGCTTCCATATTTATAATAACAACAGTGAATCAATTCAGCTGCAGAATAAGGACACCACGCCCAAAGGATGAAGGCTACTGATTTAAATCGTTCTTGGCACATCCCAAGGAGGATCCCATCCCCATTGGAGCCATTGTTAGGGTCCTATATTCTATAGGATAAATTGATAAATATATGTTGATTTGTGTTTAAAGAGGTTGTAAATAATAATTCATCTTTCAAATTATTTCCAAGAAAAGAAGAGAAAAATAGAAAAATAGAAAGAAAAAGAAAAAGGGGATATAAAAATATATATTTGTGAAAATAAAAATGAAATAAAAGAATAAAAACATAAAAAATAATGAAAAACCCCAACAAGTGAGCTAGTCTAAATGCCACTCAATTAGAAAATAAAAAATGATGTATAAACTTAGAAAAATAAAAAACATGCTTGGCAATCAAAATGCAACATTTGAAATAAATTAAGTAGGTTTAATTAATTAATCGCACCATTTAAGCGTGATTAGGTAAGTTGTTAATAAAGTGATTTTTCATTAAGTTTAATAAAATAGGTTTAATTAATTATTCACACCATTTAAGCGTGATTAGTTAAGTTGTAAATAAAGTGAGTTTTCATTGATGTTTAATAAAATTGGTTTAATTAGTTTAATAACGCCTTTTAAATGCAATTAATTTGTTGTAATAAAGTGTTTTTGAAACGAAATTTTTTGTCTTTATGTAATAAAAAGTGTGCAAGATTCGATGGCGGCGATCAAACCCGCTTGAATCAACGACGAGCCATCAAGTTTGGGACCCCCCAACCCATCTGATGGTTAATCATGGTGGGGGGGGGGTGGGTCCGAAAAGTGTGTTTCCCTTTCCCACTATTCGCTATGTGGCACCCTATCATCATATTCACACCCCCCATCCCCCCTCACCTAAAATCGTTTACTGCCCCACCCCCCTCCGAAATATGCTCATTCCTCTCCCGCCAAAGCACTTGACCGTTGAACTCTTTTCCCTTCACCCCATCCCTCTCCTGCCATGTATCCCCTCACCTCCGTTCTCCTACTACCACGTATGTGTCCCGCTCGACCCCGCTCCCTCTACCATTACACTCCCCATCCTATCAAGTCTCGCCACGTGGCCTACCCGTTATCCTAACCAATAGATCCGCTCTGATAACGTCTAAAACCCAATGGTAAGCCACTAAAATGACTATTGTCATGCTCTGGTGGCCCCTCCCACACTCTGTTCTGAACTATTGAGAAAGAAAAATTGTCACGAAGAACTAGTCAGCTGCTAAACCTGCCATCATGACCCCAGTGAACAAAACCAGGACCTGTACAACGTCCAATGATCAAGCTTACTTGTCACTAGCTGCAATTATCGAGCCACAGACCTCCAGTGGATTTAATTCATGGGTAATTAAAACAATCCTGATCTTTTCCTTTTCATCATGGCTCCTAAAGGAAAATCTAAGAAAACAGATGAGAACCCCATGCTACCTCCTGTCATTGACCTAGATCACCTACCCCTAGTAGATAAGGAGTATAAGATACTTGAAACCAGTTGTGAATTCTATATTTATGAACTTCATAATTGGTTAAAGCAAAAATATATTGACCAAAGTGATGAATTAGGTTTTTGGGACTCATTCCTACCCCAATTCATCTTTCCCCAAACCCATCACTTTCCTGAATTTGTGGCATGGTGCCATTATATATATATATATATATATATATAGCCAGAGATCCATTGTAGCCCATAATTGTGATATTATTTTCACCACAACACCTCAGTCAATAAACCAGATGTTAAAAATTCCCAAGTCAATTAATCTAATGTTACAAAATCCAAATATTGACTCCCTGAAACCATTCTCTGAGGAGTTCTTCATGGATCTCTACAAGAACCTTACCTTCCTTAAAAAACTAAATTTTTTGAGATTTTCTTACCTAAGGATGCCAAATTACCTAAGAAGAGTCCTCCTTATCCATCCTCCACGTTCCCTGAAATGAGAAAACAAATCATCTCCATAGTTTCTTATTTACTGGGTTAGCAATCCGATCAGTGGGTTGATGAAGCCATCATGGGATTTTTGTCAATTTTCTCAAAGAATGAAAAACCCTCAATCATCTTCAACTATAGTGAATTTGTAGCAAATTCCATTCATGAAAAATTCTTAAAGTTTTCCAAAGAAGGGAGTTTCAAGCATGTTTCTGTTTTAGTGTACTTATTTTTATTCCATCAGGTAGACTGTTTTCAGTTTACATTGTAGAAATTGAATGAACAAGGTGAGGCCCAATATGTAATTCATTGGAATTCCTTGGTAAGGGGGAATACCAATGAGTTTACCTACAATGACTATGTTGACCAATTTTTATAAGTAGCTTCCTGCCTATTGAACAATGATGTTGAACTAAGAATAGGATCAGAGATAAAGATATTTTTGCAACTCAAGGAGCAGACTAAAACAAGTGACTGGTGTTGAGATTTTTGAGTGTTGGGGTAGCTTCGGATGTGCTCTAGCTCCCAAAATTTGTGGAGGGACTAGAGTACATGAGATCTCCAAGACCTAGAAAGGGATTTGAGAAATTCCATCCCGTTTAGGAGAAAATTAATTAATTAATCTTTTTAATTAAGGACCCTAAGTCTAACTTACAAAAATTAAAAGATTAAAGGTAATTAATTTAAACATGTGATGGGAATGACTTAAGTCAAACAGATCAAGCTTTATTTTAATATTAGTCGCGATTCAAGATTAGATCACGACCATTGGTTTCCAAACGAAAAAAGTATAAAGGAAAGACTTGGGGTCAGTTGGAGAACACACATAGTGGTAGAGCACTGAGACTGAGCTGGAATTCTAGGGTGTGGTTTGCTAAGAATTTCCAAAAGTGTTTCAGCTGCAGCGAGGGGTAGTATTGGCGAGAGGGATGATATGATCCCAGGCCAAGAGTGCATAAAGATGCATAGAAGCAACAGACAGAGCAGCGTAGAGGGAGCAACAACTACGCAGCGTAGAGGGCTTCAGATGCTACGCAAAGGCTATGCAGCATTTGCGCAGTGCAGAGGGCTTTAGATGCTACACAGAAGCTATGCAGAAGCTACGCAGGCCCAGAAAGGGCATCACAGAGGCAATAGGAGGCCAACAGGGCTGACATAGGCCTAGCCAGGGCAGTGTAACCCAGTCTGGGGTGACGCAGGCCCTTCCTAAGATGCGTAGGGGCTGACGCAGAGGACTTCAGAGCAACGCTGGGGTTTCTGAATACTGAAAAGGGTTGAAATCTGTAAATCCTGTTTGAGGGTGTGAATTAGTTAGATTTTCTATCTCCGGAATAGAGGTATTGCTACAGATTTTGTATTTCTCTATCAGTTAACCTGTAAGGTGCCCAGATTTGTTGTAATTAGAATCTACTTGATATAAAAATCCTCAAGCAACCAAAAAACTAGTTTTCCCGCATTGGGTTTTTCCGAGGACATTTGTCCAGAAAACCCTATATGTCACTTTGTCATTGTGCATGTATTAAATTTAGATTTGTATTTGTGTAGAACGTTAATGTGTTTACTTCAATGTTAATGCTGAATATTTCATATTAATAACTTGATTAAGTAGGAGAAGTAAATCAAGATTTAAGAGTAGAGTTTCTGCATAAGTAATATTCAGAAATTTTCACTCGGTATCAGAGCGATTGCAGATCTCGCTGAATCACCAGCAAGAAGACTGAAGAATCCTTGCTGCAGAAAGCAGTAGAGAAAGCAACAACAAATACAGAAAGCCGGACCATAGAGGGCAACGTAGCAGCAAAGGGAAGTAGAGCCATGCAGAGGCTAGAGTGACATAGTCTCCACGTAGGTCCACGTACTTACTGTGCAGAGGCAGCGCAAAAACTGTGTTGGGACTATCTAGTAACACAGAGGCCAACCAAGGTGACGCAATCCTGAAACTGTTTATTGATTCAAAGTGTCGGAAGTTGTGTTGTAGAGCTTCAGTAGTCGCTGGTGGGGTTAAAATTCCACTGATTCAGAATTTAGCCTGAGAAAGTTGACAAAGAGCAGGAGGATAACAACTTCTTAGATGATTTACAGCCAAATAAATCTGCATATCAATCATAGGATTGAAGAGAGTTGTTTCGTTTTGATTTGGAAGACTTCCAAGAGAGGAAGTCAGTTGTTAGAGGGAGCAGAGGGTGCCTGTTTCGCCAAGGACCCTAGATCCAAGTCTCTAGCATAAAGAGGAGGATTCGTTCCGACATATTTTCTGAGCAGATGGCACCTCACTAACTATGTGATCAGGATAGGTTGGATGGCTTGTCCAACTTTGCAATCTGGATGCCAAAAATCTTGGTAGTCATGTAGGCATATGGTCTGAGGGAGCATGCAAAGAAAGTCCTGGCCATGCCGACCGATGCGAAGCTCCTAGAGAAGCATGAAGAAGCAGCGGCACATGCCAAGCACTTCATCATGGGCGGGTCAAAGATCATGTGGTCCCTCACATAGCCGAGAAGACAACGAATCATGATATGTGGGTGGCTCGCTTCTGAAGAACCAGCTAAGGTTATTCAAGATGGCCAAGGGAGAAGAGATTGATCCTTTTCTGTCCAGACTTCAAGCGATCCGAGATCAACTGAATGGCATGGGGGTGTAGGTGGAGGACGATGTTATGGTGAGGATGACTCTAAATGCTGTCACAGAGGACTGGGAAACTTTGTCCAAAGTCTCTTGGGCAGAGCGGACCTTCCCAATTGGGACAATATGTGGGCTATCCTTCGACAAGAAGAAATATGGGGACCATTAAGAGGTAGTTCAACACAAGGTCGAGTAAAGTAAAGAAGGAAGAGGAGGAATATGCAACCTTGGAATCAAAGAGGAAACAAGGGAGAAAGAAGCGGGATCTGTCTAAGATCAAGTGTTTCCAGTGCGGCGAACTAGGACATTTCGCCAGTAATTTTCCTTAGAAGAGGAAGGAAAAGGAAGCTTCTAGCTCCAAAGCTGTTGTGGCGGACGATGGCTCCGAAGATGACGTAGCCATGAGCGCTCATGAACCATGAAAGTGGGGCGACATGGATCTGTAGAAAACCTACAGAGTGGTGGCAGGATCCTTGAGTAGCCCAACTCTTGGATCACATACAAGCTACGGGAGCCTTAAGACGGTAACAGGACAAGTGGAGTAGTGGGTGCAGAGAATCAAAGATGGAGTAGAGGCAGAGCTGGAAGATGAAGGGAGCAGCGAAGTGCAGATGCAACAACAGTAGCGAAAGGGCCGACGTGACTTCAACAACGCAGAGCAGGCCTACTTACGCAGAGAAGAGCTGCAGAAGTATAGAAGCTTTACGAGGATAGCACAGTGTAGGGGACTTCAGCGCAGAGGGGCTGATGTGACTTCAACAGTGTAGAGGAGTTCTACTTATGCAATGTAGAGTTGTAGCTGTGCAGCAACCTCTAGATGACAACACAGAGCAGCTGCCTATGGAGCTTCAGTGATGAGGATGCAACCCAACTGACTTGTCTATCAAATACTGAGCAAGAGTTTTCAGTTGTTACTCTCAGCAACTGAGTTGCAGTGAAACAGTTGGCAGCATAATGCAGTAGATTGAGAGGGAGCTGCAGTATAGATGTGGCAGTGGTGGTGGCAACGGACTCATGGGCAGAAGTACGAGAGAGCAGCATCAACGCAGTGATGAAGGGCAACATGCCAAGCATCATCGCAAAGACCCACACCGGAGATCAATGCAGAACTTCAGGGTGAAGTGTTGTGCTAGAGCACATTCCTCGCTAAGAGGGAGTGTTGAGATTTTTGAGTGTCGGGGTAGCTTCTGATATGCTCTAGCTCCCAAACTTTGTGGAGGGACTAGAGTACATGAGATCTCCAAGACCTAGAAAGGGATTTGAGAAATTCCATCCTGTTTAAGAGAAAATTAATTTATTTAATATTTTTAATTAAGGACTCTAAGTCTAACTTAGGAAAATTAAAATATTAAAGGTAATTAATTTAAACATGTGATGGAAATGACTTAAGTCACACGAATCAAACTTTCTTTTAATCTTAGCCGTCGATTCAAGATTAGATCATGATCGTTGGTTTCACAACGAGAAAATTATAAAGGAAAGGCTTGGGGTCAGTTGGAGAACACACATAGTGGCAGAGCAATGAGACTAAGCTGGAATTCTAGGGTGTGGTTTGCTAAGAATTTTCAAAAGTGTTTCAACTGCAGCGAGGGGTAGTGTTGGCGAGAGGGATGATCTGATTCTAGGCCAAGAGTGCAGCAAGAGGCAGAGAAGTAGAAGATAGAGCGCCACAGTCGGAGTAGCATCTACGCAGCAGCTGCGCATCGTAGAGGGCTTCAGGTGCTACGGAGGCCCAGAAAGGGCAGCAAGAGGCCAGCAAGGCTGGCGCAGGCCCAACCAAGGCAATGTAAGGGTAGCGTAACTCAGTTTGGTGTGACGTAGGCCCTTCTTGAGCAGCACAGGGGATTATGCAGGCTAGCAGAGTTGACGCAACGGACTTCAGAGCAACACTGGGGTTTCTGAAGACTAAAAGTGTTGAGTTCTGTAAATTTCGTTTGAGGGTGTGAATCAATCAGATTTTCTGTCTCCGGAATAGAGCTATTGTTGCAGATTTTGTATTTCTCAGTCGGGTTAACCAATAAGGTGCCCATATTTTTTGTACTTAGAATCTACTTAATAATAAAAACCCTCGAGCAACCAGAAGACTAGTTTTATCGCATTGGGATTTTCCGAGGACAGTTGTCCAAAAAATCCTATGTGTTACTTTGTCATTGTGCATGTATTCAGTTTAGATCTTCATATGTGTATATTGTTAATGTAATTAATTTGATGTTAATGATGAATATTTCAGATTAATCACTTGATTAAGTAGGAGAATTAAATAAAGATTTAACAATAGGGTTTCTGCATAAGTAATATTCAGAAATTTTCACAACTAGTACATGTACCAAAACTACACTGAAATCAGAGTGTATGGATGTGAACTGCCTCCATACAAGTTATCCAAGTATGTCCCTATGTGGAAATTTTCATTAGAATATATCAAACTGATGATCAATATGGATGATCTACATTTTTTTGCAGCAAAGAAGAAGTCTCAATTTAAATTCAAGACATAGGTTTGACCTTTTATTTGTAACTCCATGGCAACATGCAAGGAAGCTGATTTGCTCCTAAAGCAAATGAATTTCAAGCTCAGCTTCACCTGGTCATATGACCCCTTTGGCATCATTTCAAAACTCAGAGTAGAACAAAAGGCTACTGCCTATACTCACACTCCAAGGCCCGAGATAGAAAAGTTTATAAATCAAGAGCAATGTGAGGAGAATACTTTACAGGAGGCAAAAGAGTAGGTTATATCTACAACAATTTCACAGACTTCAGAACCAAAAGAGATATAGGGAAAAAGGCCGAGGCAAGTTGTTTCCCCTTTAGTCACAGAGATTGGAGCAAAATATTTCCTAATCTATAAGAAAACGTAGAAGACCAATTGGCAACATCAAATTTTCTGCATGAAGATGATACACAGACTACTATAGTTCTAACAGGTTCTTGTGCTTCTATTTTTCCAAGAACTAAAGATATTTTCAAAGAATCTCCATCCTCCTTGGTCTCCCAAGAGCCTTTACACACATCTCAAACAACAGAAATGGTTCATGACCATGCTAGACCAAACATATTTTCCAAATACAAGGAGATTAAGAAGAAAAATGAGATGCTCAAGGCTGCCACCTATTCTCAATTTTGGAAAGAGAGAAAAACCTCACAAAATAGGCTTCTCTCTACCTTTGACACAAAGAAAGGACATATGCAAATTTATTTCCTCCAAGCAATAGTTCCTTTTCCCAAAACTACAGATGACTACAAGAATTCCGTCTTTTACTTCGATGTTGATTAGATTCATCCCATTCATCAAATGGAGATGCACAAACAAATAAGTGAGATGTTGTATTCAACTTTGACAAACAAGGCAATGACATTTTCCAAATTGCAAGCTTCAGTGAACAACATCCAGTCTCAGTTAAAACTTGAGAAGATATCATCTTTGGATAAAGAGACAAAGATTAAATCATTAGAGGATCTAGTAATAAAACTGGGATACGATCCTAAAGATGTAAAGACTACAGAAGAAATCGTTAAAAGAAAGAACGCAAACATTGCAACATTAAGGAAGCAACTCAAGCTTCCATCCACTGAAGATCCTTAAGCAAAAGAAGTTGGACACTTAGAGAAAGACAAAGAAGACATGTTCAAGATCATCAATGAACAAAATGTTCAAATTAAGCAAATGGAGATTGAGATGGAGAAATTGTTAAAATAAAAGGAACAATCCTCTCAGCTAGCATTCATTCCACTCAAAACAGTTCCTATTGCAAGTAAAATTCCCATTGCAGGTACATCGACAACAGAAGCATCCATCTCAGCAGGGGTACAGTTTAAAGATGCATCAGGAGAATTGATCAAGCCCATGGAAGAAATGTCCATCAAAGACAGGAAATTGAAACGCTGAAAGCTCAGCTTAAAAACATTCAGGAACAAAAGTTAAAAATTGACAATAAATATGTAGCAGAGCTTCGAAAGAGTCACAGACAGACCCTAAGAATTGAACAACTAGAAAATGAGTTTGTTATGAATCAAACAATTTCATAGGCTAAGGAGAACATATGGGTCGAAATAAATGAATCCATCACTGAAATATGGACCTTTATTGAGATAATTTTTGAGCAGGAGGAGATAGTACAAAGATCAAAGGAGATCGTGGAAAAGGTAAAGGACAGTTTGGGACAGATGCCAGGTGAAGCCGATACATTGATAAAGGTCCTAAATTCAAAAACTAAGGATCAACTAGAATAATTTGAGATTAAAAACAGAACAAAAACCATCCTTGAATTCAAAAGAGTCCTTACTAAAAAGAATATGATGTTTCAATTAGAAAATAAATGCCATAACTTAGAGGCCAACATTCAGAAATTTTAGAGAAAATTTACTGTGCTGAATCAAAAAGGGTTGTCAGGGATAAAAGGAATTGGAGACAAGTTAGTTAAATTGGAGGATTATCAATAGAAATTGTACACCATAGCCAAAGACAAGTCAAATATTTCCACTATCAAAGGAACCATCACAAGAAAAGCCTTCATGGAGGGTTTGGAATTCGACCTCCTCATTAAACATGAAATAAAACATTTGTTCCTAGTCAAACCAACTTTCCAGAAATATACTGAGGTAGATGAAACTTACAGGAAGTTAGCTAAATTCTCCATCCCAGATGAGAATATATGGGATAAGTTGTGTCGAATTCTAGATTAAAAGAAAATTTTACATTTTCTACAACATAGCAACAATTTTTCAGGTCGAGTCATCACCAACAATCCTCGAAGATAGTGCCAACAACTTCAACAATTTTTGTTGTCCTATATTTTTGTACTATTTTTATAAACAATTTTTGAGATATTTTGAAATAAATCTTAATATTTTCAATCAAGATATTTTGTTAATAATTGTATAAATACTTCATAAATCAAAGTATTATGGGTTGGGACTTGTATGAAGAAAGAAGTTTTTTGATGTAAAGCTATTCACTGAGCTAAAGGTGATCATTTTCAATAATACATAAATTTGTTCCAGGATTCATGTTTCATACGGATTGGTGATTTTTTTCCCCTTGTGAAATTGCTATTTATTTGTTTTTCCATATGTTACTCTTATTTGTATTGTTTAAAGAAAATTATGGGCTGAATTTGTTTAATTACACTTTGCTCTGGCTTATAAACAATATCTATGTTTCCAAACTGAAAGTAAATATAGAATTCATTTCTAAATGCTCTATGTTTAATTGAATCCAAATCTTTTCCTCCAATTCACCCCACAAAGCTCCAAAGATCCAATAGTTTGCCTACCTTGCCCTACTACACTTCATATGTTATTTTTGCACTTGATTTACTTAGTCTTTATGACTCCATTGCCCAATGGATTATTCTTGAAGTTTCAACCAAATATTTTAAAAATCGACCTCTGAACTCAATAACTAGTCTAATAATTTTAATCAACAAATCTAAATCATAAAGAGATATCCCTCTCTGAAGCTGTAAGGGCTAGATCCCAGCTTCCAAAGTGGTTTTGTGGTTACCCCTGGGTTTCTCTCACAACCTTGGGAAATTACGGAATGCTAACATGTTTGACACCTCCTTGATAGGGAGGATGATTATGGCATCCATGTGTGATTGACATCTCCGTGAGAGGGAGGATGATTATTGTATCTTGTTGCGATTTACATGATTATGTATGTTCTAACATAACATTTGATTTGATGTCTTGTATGAACAGGAATCAACTGGTATTGTGATAAGCAGATACCAGATGTGAATATGTTGAGAGCAATGCTAGACGAGGACACTGAGGTAACTCTTCCTCCCTGTCTGAGCTCCCAGGATGAGAAATTGAGATAGAGGGCTCCTAGGGTTGAGGGAACTCTAGACAATAGGGTGTATTCCCTATATGTTATCCATAGGGTTGGAGATGTCTCTCCCCTATCTTCATAGGGCCAGAGAATGTTTCTCCCCTGATTGGTATTTGCAGAGTATGCCCTAGTTGGAATCATACCTACAAGCAGGGCTTGTCGAGAATACCTCTCCTTGTTTGGCCAACGAGTTGAGAATGTACTTAGGGGTGTACAACCAAAGACAATTACGATGCAAGTTTTCTAGGAATACCATCGATGGGAATACCAGTAGGTAATAGGATGGGTTGAGATAACCCTATGCAGTTCCGGGTTGAGATTGACCTCTCCGATGAGATGTCAGGGTCGAGATGGGCTCCCCTGTGTGGATGGATACCTTATTGCTCGATATGGGGTTGTAGAGGTATAACTCCCCCATGAGATTCTCGGTCAAGATGTCCTCCCCGATGTGGTTATAGATTGAGGCATGCTCCTTGACGATATGATATTAGATGATGATTGATGATGATATTCCGGGTAGTAGCCCGCTGGTAGAGATTCCGATTGATAGCTTGATAGACAAAGGGTGGTAGCCTAATCTCCCCTCCAGTGACAAATTCTTCTTCTTCTAGTTCTGATAATGTTCAACATACGGCAAGAACAATAAAGAGATAAGATGTAATAAGCATGAGGAGTACATTGATGATTTGTAAAGAGAAATATTCACAACATGGCGAGTACATGAAAAATATGATCAATGATGATACATGATGATGCATGAAGATTCGAGAATGGCATATTGATTGACGAACAAATTTTGGTAGGTGGAATTCTCCCTGGTTGGGAGGGAGTGTTAAAATTATGCAATTGCGGTCAAATTCCACTATGGACAGCTCAGATGTCAAGATCATAATTGCATTAGATTCCTCTTTTCGATAGGACCAAAATCAACCTATAGATCGCCCCAATCGGTTAAGAAGAAATTAAATTATGAATGATTTTATCTATTAAAGTGTAATGGAATGGGTCGGCCTAAGCACATGTGGAATTAGTTAAGTCAGCCTTAACCCCAAGCGGACCCACACAAAAAATATAAATAGATGCGACCTCTAGCTCATTCTCACACACTTTCTCAAGCGATCTTCAATTTTCATCCATTGTCTTGGTTCGTCTTTTTTATCTTGGCTCGCACAAGTTCGACGGAAGAATCTTGCGCAAGATTCGAGATCACAGGCGAGAGGCTCACTCTGAACTGAGGCTTTTGGGCCGTAGTTGCGGGCACATAACTGCAAAATTCGGGCCAGAGCTGCGAGCATAACGTGGCAAGGTAGTGGCTAACCTGCCATAGCTGCGGGCTGAGCATGCTGAGGTCGTAGCTAGGGCTCCTGGGCTAGATCGGGCTGTTCAGGACCTTAGCCGTGAGCATAGTTAGTCTATGTAGCGGCCAGGGAAGCTTCAACCACGAGCACAACATCTTGAGGTCGCGGGCAAGGGATTTTGGGAAGATTTGAGCTTGATCCAATCACCAGTGCTTGTGCAGATGATTGCAGACAACTTTGACAGTGTCCTGGATTCAAATCTATGACTGGATAATTGTTTTCAATGAGTTTCAGTGATCAATTGTATCCGGGGCTTCGTACCGTTGTAGATCTGTAGATTTGAAGATCTAAAGACCTGATCTATATATATTTCCGCTGCAAGATGTATCTACAGTTCTCACTTACTATTAGCAGTCTTCATCAGTATGATACAACAAGTGTTAGTGTATTTCAGTTCTCAGATTTAGGCTCCTTCAACAAAAGTATGTTTATGGTTTTATTGTAAATATGCTAATTTTTTCTACACGATGAAGATATGGATCTATGGATCATTGCACTCTTGTTTGCTGAATCATTTGATGATGATCTAAGAAGAAGAACTTGCAAGGGTTTTCCCCATAGTGGGTTTTGCCCTGGTCTCGGACTAATCCTGCCGTCTCTATGCGTGCATTCTTTTCTTCCTTTATTCCTTTATGTTCCGTTGCTTAGATGATGATGATAATATTGTTTTTTTATATATAGTTGCTCATGATGATAATTAATAATGCAGATATGTATAATGATATAATGATTTGGGATGAATTTAACATGTTATTGAAGAAATGCAACTATCAAAGCAAAGAACAATGTAGCTCTATGAAAAATTAACATGTTAAGACCTCGTAGGAGAATTGATCCCATGGGAGCAGTACAATCAAATGCTTGTAGAGGCTAAGATCAAAGTATATTTTTCCCACAAAAATACCTCCTCTTTAAAGGAAAAGACAATAGTGAACTATCTAAGGAGAAATCTCCAGCTGCTAGGCTTGGTGAGGACCTTGTTTTGCTCGAGGCCAAATTATGTAGGGCTCACAGGTCTTAAGATTGCTTATCAAAGTTTATTTCGCTCTCCTCTACCGAGTCCAGCATTGGGGCAGAGATGTGACCAATTCCTCAACCCTCCATGACTCCAGATCATCGACCCAGAAACTCTTCCTCCAGAATCGGTCTACCATGAATAAATATTTTTCTGATCGTGTCAATCATGACACCTTACTGTTTTATGTTTTGTGGAAATATATTATTTCAAGAAATGAACTCAAGTTATTTAGGGTTTAGCTAATACAGATGTGCTAGTAGCACACTCACATATTTTTGTTATGATGAATCATCAGAAGATCAAGAATGAATATTTTGCAAGAGGTAATTGTCCTGAGACCCTATAAAAAATAATTTATGATACATTTTAAAGGGTTTCGATTTCGGTTTTCATAGAGAGGTTCCAAATTTTGGTTTTCAAAGAGGCTCTAGAATTGTTAATGGAGAAAGTGAAGATGTATGCTCTATCTGTAGATTAATAAACAATATTTTGGTGATTTTGGCTAAAATGACGCTGTAGTATGTATTCTCTTATTTGTTCCTTTCATATATCTCAGTTTTCTTCTCAAATGACATGTAATAGTAGCTGTTGGGTGTATCTTTATGAAATCATTGATTCACCTATGTCTAATGTTGATCTAAGATATCTGTGACTAATAAGATATAACTTCCTTAACATGTTCTCCATGTAATATGATTTGTCATGCAATGTTTCATTTATATTTTATCTTTCCGAAGTCCGATGCACTAGATTCTATGCTTAGCCCAATGTATTTGATCTCATTTCTTCATATTCTTCTATTGCGCAAATGACCAAATTAGCTATGTGTTTTTGTAAGTTGGCCACCAGAGTTGGAAATTAAGTCTTCTGTGAGTTTATTTTTAATATTAGTTTCCTCTACCCTCTTGAGAGAGATTCTGAACCAATTCTATTTTAAAATGTGTTTAATGTTGAATATAAGTGAAAATTTTCAACATATCTTACAAACAATTCTAAGATGTCTTAGGCATTGACCTCTCCTCAACTCGAGGGTTGTCTCTAGGAGCCACAAGAAGTATATTTTGGGTTTATCTTAGGTGATCTAATTCGCCATATGTTTAACAAGTTTTACTTGAGAAAAATATATAGTGTTTTCAGGTTTCCTAATCCTTGGGCTCCAAGTTCACAAACTGTGGGCATGAATTGACCTTGTTTGGACTTCAAGTATTTTTATGGTTTATCTAACTTCACTAAGGTTGTAGCTTACATTTATTTTCCAAAGTATTATTAACCATTTATGAAAGAAAATCCATAAAAAAATATTTCTAGTTGGGATTTTTGGGTTTTGAGATTTTTTTTGTATATTTGTAAATTTATTTTTGCAGGTGAGATCAAGTGGAGAAATTTGGAATAGAGCCAGATCTAGGCCCTTGAGGGTAAGATATAGTCTCCATTTTTTTTGCAGGGACAACCATTGAAGAAATTGAGCAAAATTGCAGATATGAAGCAAATTAAGTTTTTTGAAGTCAACCCTCTCGAGACCAGATCCATCCTCTCCAAGGCCACTGTTAGCCTCCTACGACCCTACGTTAGACCTAGAAGCCTGTGTGTCATCATTTAAAGCCCTAAGGGCCTCGACCTACCCTTTTAATCCCAAAGTCAAGGGTTTAAGGTCTTTTTAGGCCTGACTGTGAGCCTAGGAGGCCTCAGCTTACCCTCAAAGCCTTAGACGACAAACATAGAGGGATTGACATGGGTTCTTAAGGCCCTTGAGGCCTATTGCAACCCTTTTATGGATTTCTCTCCTTCCCTCCTGCTTCGGCCTCCCCTTGTGAGCCTTCTTCTCCCCTTTTCAACATCTGTGTTGACCCTTGTGGCCTCTTTCCCTAGTCGTTGTCTTTCTTGAGCCTTTTCATTTCCCTTAGCCCTCTTCCTTGGCCTAGATTGACCTCTGTCCATTTCTGAAAATTTTGCGATTGGATACTTGGTGTGTTTTGCATAAATTTTGGCTCAAAAGCTTATATTTTCAGGAGGCTTCTTCATTGCAAAATTTTGGCAAATTTGGGCAAGTGATCTATAAGGCCTTCAACCTAGGGTTTTCTCTCTAAACCCTCTTATCCTCAGTGTTTTGTTACAACTATAATATTTAACTTGTAACAGTGAATTAAAGGCCCTAAAAACACATCTAATTGGTCAAAACACCTCACAATTTGCATGATAATTTTTTCCTAAAGTTTTGGCCACTTGGGCATTGCATATCTAGCCTAGATTTATTTCTTAGCTTGCTGGAATATCTCTGCATAACTGAATAATCAGATTTGATATTTTCTGAATATTGCATCTAAAAGGGCTAAAAAAATAAAATTTCCAATTTGGCAAGCTTACTCTAAAATTTGGGCATAATTTGGCACTTGTTGTAGCATTAATAGCTCATTATTGTTTACTTCTCTTGTTGTTGTAATAAATAATTTTAGATTTGATATTTTCTGAACACAACATCTTAAGAGGTTTAAAATTCATAAATTTACATTGGAAAATCATTGGGAAATTTTATGTTTCATATGTTTGGCAAGTTGCTTGATTTGAATTAATATTCTCATTGTTATCATAAGGTTAATAAGTGTTGATAATTCTAAAGTGTTATTGCTAATTCTGGTTATTTGAAATCTAACATTTTCCAGTCTTATCTTAGTCACGAGATTTATCAAAATTTTACACTTAATTCACTCACTTCTAAAGCTTTAAATCTCTATTCTCATTGATGGTCTAAGTCTCCTTGGCATTAAGACCTAATTAACATTGTGGTTGAAACACTTGCTCTAAATCAAATTCACAACATTTTTCTCTTTCATAACCTTAAGAAGCTTTGGTAACATTATGATTTATCTTGAGTAAGTGGCATCTTAAGTTTTGACTCTAATTGAGCATATTGTAATATTGACGTTGCTTAAGAGCATCATCATTGGCATTTATCTTGTTGAAGTATCTTGGAAGATCTCTAATTGTCTCAAGTAATCATTGGTGTATTATATAAGTTGCTTGGTCTATTGTTTAACATTGGCACTAAGTTATTGGCACTCTCTTGGTCACAAGATTGTTTTTGATTTAGAAGTACTTTTGTTCTTAAAGATTCATCATAACTTAAAGTGCTTATGCAAATATTTAACTAAGAATTTCACTCATAATCATTGCATAAGCATTTTAGGGTTAGCTTGCACTAATAACTTACCTCCAAGCATAAGCTTGGTTGATATATTATTAGGACAACCCTTTTTCATTTGGCTTGAGGGATTAAACCCTTTCTAGTGGTTAGAACAATGACCTTGTAGTCGTCAGAGCCACAGTCTCTGTAGCACCGAAGGCATTGGGTGGTTGGAACATAGGGGGAGGTATCGTTAATCAAGCCTTTGCTTGCTTCCCGTTTCCTTCCATACCACAACTTACTCTAAATACTAGTCTCAAAACAATTATGGGAGAGGTTCCATTTAGACTACGCATATAACTTAAAAGTAACCAAGATCCTTGCATTTCACCTAGATCTTAGGACTTGCATTTCATATAGGTTAGTTAATCATCTAAGCAACAATTTTCCATATGGTTACTTCACTTTAATTTATAACAAGCAATAATTTTTACTCCATAAGGCACTCGTTTCATCTCTAAATTTAATTGAATCCTTAAGTCTTGCTAAATTTAACCAAGTAGCTAGGCCACTCAACTGTGTCTCTCTGGCAAGTTGGTTCCCAACTTGTCTTCCATCATCTCATTTCCATAGGGACTACCCCCCATAGCCTGTTGTTGGGAGACAAGTAGAATAGAGTGGGTGGGGATCAGATTGATAGCCCCTGCCCTGAGTGGTTGTCGCGGTGCCTGTACAATATGAGCGACAACAAACACCATTACCAATAACAATGATGTTTGGTTGGTGGATAGTGGTGCTTCTACGAACATGATAGGTTTTTGAGATTTTCTCATCGATTTTATAGAGAGAGAGTCATCATTGCATGTGGAACTTGGAGATAATAGCAATTATAAAGTAATATGAGTTAGGTCAACTTCATTTCAGCTGGAGTCTGGGGATTCACTACACATGAGAGATGTTTTGTATGTACCAAATTTGAAGAATAATTTGTTGTCTATCTTAGCACTAGAAGATATAGGTTATCGAGTTACATTTATGGATGGTCGAGTTCTTATATGGCCTAAGGGCTCAAGCATGGACTCAATAGAAGTAACTAGTGTTCAAGAGGGAGGTCTATACAGAATAATAGGATGACCAACCCAAGCATTAGTGCACGATAATATGATTTTATGTGAGTTAGGGCATCAAACATTTACTCATCTACATTTCAAGACAATGTCAGATCAAGGTTAGTCGAGATGTTACTTTTGATGAGGAGGTAACGTTTAGGAAGTCTAGAGAGTCCCCCATGGAGATTGAAATTGAGGAGTAGGGGGCTCTAAAGGATTCATATACAAGTCCTTTTATTCTAGTTATTCATCCTTCAAATTATTAGCAGGATTTAGTAGAGACAATGGCCCTGCCTAGAGATGTTTTCATGACCAGGAAGAGGACAACATGGCTTCGTGACACTTTTCAGGATGCATAAGAGCACACAACTCCCCATAAGGAGAGTAAACGACCACAAAGGTTCTCAAGCTATATGTAATTGATAAGCCACATCATTGATTTTAAGCTCTCTAGTTATGAGGAGGCAACAAGCTAGCAGGTTTGGAGGGATGCCATGATGGAGGAGTATCAATCCATCCTGAAGAATAATGTGTGGGAGATAGTTCCGAGACCATAAGGATTTTTTTACGTGAATTCCATGTGGATCTATAAGATCAAGCATACAATAGATGGAAACATCGAGAAGTACCAAGAGAGGTTTCTGGCAAGAAGGTTCTCCCAGAAAGAGGGAGTGGACTATGAGGAAACACTTTCTCTAGTCGCCACACACACTTCTATTAGAATTATTGTTTCTCTTGCTTTTGTTATGGGTTGGAAAATACATCAGATGGATGTAAATATTGCATTCCTCAAAGGTGTAATTGAGGAGGAAGTGCACACAGAGCAACCTCAGAGCTTCGAGGTACATGGGAAAGAGTCACATGTTTGTAGATGGAAGAAGGCTTTATACAAACTCAAGTAGACACCAAAGGCTTGGTATTCTGGGATTGATGGATACTTGATGAGTTTTGGCTTCACCAAGAGTGTTGTGGATCTGGACCTTTACTCCATGGTTGTTGATGGTGATTCTTTAATCTTGGTGTTGTATGTTGATGATTTTTTCATCATAGGGGCAAAGAGACTCATTGTCGGGTGCAAGAGGGATTTAACCTCAGAGTTTGAAATGAAGGATCTTGGTTTGATGTATTATTTGTTGGTATTGGAGGTGTGGTTCAGACCAAATGATATCTTCCTTGGACAAGGGAAGTACATTGTCCATATTTTGAGGAAATTTGATATTATGGAATGTAAGTCCATAACTACACCTATGGTGATCAACCTGAAGAAGTCGAGTGTTTCTCCTTCAAATTCAAACTTGGTGGATCCCACAGTTTATAGCCACTTGATTGGGTCCTTCATGTACCTAGTTAATATCGGGTTGGATATTTGCTTTGCAATGAACACCTTGACCCAATAAATGGTTGAGCCGAGGCAAATACATTGGGTTGTGGCAAAGCATGTGTTGAGGTACCTGCATGGTACATTTGGATATGGCTTGAGATATGTCTCAAGTGAAATGAGGTTGTAGGGATGTACATATTCAAATTGGGATGGGAGTGTAGAGGAGAGAAAGAGCACCTTGGTGTGCTGCTTCATCTTGGGATTAGCTATGATATCCTGGTTTAGCAGGGATCAAACTTCTATTGCACTCAATATAACAGAGGTAGAGAATATTGCAGCCAGTGTCGCAAGTCAGGAAGTCATGTGATATCAAAAGTTACTTGCAGGGCTATTTGATCAAGAGCTTGAGACAACCTTGATATTTTGTGATAATCAAAGTTGTGTTAAGCTTTCAAAGAATCCAGTTTTCCATGACAAGTCGAAGCATATTGAGATCAAATACCATTTCATCCAAGACATGGCGCAAAAAGGAGCAAAGAAGATCTAATACATATCCACAAATGAGCAGATTTTGGACATTCTCACCAAGCCTTTGTCTAGAGCAAAGTTTGTATACTTTAGAGACAAACTCAACATGGCGTAGAATGTCTACCTCATTGAGAGGGAGTGTTGATATATTTTCAAGATTGGGCACACCATCTGCTGAGAAGCTATAAGAACTTGGATGGGTCATGTTGATTTGACCAAGGGAGATGGATACATTCACTTGAGAAGCCAAAAGGACTTGGTTGGGTCATTTGACCAAGGGTGAATGGCCTCTTGATAAGCCATAAGGACTTGGTTGGGTCATGCTAATTTGATTGGAGGAGATAGATGAAATTCACTTAAGAAGCCAAAAGGACTTGGCTTGGCCATGCTTATCTGGCCAGGGGTGAATGGTCCAACCGCAGATTCTCTCCTGAGAAGCCATAAATGACTTTGGTTGGGTCATATTGATTTGACCAGAGGAGATTGTACATTTATCTGAGAATCCATAAAGGACTTTGGCTGGGCCATGCTGATTTGGCCAGGGGTAAATGGCCTACGGTACTCACATTGTCTACTCTAGGATGCGGTGATCTATAGACATGCATGTGAGGACTCACATTTCCTACTTCAGGATGAAGTGATCTATAGACTTGCATGTGAAGGAGACACTACATCAACATAGCAAGCTCATAGACTTTTCTTAAGAAGGAAGAAATTTTAGCAAAGGGGAAATCTATTTGTGGCTAAGGAGAATACCTCCATCGCTAAGAGAGTGTTGATTTTTTGTAGCATCAGGAGGTATCACTGCATGCCTAAGTCAATTTAGAAAAATTATGAAGAAATAATTAAAATAGAATTTAGTTTTAGAGTATCATGTAGCACAAGAAGTCAAGTTGATCCATGTTATGAAAGGGTGCGTCCCTTGGGTTAATTTACCCCCATTCAAATAGAATATATAGATGATGTGACATCTCATTTTCTCCACCAAGCCAATTTCTTCTTCTTCTTTTTGAGGTCTCTTGGACTGCTGAATGTGTGGAGAAAAGGAGGATGAGTTGATTGTCTGGCCAAGCTATTCTCTCACTATTTGACTTGAGTTGACTGAACTGCTTTGGGCCGAGTTTGACTAGAATTTACCAAGCCACAGGAGGGCCGCACAAGCACATGAATTTGATTACAGTTGACCACAAGAACCATAGGGCCGAATTTTGACCGTAGGCTGACTATTTGACCAATGTTGACTTCTTAGCATTTTGGTTGGTTTGATCAACATTGACCTATTGCTACTTTGACCTGGCACACATTTCTAGAAAAGTTGTTGATTTGTAAACCTTCATGAAGAATAATTTCTCCTAAGAAAAGTTGTCGAGTTTTGTCCCAAAGTTGGGTTTCCTAGAGAAAAATATTCTCTATTGTGCATGGTTGTCTTTCTATGATCTTTACTATTTTCATTGCATTTATTGTTGATATTTTATGAAGTGCAATTTCTCAATGATATTAGTGGCATAAGAATATTGTGTGAAAATCATTAGGAAGTAATTATATGAAAAAAAATAGTATTCTACTGTGCTCTTTGTTAAGTCCCTATATTAATAGTGTAGTCCCTTATTATGTTACTGTATCCCCCCTTATTGTTATTGTTGTACCCCTGTAACCCCCATATTGTTATTATTGTGCCCTTACATTATTATTGTTAGGTCGGCTAGGATTACATTGTGGCCCCATGGACTCCTATATATAGAAATGAGGTTTTCTTCTATTTTTGGAGCTGGTTTCACAACATTTGGTATCAGAGCTTTGGATTCTAGGGTTTCGCTGCTCCAAACAGGTCATCGTGGCATTTTCGCTATACCTTTTTTTTCTACGAAGGTTCAGAAGCTGAAATTTGTAGAGTACAAAGCCAAAATCTTGAGGAACATCGTCGCAAAATTTCAGAGTTTGGTTCGCAATATTTTCGGAGATATGATCTGTGGAAGTTAGGGCTTGTTGTAGGCTCCTGAATTTCACTTCAAAAGGTCATCACGGAATTTTCGCTATAACGTTTTTTATACGAAGTTTCAGAAGCTGAAAGTTTTAGAGCGCGAAGCTGAAATCCTGAGGAACCTCTTCACAAAATTTCAGAGCATGGTTCACAACAGTTTTAGAGATATCATCTATGGAATTTAGGTCTTTTTTAGGCTCCTGAATTTCATCTCAAAGAGGTGATCGTGGGAAAATCTTCATAACCCTCTCTCTGAGCATTGGATTGAAATTCTGTAAAAAGTGACTGGAAGTACACGGACTGTAGTTTCCTGTCTATAAATTTCAGAACCAAAGGAGAAAACAATGATACGTGGCAAGTCGTACAAGTTCACTCTATGGAACCAGTCCATAATTATGTCATTGTGGGAGATTGGACATAACTTTGTCTTGAAGAATCCAAAACATGTGAGACTTGTGGCATTTGAAAGAGGATTTAGAGATCTACCGCAGGGCCAAATTTCAGATATTGAAGAGCCATAATCACAAATATAATTCAGTTTCAATATCGAGATCCTCAAAAGCAAGAAAAAGGTGTGCATGTTTTTCGAATCACATAAGTCTCATTTAAAAAAAAGCAGTTTGAAGTAATTCCAAGGGCATATTTTAGAATTTTTATCAGTATTGGGTTCTATAATGCCTCCAAAAAATAATTCCATACCCATTAAGCCCTCAAAAAGCTATACTATGATGCATGAAGAGGAAGAATTGCAGTATGAGATATCAAAATTACGGTACCAAGTGCAACAAATTTCGATCTTACGAAGAGCAAACGAAGATGACATAGATGGTTTGGTGCGAAATGGAGGCTAAGTTGATGGTTTGAAGGATCAAATAATAGCTAATATGGATGATGAACAGTGGAAGATCACATCGAGCATCAACAACAAGTTCTCCAACTCCTCAAAGAATAACCTTAACTTTGGTGCAGTCTAATGAAACAACAGAAGATCAACATCGCAGCGAAAGAAGTTCCGAAGTAGTCACATAAACAAGAACTCGACAACTACAAAATTAGTCAATTTCAGAGTATCTCAACAAGTAGAAGAACTTAACTGTTGAAGATTCCACACAGGAGGATGAGAATTTTATATGGAAGTATCCAGAAATAATCAAGTGTTGAGGGAAACACTTGTTTGAAGGAGAGGGGCATGTTAGGTCCCTATATTAATAGTGTAGTCCCTTATTATGTTAGTGTATCCCCCCTTATTGTTATTGTTGTACCCCTGTAACCCCCATATTGTTATTATTGTGCCCTTACATTATTATTTTTAGGTCGGCTATGATTACATTGTGGCCCCACTAGGATTATGTTGTGGCCCCATGGACTCCTATATATAGAAATGAGGTTTTGTCATTTGTATCATCCAAGAATTGTTCATTCATGTAATGTATTGGAGGCTGCCCCCTCGAAGTGGCTTATTTCTAAGGCGTTGATATCTCTTTTCTTCTATTTTTGGAGCTGGTTTCACAACACTCTTGTAGAAAAATCAACACAAGGTTCTCTTCATCTCCACTTTTGCATTGTCCACTAGTTATGGATTCTTCCCAAATATCCTTTTGGGTGAAATCATCCCACAATATGGGCCAATAAGGAACGTTATCTCTGGCTAGGATACCTAACACACATGTATCCCACCACTTGGTACACCATTTAAGTGCTACTTTACAAGCTCCATCTCATCCACCTCTTCCCCAACTGCTAAAATTTCATCGTGAACCTATTGAATCCTTGTCAAGTATGAGACCACAATATCATATATGTTCATCTTAATGTGATTTAGCTTCTCCCTTAATACCATATTTCTCCTCTGTTTGTCACTCTCTTTGTCAAGGTTGTCCACATTTTATAGGTTGAATCTGTTGAGAAATATATAGGGCAATGATTAGGGTGATTTCTCTTTCTTTGATAACTGCTAGTGATGTGTTTTTATTTTTTCTTACTTATTAGTATCTTTAGTTATTATTATGTTTGTATATCATCAAACAAATACAAAAAATAAGAACAAGAACACAAAATATAGGCTGCAATCCAGGGCCAAAACATCTCCACTTGAGAGGAAAACCTGTAAATCTCTTCTCTTTCTTATAGATCCTTCAATTGAAAATTTCTAAGACATCTAGACCAAGACCAATACCCTCCAAGACCAAGTCAAACCTCTCTGGATGATGTGATTTCATTTTCCAAGTCAAACCCAGTCAAATCTCTTCCAGTAGCACAACTTCAACCCCCAATTGCAGAATTTTGGCCTCCACTGTAGGCCTGAAAACCTCCTATAATTGTTGCTGCCACAAGTGTGAGCTTCGTTTAGCCTTCTAAGGCTTCCTCAGACCTTCACTTGGATTTCTCTTCCTTTTGGAGTTTGTGGATGGCTTCTTGTGACCTTCGCTTGACCTTCTTTCTTTCCCTTCTTCAAGATCGAAATTGTAGAAGAAAACCCTAGATCTGTTGCATAAACCCTAGCCTTCCTTTGCATATGTGAGAGAGAAATAGCCCAAAAGTAAGTCTTCTTTTGTCCTCTTCCTTCTTCTTCTTCCTCCTTCACTTGGATGAGTGAGAGAGATGAAAGTGATTCAAGGAGGTCGAGTTTACTCCTTTATATAGGCTCCTCAAGGGTGGACATGGCTCCTCAAATTAGGGTGACTTTCCAACTGCTAGGCCGACTTGGTCTTGAAGGGTATTTTCACACTTTTAAAAACAAAAATAATTTTCTTTACAAGTTACAATGTGCCTGATGGGGTCTTCAACTTATGACAATGACTCTTTTGACTTCTTGACATAAGGAAACCCTTGAAGCACTCAATGGGTGCTTGACCTATAAAGTAAAAGACCTTGAGCATGAAACCTATGCTCCAAAAATAATAATAATATTTTTTCTTTCATTTTACAATATATAAGAATCAAAAGAACATTTCATATTTATGAATATCGAACCTAGTTAAACATTTTTTAACACTCCCTCTTAACTAGGGAGGTATTCATAAATGGTACATGGAAATTCTCAATATGAAGAGATCTCATAAGAAGAGTCGAATTGGTAACCCATCTATATAACATCATATCAACCAAGGTTTTCATATAGCAAGGCCTTGACTAACAACTCTATCTCTCCACAAGATCATAACACAATGCTGGTGAGACCAATGATTTATAGACACCATCATCATTGTCTCTCAAGGTACATACCCTACCCGGGTGTTCATGGATTATGACCTTCCTTGGACTATTCTTATCTCGGATATCTATTCCTCAAAGAATATCGGTCCACGACTACTCTTTACTTGGATTCCCTACCTCATCCTCAAAGAATCAGATGCCAGATGCTTAACCAATCCTCCATTCTATCTTCCCAAGTGAAGACAAGAATGATGTGCCTATCTCTCCCTCTCAACCAGCGAGGATACATCAACCAAACCAACCTTGTCTCTCAAATATACAAACTTCTTATTAGGAATATATTTGTCAATATGTCTGCTACCTTCTCATCAATGGAGATGTATTGTAGTTGCAACATACCATCTTGTACTAGCTTTCGAATGTAGTGATACTTGTCGTTGATATGATTTGTATTTTCATGAAACAATGGGTCTTTAGACAATCATATAAAACTGGTGTTATCACAATGTATCACTGTAGGTTCCATTGGTCCTTCAAATAGGACGGATAACAACTTCCTCAACCAGACAACTTCTCTGCTTACTTCACATGCTACAATATACTCAACCTCAACACTACTCAAAGAAACTGTATCTTACTTTATGCTCATCCATGAGATCATGGAGGATCCCAAAATGAAACATCCTCCTGTAGTGTTTCTTCCATCCTGCTCACTTCCTCCCCAGTCAAAATCTATATATCCAATCAAGTGGACATCATTCCTCCTATCGTATTTCAGGCAGTAGTGGATAGTCCCTTCTAGATATCTCAGTATATGTTTTGCTGCTATCCAATGATCATGCTGCAGCTACACTTGGAATTGAATGAGAACATTTATAACAAAATATATGTTTGGTCGTGTTAACACTTTGTAAATTTCTCCAGTCTGAGGAGATAAATCCCAGAGGTAATCACAAACCTCTTTGGGCTAGAAACTGGTCCTTTCTAACTGGAGGGGGCTCGCTCACTTGAAAAAATGTCTAAAGGTAAAGAACATTGAAGCTCAAGGACACACTATAGAGACCAGATCTGAAAAAGGGAAATAAGATTCAATGAGAGTTGTTGGTAGATTTAAGAAGAAGGGCCATTGAGCATGAAACCAAAACCATACTTCAGATTTCTAGACAAAAATAACTGTGCTTACATAAGACACTTGTAGAAGCAGAGGCAAGGTAGGTACATATTTCAAAGTTGACATCAGTTGTAGTATAGTGAATTTATTTCAAAGAAACTAGAAAACACGTGACAATATCTGATCATAAGCAATAGAGCATAACATGAATTTCGCAACATAAATTCTTGAATAAACATTGAGAAGGAAAACAATAATGGAGCACCTAACTGAGGGTGAATTCCATCATAACCGAAAGACAAAGACAAACAATTAACCAGAGCATTAAAGAGATGAATTCTTGAAAAACTTCTTTAGAGAGCTACTTTAAAGTGAGACTATAATAAAATATTAAGATTAAAAATTACACAAAAATGAGCACAATAACTCGAAATGCATACCACATGAATCTCTGAATCATAGTGAAAAAATCATGCACTGATATTTTTATTCAAAAAAAACATAAGCACATACACATGGTTTCTTCAAATCCCAACCCTTCTTCCATATTCTATTTGGTTTTAAATACATTTTTAGCAAAGTAAAGAAATATGACCAGATGCATTATATCTACTATCCACTGCATGGATTGAAACCAGCTAAATTTGGAAACATCAAGCCGTTAAACTAAAGCTGAAATAAAAAAACTAAAGCTATGATAAAATTGCAACATTATCCTTGAATAAAAGCAATCCTATCCTATCTACTACACTGATCTCTAAAACCCTAGGACCCTAACATGTCGAGTATTCAATGAGTACATTAGTGAGCCAATCAATTGTCTATACCTGGTAGGATCCACTGGGCTAGATTCAAAACTCCTTAGTCTCTTCTAGTTTGTGATCATCGAGGTTTTCATTGGTTTGCAATCCATCATGTCAAATTTCTTTAACATATTGATCACATACTTCACTTGACCTAGATAGATCTCATCAGGTCCTTGCCAAACTTCCAGTGCCAAATAGTAGTGCATCATCCCTAGATCTTTCATGTCAAATTCTGTTGCTAGTTGCCTCTTACATTCTTCAATTCGACCTTCTAGACCTGTCAAGAGAAGATAATCCACATAGAGAAGAATGATTACCGACTCTCACTTCAACCTTTATATAAAGGTTCAGATCAGTAGAACTCTTTGTGAAGTGTAATATCTGAAGGTATGCATCCATACTAGCATACCATGCCGCTTGGTGCTTGCTTGAGGCCATACAATGCCTTCTTCAATCTGCAAACATATGCCTTTTTGTATTTAACTTCAAATCCAAAGGGCTGTTCTATATAGCCTTCCTCATCAATTGTGCCATTCAAAAATGCAGTTTTGACATCCATTTGGTGGATGTTCCATCCCATCGATGCTGCCAAAGAGACCAACGAATAGATAGTTGTATACCTTGTTGTCGGAGCAAATGTTTGTTCATAGTCGATGCCTTCTTGTTGAGAGAAGCCCCTTGCCACAAATATTTCCTTATATTTATCAAACTTCCATCCTACATGTTTGATCTTGTATAACCACCTAGAAGTTACCACAGATTTGTCTTCAGGCCTAGGTACGATCTCCCAAATTCCATTCTTCATTATAGATTGATATTCTTCATTCATGGCATCCTTCCATTCTTGGTGATTGACAACTTCTTTAAAAGTGGATACCTAGAATATCGTTTGGGATTCTTGCTTTCCCTGAATATACCTTGAGTTGCTCCATGACTTTCTGCATCTAGAAGTGTAGACTTCAACCAGTTAGGTCTCTTTCTAGATTTGGGGATACATTAAGGGAATTTTGAAGTCTAAAATGCCTCCTAAGAAAAATGTACAACCAAAATAAACTTTATAAGAACCAATAGGATTCAAGATGATGATGTCAACCATGAGGGATGATTCACCATTTTTTGAGTAAAAAAGTAGAAAGATTAAAAAATAATAAAATAATAAACTTACTTTTTTCAACTCGTATTTTCAATTTATCTCCCTAAGGTTTTATTCAACTTTCGAGCAGGAGTACTCGTTGGATGCAATATTTAATTCCTCATCCAAGGAGTACCCATGTTGCATACTTTCGATGGACCCTGCTACAAGAAAAATGAGAAATACATGAAAAAAGTTATTACGTTTTTCATGTATTTCTCATTTTTTGTGTAGCAGGGTCCATCGAAAGTATGCAACATGGGTACTCTTTGGATGATGCATTAAATTTTGCATCCAACGAGTGTTTTCACTCGAAATTTGAGTAAACCCATAGGGAGATAAGTTGAAAATACGAGTTGAAAAAATAGTTTTTTCTTTTTTCCTTCTAAAATTTGATGACGTAATCTAATCTTATTTTATGATTTTCACTATTATTTTATAATTTCCTTAGAAAACCCATTTTAGACCTCAAAATTCCCATAATGGCCACAGATTGAATAGGTTCATTGGGACCTTCATCTTCATGATTTGATTCTTCTTCCCTCGTAACTTCTTCTTCGAATACAAGAAGTTCTTCATCATCAAAGTCCATAGGGAGATCATTTGATTTCTTGAATGCAATACTTTCGTCAAATATCACATCTCGATTGACTTATATTCGATGTCCTTTTATATAGATATTATAGGCTTTAGAGGAGTTGTTGTAGCCAACAAATGTTCCCTTCATGACTGATGGATCCAACTTCTTTCTTTTGTCCTTGGGTATATGAATAGAGACAGAACAACCAAAATTCGGAGATGATCCACGGTTGGTTTCTTCCTAGTGAACACTTCTTCAGGAGTTTTGTTATCTAGTGACCTATGGGTACTTCGATTTTGTATGTATACAGTTGTCTTCATAGCTTCACCCCACAAAATTTTTGGTTCTTGATCATGTAACATTGCTTTTACACTTTCTTAAATGGATCGATTCTTTTGTTTTGCAACTCCATTTTGTTTAGGATTATATGGGATTATCAACTCCTTAATCCCAGTCTGCTTACGAAAATCAATGAATTCTTTAGATGTGTATTCTCCTCCATTGTCAGATCTTAATATCTTGATTCTTCTTTCTGTAAGGTTCTCTACTTCAACTTTGAATTCTTGAAATTTGGTAAACACTTCATCCTTGCATTTCATTAAGTAAACTTAAGTTTTCCTTGAATGGTCATCTATAAATGTGACATAATATAGATGACCTCCAAGGGATTTAGGAGTCATAGAACCACAAACATTAGAATGAATAAGATCCAAGATTTCTTTTGACCATAAAGCATTGCTTCTTGTTAGAGAATCAGAAATGTAGAAAGATCCTCTTGTTCTTGATTATTTACTTGTGATCTTATTTAGTTCTTATTATGTTCTTCTTATCTTTCTTCTTATTAGTCATCAAGCAAATATCAAAGAAAATACACATAGATCAAGGACACCAGATGTAGGCCAAAAAACAGGGAAAAACCCCACTCTTGGGGAAAATCCAGTCAATAATTCTTCCTTCAATAGTGATTCTTGAGACTCTAGACCTTGACCTGAACTTCCTCCACACCAAGTCAGCCTTCCTTGTGACCCTTCCTGAATCTAGTAGCATCAACAATAGTAGTAGCACTGTAATACAATTTCTTCGACCCGGAACTTCGACCTTGCTTCTTAAGACTTCGATCTAGCTTCAAAGACTTCGATTTAGGCCCAATACAACTTCTCAAAGCAACAACACTCAACAAAACCAACTTCGACCTTCTCTTCACTTGGCAACCCCTGATGCAACAACTGTTGCAGTAAATCTTTGAGGACTTCTATCTCCCAAACTATAGCACAAAAGACAGAGAGAGTAGCACCAAAATTTTGATTTTCTTCAGTTCCTTAACTGTGCCCAAAACCGAATCCATAAAGTCCTCCTTTACTTCGCAAATTTCTATTGTTACAACTTCTAGATCGAATTTCTGTGTTGTAGTGAACTGGTTCCAAGTGAGTTCGATTCCACTATATATATAGGCTTGAGATGAGCACGAATTTCTGGGCTTGAGGCCAACTTGATCACCTTAAGGCCGACTTGATGTGGAGGCTTGAAAAATCATAATTGACCCAATACTTGACCTATTTGCATGATTCAAAAGCCCAATATAGATCAATTTAAATTTGCAATAATCCTATAGACTCAAAATAAAACCTAGAAGTCCACAATAGGGACTTTGACCTAAAATAATATGACCCAAGCATGAAACCATGCTTTAATAAGTCATTTAATAATAACATAAAATTATTTTCTTTATTCTTTTGACAAATACAATAAATATTGACTTAAGTACAATTTATGAAGACCGAACTTAGTTACATTCTTCAACACTTCCAAATGTTATTACCCAATGCACATCCCTTGCATACTCTTTAGTGATCTTCCTTCAGTTTGGGGATTTTGTCTACTATTGAACGTAGAGTTGGAAGGATTTTGAAATGGAGATGATCGAATCTTCTATGCCAAGTTCACATGGGTTGATTTCAATGTGAACTAGAGCTTGAGCAAGGGGAGATGGCAACCTATAAAGTCTTCCTTCATGAATCCCAATCACTCTAGCATTTTCTATACTTGAGCTTGTACCCCATACCACAACTTTTCCATCAATGAAGGCCACTCTATCACCTTTATTTTCTAGACTTGAAATGGAAAGTAAGTTCTTATGTAAACTTCGAACAAATGGTATGTTGTTGAGATGAATGTTGCCTTCATTCTCTAATTCTATCGAGGTTGATCCAATTCCTCTCACGGGATAACTCTTATTATCACCAAGCTCTATGGAGTAAGAATACTTTCCATTTGACAATGTTTTTAGTTTCTTGTGATGACCAATCATGTGTCTTGATGCTCCACTATCGATCACCCAAATACTCTCATCTTGAAATGTGCCAATGAGTGCTGAGAAGAATCCTTCGTCCTTTGACTTGGTTACTTCCTTCTTTGGAGTAAATAGGAGATTCGATACTTCTTTGATACCCTTCTTGAGATGGATTGCCACCTTTGAACACTTCTTTAGAAATTGCTTTAATGTAGTAGAGATCTTCATAATGACCTATGCCAATCTTAGCTCTGATACCATGTTGAGAAATCTATAGGGCAATGATTAGGGTGATTTCTCTTTCTTTGATAACTGCTAGTGATGTGCTTTTACTTTTTCTTACTTATTAGCTTCTTCAATTATTATTATGTTTGTATATCATCAAACGACTACCGAAAACAACAAGAACAAGAACACAAAATATAGGTTGCAAGCTAGGGCCAAAACCTCTCCACTTGAGAGGAAAACTCGTAAATCTCTTCTCTTTCTTATATATCCTTCAATTGACGAATTCTAAGACCTCTAGACCAAGACCAATACCCTCCAAGACCAATTCCAACCTTTTTGGATGATGTGATTTCCTTGTCCAAGCCAAACCCAATCAAATCTCTTCCAGTAGCACAACTTCGACCCCCAGCTGTAGAATTTCGGCCTCCACTGCAGACCTGAAATCCTCCTACAGTCATTGCTGCCACACGTGTGAGGTTTGCTTAGCCTTCCAAGGCTTCCTCAGACCTTCGCTTGGCTTTCTCTTCCTCCTGGAGTTTGTGGATGGCTTCATGTGACCTTCTTTCCATCCCTTCTTCAAGATTGAACTTTTAGAAGAAAACCCTAGATCTGCTGCATAAACCCTAGCCTTCCTTCACATGTGTGAGAGAGAAATAACCCAAAAACAAGTCTTCTTTTGTCATCTTCCTTCTTCACTGCCTTCTTCTTCTTCCTCCTTCAGTTGGATGAGTGAGAGATGAATGTGCTTCAAGGATTTCAAGTTTCCTCCTTTATATAGGCTCCTCAAAGGTGGACGTGGCTCCTCAAATTAGGCCGACTTGCCAGCTGCTAGGCCGATTTGGTCTTGAAGGGTATTTTGACACTCTTAAGGACAAAATTATTTTCTTTACAAGTTACAATGTGTCTAATGGGGTCTTCAACTTATGGCAATGACTCTTTTGACTTCTTGACCTAGGAAAAACCCTAGAAGCACTCAATGAGTGCTTGACCTATAAAATAAAAGACCTTGAGAATGAAACCCATGCTCCAAAAATAATAATAGTAGTTTTTCTTTCATTTTACAATATACAAGAATCAAAAGTACATTTCATATTTATGAAGACCGAACCTAGTTACACATTTTTCAATAAAATCCTTCTTTGGTATGTGACGGATTATGTGATTCCCCGATGGGGGTGCATTTAAGGTTAGGAAGGGAGCTAGTTCACACGATTGACATGCACGAGCTTATAGTGGCTGAGAGGAAGGTAGGCATGGGGAGAAGTGACAACGTCACCACCTGTCCGAAATTGGTTTATGTGTGGCCTCCTCACCACATATACAATAAATCTCTAAGCTTTTTGTCAAATCACTTTAAAATAGGCAAGTAGAGGGAGAGGAGTTAATGTCTGACATTCCTTTGGTTCATAGTTTCCGCTGAATGAACTTGATAATGGAGGCATTCCAGGGAAGAGCACAAATATTTGGGGTGTCTAATGCAAGTGTTAATATGTGTGTCACAACACATACTTGTCCCTCCTTCAGGGTTGTTCCCTCAAACAATAATTTCAGTCTGTTAAATCCTCAGGCTATGGGGGTTCTTTATAAGTGCAAGGATATTAGCTCAAGGTGGTGGATTTTCAAGACCATCTCCATGCTCGCATACCACCTTCTCTTCTCTCTTGACTACAGTCAATATAATAGGTGCTTTGCAGATTTGAGGCAGGTTCACTAAATTATTTACACCCGTCCTGGTTACCCTTCTTTTGTCATTTCATTTTCTCTCCTGTTTAGTTTGGGTTTGGCACTCTGGCTGGTTATTGTAGGTGCCCATGTTCTTTTTTCTCTTTATCCACAACACAATGGCGTGTCCTTCATTTGAACCGGTCATTGTGTTTCCTTCTGCATCCTCATAAATCCTTGACTCGACAGGTATATCATTCAACTGCCTGGTCCTTGTATGTGGCGTCTTGTACTCAAGAACATTTTCAATTTGGTTTTGATAGCTGTCTAGTAATACCATTCCAAAGGTTTGTCTGTAAAGTTCTTACTTGTCACCTCTTGTCAAGAAAATTTCAAAGAAACGTTGGTTACCTAGGGTGTGTACTTTTATTTGCCCAGTTCATGGTCAATGACATCTTTTTAGAGTATCATTTTCATTACCCTGCCAGTTACTACACTCCTGTGTTGATATCCTTCCAACATTGTAGTACTTGGGGTCGGTTTCTGCTCACATTCCTTGTGTTTGTCCAAACTACCAGTTTCATTGTGTTTTTCCCAACCAAGTCAAGTTTGTCTCAAAAAAATGTCCTTATGGAACCTTGACTTCACCAACCTAGTCACCGAGGTGGCACAATAGGAGCTACATCATCTTTTTGGTTGGCATTTCGTGGCTTACCACTTTGATTTTGTCCCTCCCAAGGTGAGGAACGAGATCATTCACTTGGAAGCCAAGGAATTTTGCGACCGAGAATATTACTCTGATTTTGAAATTAGTGGCAACACCTTCAGATGGACTTTGGACCCAGGAAAATTATGCAGAAGGAGACTTCACTTTCTCCACTCAATGGTTCTACACCGACAATTAGAGACCTTGCATCACATGGTCATCCCTGACAAGCAAGTCGATCATTATTAGTTATTTGCAGGGCAAGATGAGATCAAAAGGATTCGCCGGGACATCATATACAACCTGGATGACATAGTCACCAGACTAACTCGGGTTGAACGTTTCATGGTGTCTAATTCCAACTCTAGATCTAGTTCACAGCCTCGACTCCAACTGTTATCAACACACCAACAGATGGTTCACCTCAAGACAACTCTAATGCTCTTTCTCCAATCATTATCTTAGACTGGCAGTCTTGCATGGCACCTGGTTTCTTTTTGGTCTATGTTATGTTTACTTCTACTATGTTTTCATGGATATCAATAGGGCTTACTAGGCTATATGTGCACACGGTTTTCTTTTGACTGCACAAAAACTCCATTGCATGGAACTCTTAATGGACGAATTAGTTAGCATGTTACTAAGTATTTCTTATCATCTCTTTTGGCTAAATCAGGGATCATGGGAAAAAGTTATGGTTAGTCTATCTGTCTATAAGATCCCACAATTTCTTTTGCGATACAAATGATATCAATGTAAAAAATGTTATCTTGTAATATAAATATTTTCATATAGCTGGCAAAAAAAAAGTGAGGGATTATGTGATCCTTCACACCATCCAAAATGATGCCCTTTGCTTTTATATCTTTTATCTTATGTTCAACTGCTTGGGTAGCATCCTAAGGAGATTGAATCTCTTGGCTTGCAATTTCTCAGAAATTGTTTGCTATTAAAACAATGATGATCCACTCCACCCATGGAAAGAATTTTACAACCCCCTTAAACTTGTCTTCATACCTTGGACTATGATGCCATATTACCATATGGATTTTAGCCAAAAAACCCTTGCAAAAAATAATTTGGTGTCGTAAAACCCTTGTGATATATGATCCACCCCACAAAGTTTTTATTGCTTAGATACCATGTTAATTCTTTTATACTAGATTTGACTTATTTCACTTCAAAAATTTATCAAAAATCCACAAAATATTTGTCTTAAATATTTTTAAAATTGTTGATAAGATAAACACACTAGTATATTACCTCTGAAACTAAAATGCAGCGGAAGTAAACTAAGGAAATCAATCACAATAAGACATCAAATTTGTGCCCAACACAATCTTCATATTAAATTTCTCCGGAAAATTTGGGCCTAGACCCACAGAGACTACACAGAAAAATACAATTGCTAGGAACCTGGAACTTGGCCCCACTAGGATAAATCAGCGTCAAGGAAATTGACATTATTGAAGAAACTTGACCTCTGGAAAATTTAGTCTCCCTCATCAACAATTTAGCTCCTCTCTTTTCCCTCATATGATCCTTCCACACTTGAGCAATTTGGCCTCTGGATATTTCAGCCCTCCTCCAATAATTCGACCCTCCTCTTAAGTTGACTCAATCTCTTGAAATTTTCTCCCAAAATTCCATGCTGCAATTCTCCCCACTTCTCTTTAGTTTAATCAAGCCTCTTGCTCTTGAGAAAATCACTTCCCCAACATAATGTGTCTTCACCTCTCTCTTAGGCTTTTTTATAATTTCATTAAGCCAAAATCCCTAACCCTAATCTACTGAGTGATTAATGGTTAGGATTAATTCCTAAGCCGCACTTGAGATCAACAGTTAATATTATACACTTAAATACTTTAATTATTTATCCTTAGAACTTTAGCCTAATAATCCAAAATAATGAATTAAATTAATTATAGTACTTTTCCTAAATTAACCTCAAGAAAAAAATTACAAGATAACTTACTCCACCAAGCAAAGCACCTAAAGAGGCAATCAAATATCTTCAACTTGCTAAGACACCAAGCCAATGTAGAAGACTTTCCGAGGCAACAAAATCAACACATTGAATCCATTTATGCATTAGAAACAACAATTGCATCAATCCAAGATTACAAGTTCAACAAAAATTACATGATTGAATTCTAGTGATTAGCAAATTGGAAAAAGTCAAAATCGTAAAATGTTTAGCCTTCTTCAATCATCTGTGCTAGGTCAGCCAGGCACAACCTACCAAGCTGATTAAACATCCAATAGGTCATGATAATTTATGATTATGTACTTTGTCAATGTGTCAATGACTTGCTGTCAAGTCACTGCCACATACATGCCAAATAGGCACCATGTCATTGCCAAATGCCACATGAGCTAGCATTTTATAATCTAATGTGTGCATTATATACGGAGCATATTTGATAAAACTTTCCCTCTATATGTATCTTGAACACTAGAAGTGGAGTTTTGTTAAATTTGGACAACTAGGTCCAAACTCCATGTTATGATGCTCAGATTAAGAGGCTAATATTTTTGTTGGATTCCTCTTTCGGAGAGGTGTAAAATCCATATATAATATGTCTTAAATCCAATGAGCAGAACATTTACTTTGAATTTATTATTCATAATAAATTATATGTGCAGGTCGGCCTTAAGGTTTCACACCCCCAGCGGATGTGTCACACGCCCCAATGATGGATATAAATACAGGGAAAGTTGGAGAGCATTTCACAACAACTCAACTCACATCTTCTTCTCTCATTTGATTTAGTACGAGCTCCTTGGAGGACGAGTTCAGCCCACACATGTGAAGGAGAAGAAGGACAAATCTGTACGGCTGAGCTGAAGGACGAATTTCTGCAGTTAGGGTTTTGCAGAAAGTTTGACCAGCGTTGACTTTGGTCAACGCATGGTCCGAATGGGCTGAAATTTGGTGAGAAGTTTGATTTTGGAAGGCCGTACTGTTTGGCACAGAAATCGAGGTCAAAGGGTTGACCAATCTGCTGTTGCGTTGACTTTTAGCTTGCTGCCCTGCGTTGACTTTTCTGGACAACGTTGACTTTTTTTGGAGTTGACTTGGGTTGACTCGTTTGCTGATTGGAGGACTGTTGTGACACATTCTGGGTTGGCTGACCAAGGAGACTTTGCTGGTTGAAGCATCCTGTTGACCGCCGTAACGCACCACCAAAAATTTTCTGTTTCTGGTTTGTCTTCTATAAGATCCACTTATATGTTCTATCTGCATTTTACTTAACTATTTGTGTGATTGCTGTAAGAAAAGTAAAGTTGCTCCAAGCATAGAACATCTACAAAAATTTACATGGTATCATAGGTGAGGTGAAGACAAGCCCTATCTTTAGCAATCACCACCGGAAGAAATGGGTTCCACAAGTTTTGAATTCAAGGAGAATGACAAGTTGACTGGAAGGGATGACTTCCATGCCTGGAAGATGATATTAGATCTCAAATTGGAAGACCATGATCTCTTGGATCATGTGCTGGGTAAGATTCAAGAACCTCCATCCAATGCTACCGTTGCTGTTAGAAACAAGTATAAGAAGGGAGAGATCAAAGCAAAGCTGATGATCAGGGAATCCATACATAAGAGCCTGGTTGCCTATATATCTGAACTAGGCACATCCAAGGAGATGTATGACAAATTGATCCTGATGTTCAAGGTAAACAATGTGAACCAAGTGCTATTCCTCAAGAACAAGTTGAAGAATATGAAGAAGGGCCGGGATGAGTCTGTTCAAACTTACTTTCTGAAATTGACCGAAACAAGGAACAATCTGCTAGCTATTGGGGAGACAATAGCCGATCGTGAGATGGTTCTCACCGCACTTGGAGGACTCCCATATGAATGGCAAGTATTCACAACTACCATTCTCAATAATAGTACCATTCCTAACTTTGATGAGCTTCTGTCTAGATGTATGCAAGAAGAAACAAGGATGAAGGAATTCGATAATGACAGAAATGCTGCCTATGGTGCACATTCTCGAAAGAAGAACTCTGGTGGTCCTAAGGACAAAGGAAGAACGAAGACTCAAGAAAAGAAGGGCAAGTGTTTCACTTGCCATAGGCCTGGTCACTATGCTAGAGAATGCCTCTTCAAGAAGGATTCTCCCGATAGTGATGATAACAACAACAACCGAAGGAATGGGAATCGAAGAAATGACAAATCCAAAGGAAAGAGGAAGGCTCACTTTGGAGGAAACAATCAACCTTCTAAAAGGTCCAGAAATACCAGGTATGAGGAGTCTAATGTTGCTGATAAAAGAAATGAGTATATTCTTGTATCTACTCTCTCAGCTGCATCTCCGCCCGAGACTATGGATGTCTGGCTAATCGATAGTGGTGCCTCAAGACACATCACCGGATTCAAGGAAGCACTTTCTGACATGGTTGAAAGGGATACTAATCTAGAAATTATCCTTGGGGATAATGCCACTTATCCTGTGAAAGGGACAGGGACTGTGACCCTCCACTTGTCTCAAGGACAAGTTCTACGTTTGCAAGATGTACTCTATGTACCTAAATTGAAGAAGAACCTTGTGTCTGTATCTGCCATGGAAGACAAAGGATTCAATGTAACTTTCTCTGATGGAAAGGTGCTCATGTGGAAGGAGAGCTTCAAGGAAGCTATCTCAATTGGTTTTAGAGTGACACGGCACTGTGTTGGAGGGAGTCCGTTGGGAGCTATGACGGTGGATGTTGTCATCCACAAACCGAACTATGGCAATCAAAGTTTGGAAGCACCTTCATTACAAGGCCCTTCCAAGCTAGGAAGGTGGTGACAGGGATGCTCACTAAAATAATCAGAAGGTGTATGTGGCAGCCGTGTCAAGGAAAACATACAAGGGGACCTTTTCCCTCAAGTGTCACAAAGACATCTGATATATTGCAACCGGTCCATCACACTATCCGGTATGTTGCCCCGTAACATCCCCCGGGGGATGTTCTTACTACACATTTACCAGCGACTCTCTCGCAAACTCCATTATATTTTCAAGAAGAAGGATGAGGCTTTCATGTGGTTCCGTACCTTCAAAGCCTTGGTGGAAAATATGACCGGAAAGAAGATCAAGATTTAAGATCAAGATTTTGAGGACCGACAATGGCACTGAATATGAGTCAAATGAGTTCAAATACTTTTGCAGAGAAGCTGGCATTAAGAGGGAGACTACCACTGCATATACTCCCGAGCAGAATGGTGTTGCTGAACGCAAGAATAGGACCATTGTGGAAGCTGCCCATGCCATGCTATGTGACCAGGGTCTACCGAAGTTTCTGTGGGGAGAAGCTGCAAATACTGCTGTGTACATTCAAAACCGATGCCCTCATTCCGCTCTGGACTCCAAAACTCCCGAAGAGGTTTTCTCTGGTAAGAAACCCGATGTCTCACATTTTAGAATTTTTGGATGTCCTGTCTATTTTCATGTGCCGAAAGAAAAGAGAAGTAAGCTGGATGCTACTGGGAAGAAAGGAATGTTTGTGGGCTACGGTGAGACTTCTAAGGCATATAGAGTCTATGTACCTGGTCAAAGGGAAGTAGAGATAAGCCATGATGTCACTTTTGACGAAGATGCTTCCCTGAAGAAAGTAGTAGATCTTCCAAGATCTGGAGAAAATCATGAAGAAAGGCCTGGAAATCAAGAAGAACCGCAGGATGAGACAATGCCTGATATTGAAGGACCAATGGACCCTATCGATCCATCTCCTTCACTGGGAAAGAGACCATCATGGCTCGGGGACACCCTCGAAGATGCTGAGGGTCATGCTGCCCCAAGGGGGACATTCCGAGAAAGCAAGAAGCCGTGTAGATACCAAGGGTATCTAGTTGCCATGAGTACTATTGTACAATCTGAACCTGGATCTTTTGAGGAAGCCGTAAAGCATCAAGTTTGGAAGGATGCTATGCACGAAGAATATGAGTCCATAATGAAGAATGATGTCTGGGATGTGGTCCCGAGACCGAAGGACAACTATGTTGTCACCGCAAAATGGCTCTACAAGATCAAACATGGATTTGATGGGAGTGCTGAAAAGTTCAAGGCAAGGTTTGTTGCCCGTGGCTTCTCTCAAAAGGAAGGAATTGACTATGATGACATATTTGCACCTGTGGCACGATATACCACCATTCGATCAATCATAGCCCTTGCTGCTACGCAAGGATGGAGTCTTCATCAGATGGATGTCAAGACCGCTTTTCTGCATGGTGCAATAAAGGAAGAGGTGTATGTGGAACAACCTATGGGATTTGAAGTTCAGGATCGAGACACTCATGTCTGCAGGTTGAAGAAAGCCCTCTATGGGTTAAAGCAAGCACCCAGAGCTTGGTACGAGAGGATGGATAGTTACTTGATGAAGCTGGGCTTCACTCGAAGTAATGCTAATCCGAACCTTTACTTCAAGGTTGTGCAGGGGAAGCCTCTCATTCTAGTGTTGTATGTGGACAACCTCTTCCTGACAGGTGCTAACCCTCTCATTCATCAATGTAAGAGGGAGCTCGCTGCTGAGTTCGAGATGAAGGACCTAGGACTGGTGCACTACTTCCTAGGCCTGGAGGTCTGGCAGAGACCTGGAGAGATTTTCCTTTCTCAAGGAAAATACATTGTGAAGCTTCTGGAAAGATTTGGAATGGTGGACTGTAAGTCCGTGTCGACACCAATGGAACTCAACTTTAAGAAGTTGAGTGGCAGCGCTGCGGGGCCTATCTTGGCCAATCCTACTGAGTATCGTCAACTCATAGGAGCTTTGATGTTCTTAGTGAACACCCGACCGGATATATGTTTTGCAGTGAACACTTTGAGTCAACAGATGGTTGAGCCTCATCCTTTTCACTGGGTTGGTGCCAAGAATCTTCTGAGATATCTTCGGGGCACGATAAACCATGGGCTGAGATACACTGCCGGGAGTGTGACACTCCGTGGATATACTGATGCCGATTGGGCTGGCAGTGTGGTGGATTGTAAGAGCACATCGGGATGCTGCTTCAATCTTGGTTCTGCTTCGATCTCATGGATGAGCAGGAAGCAGAAGTCGGTGGCTTTGAGCACTGCGGAGGCCGAATACATCGCCGCTAGTATGGCCTGTTGTGAAGCAGTTTGGTTGCGGAAGCTCTTTAGTGAGCTGTTTGGACATGTGCTAGATACCACTGTGATACTCTGTGATAATCAGAGTGGGATTCGTATGACTGAGAATCCTGTGTTCCACGACCGAGCCAAGCATATTGATATCAGGTACCACTTTATCCGGGATATGGTACAGCGAGGCGCCGTAAGGCTCGATCATATAGGAACTGATGAGCAGGTCGCGGATATTCTCACTAAGCCCCTGGGAAAGGTCAAGTTCCTAACCTTCCGTGAGAGTCTTGGTGTCGTGGAAAGACCCTATGATGTGGGTCCTGTTGGACGATGAGCTCTGGGAGCTCTGGGGGGCTTTGGGGATAGCTTCTCGGAGCTATAAGCACTCATAATGCTTCTACCCCACCTTTGTGATTATTGAGCTGGTTCGCCTCTCATTTATCTGTGCCCCGTATGCATCCTACCCATTGAGTTCAGGGCTCATGGGAAGTACCTCTCATTTGGCCAATGAGGTGGGAAAAGCTAGAGACTATTAGCAAAGACTGATGGACGCATCAGAGATTGCCGTACTCTCTCTCTAGGATGGCACGGTCCAACCACTTGATCTGGGATCAAGTTTAGTGAGGTCTGGGACCTCTGCCTGACTTCGGGTCAGATGAACCAACTTTGGGTTGGTTGGATACTCTTTATGAGTTTGATAGAGGTTTTGAACCTCTGGACTGATTATGTCAGTCGGGGGATGATGTCTTTGTGACTGACCCACTTCTGTTCTGAAATAAAGAGGCTAGCAAAGCAAGTTACGGCGGGATGACACACGATGTTTGATTGCACTGATGGATGGAGTTCTCCCTAGTTGAGAGGGAGTGTTAAATTTGGACAACTAGGTCCAAACTCCATGTTATGATGCTCAGATTAAGAGGCTAATATTTTTGTTGGAATCCTCTTTCGGAGAGGTGTAAAATCCATATATAATATGTCTTAATCCGATGAGCAGAACATTTATTTTGAATTTATTATTCATGATAAATTATATGTGCAGGTCGGACTTAAGGTTTCACACCCCCAACAGATGTGTCACACGCCCCAATGATGGATATAAATACAGGCAAAGTTGGAGAGCATTTCACAACAACTCAACTCACATCTTCTTCTCTCATCTGATTTAGTACGAGCTCCTTGGAGGACGAGTTCAACCCACACGTGTGAAGGAGAAGAAGGACAAATCTGTATGGCTGAGCTGAAGGACGAATTTCTGCAGTTAGGGTTTTGCAGAAAGTTTGACCAGCGTTGACTTTGGTCAACGCATGGTCTGAATGCGCTGAAATTTGGTGAGAAGTTCGATTTTGGAAGGCCGTACTGTTTGGCACAGAAATCGAGGTCAAAGGGTTGACCAATCTGCTGATGCGTTGACTTTTCTGGACAGCGTTGACTTTTTTTGGAGTTGACTTGGGTTGACTCGTTTGCTGATTGGAGGACTATTGTGACACATTCTGGGTTGGCTGACCAAGGAGACTTTGCTGGTTGAAGCATCCTGTTGACCGCCGTAACGCACCACCAAAATTTTCTGTTTCTGGTTTGTCTTCTATAAGATCCACTTATATGTTCTATCTGCATTTTACTTAACTATTTGTGTGGTTGCTGTAAGAAAGTAAAGTTGCTCCAAGCATAGAACATCTACAAAAATTTACAAGTTTAAATTATAAAGGGGACTTCAGGACCTAGGATTAGATTTTACTTTATTTATACTATTTTTTCCTTGGTTTTTTAGATGTCTTTCTATTAATCACAAGTTTTTATTAAATCAGGGATACACCAAGGGAAAAAATTATAACAAAAATATGGTCTTTCTTTGTTCAAAACTCTACATCCTTTGCACCCAGGTCTTCCCAGAAGAAAGCTTATTGAATTGTAAATGCACAGTTAATAAATGGTTTTTAATTAATTGCTCAAATATTACTTGAGCATTATACTGTCAAGTGGAGCTATACAAAATATTCGAAATTAATCATTTTGAGATCACAAGGAACTTCACATTTCCTTTGATGCCCAAGCTTATTGAATTGTAAATGCACAGTTAATAAATGGTTTTCAATTAATTGCTCAAATATTACTTGAGCATTATACTGTCAAGTGGAGCTATACAAAAAGTTCGAAATTAATCAGTTTGGGATGACAAGGAACTTCACATTTCCTTTGATGAGGGCATTAGCTTGCTTTAAAAGATTCAAATCCACTCAGACAATTCACACACCTGAATGCCTCTCACAACCAGATTAACTATTATAACGTTGCATTAAAGGCCATACCTTAATAATACAGTGCTGATGTACATCTTACCAATTCTACGGTCACCTCCAATGTACACTTGTGAATCGTCACAATGTCTTGCTTGCAAAAGAGAAAATGAGGAAAATCTGAACGTTTTGCATTTTGCATTGTGGCCTAATAAATAATCTTCATGTTTGCAATGAACACCACAAAAATGCATAATAGTGTGTTTTTTCCAATCACACAGATGAGTTTATTTTATTGACTGATTTACTGAAATCCCCACACCTGGGCAACCGAGGATCATGAAATTTGAAGAGGCCACACATCCAGAACATATTCCTCATCCCGACTTAAGGAATTTATATCAAAAACTCAATTGTGCCAGGTAACATTAAAAATCTTCTTGGAAGGAATCCTAAATGTTCTCCATCAGCCTGAACATAGATGCCACCATCTGTATTTGTAGCATGTTCAGTTAGTTCCTCCACTTCAATGGAACTAGCGCTGCAAATAAAAGGTCAAATGTAGATCAGAGAAAATAAACTGTACTTCCATGCAAAAATTTGTGTAACAAAACAGTGTAAAGTCCCAAAGGTCCATGTCAAATACAATATTTTACAGATACCTTCAGATTATTTCATACCTGGCAAAGATTAATAAAATTACTTCAATGCTAACTCCCTTACTCTTCAATGGCATCAATACTAAACAAACTACTATAAGTTCAGCTAGCCTAAACTATGTTCCCAAACCACACAATTGAAAGGAAAAGACTTAACATTTGGTTCAGAAAGGGATGAAACCTATGTTGCACGAAACTTCTAGGAACCCGACGTTTTGGGATGTAACCGTACCCAAAACTCCGAAACTTGGCAGAAACTCGACTGAACTTTACCATCATGAAATCATCTGAGAGTTAATATAGACTTGTTTTTCCTTCTAAATTGTCATCTATGGGTCTTATTCCCCTTTTTCTTGCAAAGATAGTGTTATTCACTTATATATATATATATATATATATATATATATATATATATATATATATATATGCACATATGACGTTTCGGCTAACGTTTCCATTTTTGTGAGGTGACGTTTCTAAACGTACCGGTTTCGGAAATTCCGAAACGTTTCAGCGTTTCGTGCAACTTAGGATGAAACTTGCTCTATGCAACCCAATCATTTTAGTTTGTAACATAGCAATGTGTGAATTCAAAGATTCTAATGCAATAGAATGAAAAAATATTAATGTCCATGAACAAAATATATCTATGGGACTAGAAAGTACAACTTTTGATAATAACATTAAGGAGTGCCTATAGTATCTCCTAAGCAGTTCCAATCTATAGTTAATGAATATAGAACTTCAAAGAAGAAAATCCCATTAATGGGTGACGTGAAAACTACAGGACACAAGGCAACTATTTTCAAGTTGAAAATTTGTTTCAACAACAGCTTAAGGGTGTGATAGTTGATTGAGGTCAGAAAAGTTCTTGCCAACTTAAATTAATGATAAAACAATTTAAATCTAAAAACAGATTAAAATAATCTACAACTACAATAATTTTTTGTATGATCTTCATCTCACAACCCAACCCAAAGAACAAAGTGATGCGGTGGGGGTAAAAGAAAAAAGGGGTGGAAGAAAAGAAAAGAAAATCTTCTTGTGATTGGGCATCTGCCTTTTCCAAAACGAACTGCCAATCAACCAAAAGGCACCATTCAACCATACAACAGGCCACCAACAGTAGTAAGACTATACGGATGACATGCAAGAAGCTGCCAGCAGAGAACAGGCTCATACATACCTATATGGCAGCCACCAAGGTGCAGGAATTGGTTGATTTCCATTCCAATTTGAATGTACAACAGTGAAATTTTGTCAATTTGGCTGTGATTTTGAACATTCAGTAGGTAACTGGCTGAAATCTTTGGTATTGGAAGGGTAATTACTCATATATTTTTCCCAATAATTTGCAATTTCAGGGAGGAAAGAACATCTTTTTCTACTATTTCAACAACAGATCTATTTATTCAGCAGTAAATAGGCTGGATTTTTTTAATAAAATGGTTAGTTTGTCTATCACTATGTTAGGGAGTAACCAGATATTTTCATTTTAGAGGATCAAAGGACATTTTCTTTTGAGAATTGAATGCAATGATCCAAATGAGGACAGTAGCCAAGGGAAACCTAGGGCAAGAATTGGTCCTTGAGCTAGGGCTTGCTATATCTCAAGATCCCACTGTCGGAATTTTTTGATATTTGGAGGGCCTCTAGAGGAAACCCTAGCACAGTTATGGACAAGAGATCGAAGTTTTTTGATGGCTACAATGGGAGAAAAATGATGCCTTGGGTGAACTATGGAGGCTAGGCCTAGAAAGAGAAGGGGAGGTGAGAGAAATATTCTTTAAAAGTGATCACCTATGGAAGGATTAGTGCCTTATCCTTTGGGAGAGATGGAGTCAAAGAGAATTTATTGTTTGGAAAGGATTTACCCAATCAAGGAGGCCTTCAAGCAACTTCGCATGGCATTAGGGCATGAGTGCAGCTACTTGAGGTCTTTATACTTCGATATGCAATGATTGATGACTTCTCAGAGATTAATCAATATAGTTTATCCCTAGGAACATTATTTCATTATACATAATACATGTAATGATGCAATGTTTCACAAGACCCCAATTTCCACAATTTCACATAGAGTAGCAGTACATTTCAGATCTATATAGAAAAAACCCCAGCGACATACATGAAATAAGCTTAAACGAGAGTAAACATAAAAAATAGATCACTTACATGTACAATGAGTATATTCAATCATCAAATAATTCCAATGGTGAAGCTCCAAGACGAGAAATAGATCTAAACATCAAAATTCATCCAGGAAATCCAAACTCATCCTCCAAAAGGGAATGCGAAATTCTCAAGTAGCTACTAATCCCAGTCCAAGTGATGATTATCAAAATGAAGCACCTCACCTCTATTTATACAATCTCTAAAGAGTTTGATTAGCCTAATTGGCCTAATTAAGCCCCCAAATAGTAAATAATGTCCAATAATAACATCCCTTGATGACAAGCCCACCAAGATAGCTCAATAACAGTAAGAATAAGCCTCTCAAGAGGGAAAAATGATCAATATAATGAGTCGTTGGGCCATTGATAAGGCCTGATGAAATCCAAAGTGTGCCATGATGTGAGAATGGACCTCAAACATAGTGGACAAGGGGTTGGCCCCTTGTTTTCCAAGTAAGTTCTTGTGGTGCTCCCAAGTCGGTGTTGGAGCACATGGACATCCTCATGGGTCTCAGGTGGGTCGAAAATGCCTATAAACCATTTGTAAGGGCTAGGATGATGACATAAGCCTTCCCTTTGTCTCCCATAGTGAGACACATCCTCATCTGGACCTTGGAACATCTGCCAAGTGTATGGTGCAAGTGTGGAGCCAGCTGGCCATGATGAACCAGGTGCATCATCCTCATCCAAAAGGTGGGACAGGAGCAATCAACAAGTGGTGCTAGGGATACATGAAGTAACCTCTTCTATGGTGGAGGGCCATGGCTCTCAACGCTCACCCTGCAAATGTCAATGTGGCCCTCTAGAGGGCTAGGACCTCGTATAGGGAGACCAAGCCCCACATGGAGACCCATCTGCAATCTTGCATAAGATCCATTGTGTCCCCTCGCCCTCTAATACAACAAATCATTAGAATAATCAAGTAAAAGAGCTTACAAGTCATGGAATCAATGGGGCACTTCATGGTGGCATGCCCTTCCATAGTGGGCTTTGGCATGTACAAGTGTCTCCAAGCTCAATAAGGCGGTTAATCAAGGACCCTATTAGATGATTTCAGCCTTTAAAGGGGTTGACATGTCCATGGTACATCCATCAAGTGGTAGGTGGGATGTGATATAGTGATGGAACAAAGTGGGGATCAGGGGAATGCTCGATGTCACATGTCATGGTACAAGGGTAGCTATGATGAGGAAAGCCCACACTTGGGTATATGAGTGTAGGAGGGAGAAAATCGTGGCACATGAGTTACCCTGACCTTTATTTTTGCACCCTTCTTCATATGCCTTTTGCCTTTGATTAATTTTTCTTTATAACTGCTCGGGGCTCTAGGGAATGAGAGCATGATGCATAAAATATAGCAATGGATACCCCCCTTTCAAGGTGGGGAATTTCATTTCCCACCGAGGGTTGGGACAATCATGGGTTTCTTAATGTGAAGGGGGCTCATCTAGGGCCCATAGGAACCAAGGTGATGGCCATAAATAAGGGGTAGAGCTCATGTTTGGCTTTTGCCCACATGCTAAATTTGTATGTCCCGACCATCTTTTACATTTTGTGGTACATTTCCTGTTGAAAGTGGCCAAATTATGTTTTTTCTTTTCTTTTTAGCTGCATCAACCTTTGAGGCATCATTCCAGGCCCAACCCAAGGTGTCGACATGGGGAGGTGGAGGCTAACCCTATGTGGACCCAGTGGACATATGTGGACCCACATGGGAATAGAGATGAATGGGGCTAAAATGGGTGGAAGGGAGTGATGTATATGGTGTCGAGAAGTGGGACCACGCAACCAAAATCAAGATTTCCCATGTAGTGCCATCCCTAAAGCTAATGGCTAGTAAACGAGATCCCATAGGACTAGGATACAGGCTAACCACGAAATCGAGCAGAGAAGACAAGAGTACAAACCTAGCTCACTCTTTTTGCCAAATCCCCCACCAATCCATGCCCAAAAGTGCCCATGACAAGTAAGGAAAATTACTCAACTATACCAATGAAAAGCCATACCTTCAGGGTCGGGAGGCCCACCTTCAAACATACAATCATAACAATTGGGCGAGGGACCACATGGTTGGCTCAGGTGGCAGAGATAATGGCACATCGAGCTATCTGGTGGTTGCAAGGGGTTGTTGGATGTCGACTGAAGACCATCTAGGAGAAAAATAAATTCTCCTATATACACTACCCACAGGTGGTGGATAACATTTGGCTCCAATTGGGACATGAGCTCTTAAAGAGGTGCATGAAGCTACTCGAACGGGAGGTCATGGGAACACCAGCAATCTCTTGGTATTGCAGACTTGTTAGCTGCACATATCAAAGACTAAGCACAAGGGGTAACATGTTTTTGTGGTGTCTTATGATCACCCATGCTTAGTATTAGGTCATAAAATCAACAAGAAAGTAAAATGCAAATTCAAACTAAATTCAACTAATATATCATGAGAATATCATATGATGTTAGTTCTAATGAGAAAATGAACATGCAATGCATCCTACCCTAACATGCATATAATACCATGTCAGGTGCTTTCAGGGTAGTACTCTTTAAGGAGTTGCCCATTCACAGGAAGAAGAATGGACTCATCAAAAGTCTGCAGATGGTAAGAGTTTATGCCTGCTATATCAGCTACCTTGAATGGGCCTATCCATAGGTTATCCCATTTCTTATGCATGCCACCCTTCTCCTTGCTTTTATCCCACAAAAGCACGAGGTCACCGAGTTTGAAGGCTTTATTTCAGACGTGTTTATCAAAAGAAACTTTCCTTTATCGTGACTGCGACCTAGCTGATTAAGGGCTTTCCTTTTGTTTTCATCGACCTCAACAATTTGGTCAATACAGGCTTGTCTGGCATCTTGTTGGTTAGGGAAAGCTTTTAGGCATTCAAGGGTGGGCAACTGGAGTTGGATAGACAATTTGGCCTCAGAACCGCAGACTAATTGAAATGGACTAAACCTAGTTGATGCCTTCACATTTGTTCGGTCAACCCATATAGCATACTTAATCTTGCTATCCCAATCCCTTTTATGCTCCCTAATAATTCATTTGATTATCTTTATGAGGTTCTTATTGATTGACTCAGCTTGGCCATTTCATTGAGGATAATAGTTAGACAAATGCGACAAAATTATACCATATTTATTACACATGGATATTAAAGCCATGGAGTCAAATGCCTTAGCATTGTCAGTAACAATCTTGGCAGGGACACCAAACCTAGTAATCATTTTTTCCTCAAGGAAGTCCATAACTACTTGATTAGTTGCTTTCTTGGTTGGTATAGCCTCCACCCATCGTTGGAAAGAAGCAGTCGGGACAACAATTTACACCTTGAATCGAACTCAACTAAGACCAAATAATGACAAGACTCCTTATGAATTATTGTTAAATTTGGACAACTAGGTCCAAACTCCATGTTGTGATGCTCAGATTAAGTGGCTAATATTTTTGTTGGATTCCTCTTTCGGAGAGGTGTAAAATCCATATAAAATATATCTTAATCCGATGAGCAGAACATTTATTTTGAATTTATTATTTATAATAAATTATATGTGCAAGTCGGCCTTAAGGTTTTACACCCCCAGCGGATGTGTCACACACCCCAAATGATGGATATAAATACAGGCAAAGTTGGAGAGCATTTCACAACAACTCAACACACATCTTCTTCTCTCATCTGATTTAGTACGAGCTCCTTGGAGGATAAGTTTAGCCCACACGTGTGGAGAAGAAGGACGAAATCTGTACGGTTTCGAAGTCTAACAGATTCTGTGGCTGGGGTTTTTACTGGAAGCACGCTCTCTTGTACATCAGCATGGTCAAAGAGGCAAAACTTCTGTTGGAAATTCGATTTTGAGAGGCAATACACATTAACACAAAAATCGAGGTCAAAGGGTTGACCAAGTTTGTTGCTGCGTTGACTTTTAGCTTGCGCATACACGTTGACTTTGCAGGGTTGAGTTTGCATACCTTGGTAGGCTGATTGGAGAGTATCCCATGACACGTGCAGGTTGGGCAGTCAAGAGACTTTCTTGAGTTGCTGAAACGTCCACATACCAACGTAACGCACCATCACATTTTTTCTGTTTCTGGTTTGTCTTCTATAAGATCCACTTATATGTTCTATCAGCATTTTACTTAACTATTTGTGTGATTACTGTAAGAAAAGTAAAGTTGCTTCAAGCATAGAACATCTACAAAAATTTACAATTATGGAAAGGAAGACCTACTTCAGTAAAGTACTTCAAGATTTTTGGAAGCAAATGTTTCATAAAAATCAATGATGATTCACGAGGAAAATTTGATTCTCGGGTTGATGAAGGAATATTAATTGGATATTCTACTAGGAGCAAAGCGTACAAACGCTACAATAATTGACTACGAAAAATAGTAGAAAGCATTGATGTGAAATCGACGAAGCTTTTCCAGAAAATAAATTGAAGATCATGAAGTAGAACCCTTTCTTGAAGAAATCGAAGAAGAACCTAAAAAGGAAGAAAAAGATCAAGAACCTCAAAATGAACCTTCACAAACTCCTTCTAAGATCAAATTCCTTCAAAAACATCATCCGGAAGAACAGATTATTGGGAATATCGATGAAGGAATTCAAACTCGAAGAAGAATGACAAGCACACCAAGCAAAGATGATGTGGCTCTCTTATCTATGTAGAACCCGAAATTTTTTCTCAAGCAAGTACAAATCCTCATTGGATAAAAGCCATGGAAGAAGAAATGTCTCAAATTGAAAAGAATGAAACATGGGAGCTGGTACCTCGTCCAGAAGATAAAAATATAATTGGAACAAAATGGGTATTCAAAAACAAGATGAATGAGGATGGACAAATAATCATAAATAAAGCAAGGTTTGTTTGCAATGGATACTCGCAAATTGAAGGAATTGAATTTGAAGAAACTTTTGCACCGGTAGCACGATTGGAAGCTATAAGAATGTTTTTAGCATTTACTTGCTCGAAAGAATTCAAGGTCTATCAAATGGATGTGAAATCGGCATTTCTGAATGGAGAACTCAAGGAAGAAGTCTACATGGAGCAAACGAAAGGGTTTGATCTAGCTGAAGGGAAAGACTTTGTATGCAAGTTGAAAAAGGCTTTGTATGGTCTAAAACAAGCTCGTAGAGCTTGGTATGAAAAGTTAGATCACTATCTGCAACAAGAAGGTTTTAAAAAGGTAGTGGCGGGAAGCAATCTCTACATGAAGATAGACAAGGATAAATTACTGATCACTCTTGTATACGTTGATGATCTAATCTTTGCCAGCAGTGATGATGGGATGAGCCATGAATTTTCTCTAAATATGTCAAAAAGGTTCGAAATGCCAATGATTGGTGAATTATCTTACTTTCTTGGGCTACAAATATCTCAAACCACTGTAGGCATGTTTATATCTCAAGCAAAATATCTTAAATACATGCTCAAAAGATACGGGATGGAAGATTGTACACCTATGAGCACACTGATGACCACAGATTGTAAATTAAGTAAAGATGATGATTCCCCTCTCATAGATGCAACTCTTTACAAGTCAATAATTGGAGCTCTCCAATTCTTAATTGCTACAAGGCCAGATATTATGTAAGCGGTAGGAATGGTAGCAAGATTTCAGTCAAATCCTAAACAATCCCATCTAGCAGCTGTGAAGAGTATACTTAGATATTTGAAAGGAGCTGCTGATTTCGGTCTTTGGTATCCTAAGAGCTCAACTCTCACTGTGACAGCTTACTCCGATGTTGATTGGGCTGGAAAAGTGGATGATCGAAAAATGTACAAGTGGAAATGCATTCTTTATGGGAGATTGTCTTGTATCTTGGCTCAATAAAAAACAATCATATATATCTCTTTCTATAGCTGAAGCCGAATATATAGTTGCTGCGGATTGTTGTACACAAATACTATGGATGAAGGAAGCTTTGAAGGATGTCAACATAGAAACTAAGCAACCAATCACCATTTTTTGTGACAACACTAACACCATCAGTCTTTCAAAGAATCCGGTGATGAACTCAAAGACCAAACATATTCCAATCAAATACCACTTTCTTCGTGAACAAGTTGCTGAACAAAATATCAAGTTGGAATACATCAATACAAAGGAATAAATTGCTGATATCTTCACAAAACCCCTTCCACGAGAAGCATTTGAACATCTTCGCCAAAAGATGGGGGTCATTGCTCTTGCATCACATTAAACGAACACATCAACAAGAGAAGAAGCAACATGACAGGGGGAGCAACTTGATAGGGGGAGTACTTGGGCACCCCATTTGCCATTGATGTCAAAGGGGGAGAGAATGTTGAAATATTTCCATCAATGACAAAGGGGGAGATTGTTGGTCAATAATTGTCATTGATGAATTATAAGATCTCTTAATGAGCTCTCTTGATGGAAATTTATATATGATGACATGGTTGGAGCGATATGATGACATAGTTGAGGACATGACAATGGAGACCATATATGACACACTTGTATGATGATTGGAGACCTCACTTAATAATGACCTCATTTTGTCCCAAATACCTTGTACATAGAAAAATAAAGAACAGTCACAAAGAAAATTATTTTTTATCACCTTGGAGGCATCCTATCTCAATGGATCCTTCACCATCTTGAAGAGGACTCTTTCCTCTTTCCAACGAGCCCTCACTCAGCTCCTAACTCCAAATACTCTAAGAGAAATTGATTTTTGAAGATCATATATCCTATTTTTGCAGTCTAGCTGACCTACACCTTGTCTCTTATGTCGGCCTCCTTCCTTAGGTCACGTCCCTTCACTTCAAAGCAAAATCCATATATATATAGGAGTTCGGATCTTCATTTCAATACAGCTTAGCTCGGTCATCCATTACAGAGAAACATCTACAATTCACAAGTTGTGAACTAAGATAAAAGGAGCATAAACCTCAAGAAAAAGGAGCTATATTGCAATTCGTTTGAGCATAAATGCAGTTACCGTGAAAACGTGAAATCTGGATGACTAATTTCGGACCCAAGTTATCTTCATATGACTGTACTGTTAACACAGACTTCAGACCTATATAAATCACTTCAGCCTTTGTATTGGTACAACCCAATTAAACTTTGAACCTGTGTATTGGTACAACCCTATTATACTTCGGACCTGTGTACATCATTTCAGAACCTGTGTATTGGTAGTATGGTACAACCCTACTATACTTCGGACCTATGTAAATCATTTCAGAACCTCAGTTTTGGTACAGTCTACTAAAAGTCAGACTGTGGTGGATCTCACTTATGGCTATACTCTCGGATTAAGATAACAACAAGACTGTTTTGAATTAATTCTGTGATCCTGTAACTATTCTGACTGTGGCTTCTACCTAACTTACACTTCCAGATTCAAACTATGATTGCAGCATATCAACAGTGAAGTCTAGTGGTGGAGCTAATACAAGTCAAGCTCTAGTGAAGTCAAGCAAAAAAGTACAGTGAAGACAAGGACAATTTGCTTTGAAGTTGATTGAACAGTGAAGAATTTTTGTTAAAGACACTCAAGTAAGTGCATCACACATCTTATCAAAAGAAGACTGAAGGATTGGTGTCCTAGGGGTTGGTGCCTCTAGAGTTTAAACACAAGGTTGGAAGTTTGAAAAGGATAGGGTTGAAGCCCTAGAGGTTGGAGCCTCACTATAGTCCAATTTGGTACTTGGCAAAAGGTTGGAGCCTGGAAGGTTGAAGGGTTGGTGCCCTTAAACATCACTGTACTCAAATTTTTGTAAAAAGGGATTTTGTGTCCTCTCTTGTTTATAATAAAAGCTTTATTATTCATTTCTCTGATTTTAATTGTGAAAGAATCTAACTGGTTAAATAACAATTGAAAAGAAATATTGATTCACCCAGCTCTCAGTATTTCCAACAAGGCTCCCTATATAGGGTCTTGACTCTCTAAAGGGATACATTGGCACATGTAGGGTGTGTGTAGAGAGCCATGGGCCTCCACAACAGTAGACAACACTCCATTGATCTCCAAAGATGTCCATTGATTGCTTGAGATCCACCTATTGGACGAGGAAGATGCACCTAGTACACCATGCCCAGCCAGCCCCACAGTTGCACCATACACTTGGCAGGTGATCTAGAACTTGTACACTAATGTGGAATCATTAATTCCATCATCTGAGCCCTACAGATGGTCTACAGGCATCTTCGACTTACTTGGAGACCCATGAGGTCATTGGTGTACCCCCACACCCACTAGGAGCACAACAAGTTTATTGTTTGGAGAACAAGGGGCCACCCCCTTGTCCACCACTTTTGAGGGTCCTATTCATCATTATGGCACTTATGACCTCATCAGGCCTCTTGGAGGGCCCTACGACATGCATAGATTATTATTTGACCTCTTGAGAGGCTTTTATTTGTGAGCTAGTTTGGTGGGCTTGTCACCAAAAATTAGTTAATTTGCACATTATATTATTTTAGGGGCTAATGTAGGCTTAATTAGGTTATTCAAACTCCTAATGAGTGTATAAATAGGAGTCACATGAATTCATTTTGGATCATCACTTGACTTGGTTCATTCTCTCTCTTGAGAACTTCGCATTTCTTCTTGGAGGATATTTTTGGATCATGGATGAATTTTGATGTGTGGATTGGGTCTTCTTATCTTGGAGCTTCTTATATTGCAAATGTGTTGATGGTTGGATATATTTTCTTACATGTAAGTACAATTTTGATGTTATTTTCTTTTACTTTGTTGCATACATTGATCATGAGATTTTCGCTATTTTAGGGCTAATTGTTGCATGCATTTATGTCATCAATGTGGAATTATGTTTCTATATAGCTTAACTTTATGTATGGGCCATGTTTAATGAACGAATTGTCCTAGAGATCGAAGTTACCTCGACAAGCCTTCTCTATTTGCAACGAAGTATAAACATTTTTAAGGTCACTTTTCTTCTCTTACCCTAACATTGGACAAAGTTGACTTTGAGAGCCTTCTTGAACAAGAAACAAGATTCATCTTCACAGTTCTCCTTGACTCCATATCCCCAAGAGGAATTAGGCATTGATCCATCAAAAGGTGGTCACTTTAAACCTATTTCTTCATCTTTTTTTCTCTCTTTTCTAGGTCTAGCTAAGCTGGGCCGCCAAGGGCATCAATTTCTCGACAAAATAGCCCTAGAAAAAGTTCGATCTCCTAGCCCCTATTGTGTTGGTGTGTCCTCAAGGTCTCCTCCAAATTTGAAGAAATTCTGATGGTGGGATTGCGGGATATCCCAAACCCTAGGTCTGAGATCAAACTTTGCCCTGGTGTTCCCAAGGCTAGCACCTCACAGGATCAAATTGACACCTTTAAGTGAAAATTCTTGTTTTGATCCTTTCCCCTGCCTTGTTTAGGTTAAGACTATCATCGGTTGCTAAACTCCCTTCCCTTAACCTAGGCTGGGTCCACTTGGCCCCGTGTGGTCCCATTAATTATCAAAGACAATTCATCAAGGACAACTCACGAATCTGAGTTCTATAAGAATTTTAGGGATTGAAAAACTCCTTTCAAAGTCATACTCCTTCAACCTAACCCTCAAGTTCCCACCTCCTTTCCTAGAAAATCTTGTACCTTGCCTAAAGAGCAAGCAAGCTCCATTCTTAATCCTAATCTAGGGAAAGGGGTCAATAAGGTCACTTCAAATCTATTTGTTGATCCATCCTTTATAAGTGACTTCCTAATACCAAGTCTCCTCCCATCGGTGAAGGCCCATAAAGAGTAGGGAGTCTTAGCTGTGGTAACAGTGGGCTAAGTTTCCATCGTTGCCCTTGACCTAGCAGTTGCCCTCTTAGGAGTCCCTTTTAGGTCCCCTGCTATTTTGAGTGGTAACATGTCCTAGTGGTGATCTTTCATTATTTCTCCTGTGAAAATTCCATTTCTCCATTGCATAGATAATTGCTTGAAGTGTTAGTGTTAGGGCATCAAAATTTTAGCCTCCTTAGTGACTATTTGGCAAATCTAACACGTCATAGACTCTAGATTCCCAAGGAATAAGGGACTGGTCAATTTGATTTGTGATCAAACTCTCTTTTAATACATAATTTCTCCTTCTCTAAATTCGTCTCCTTCAAGGCCAAGTGAGCTAACTAGGACTTGGTGTGAATCCCTAGGCAAGGTGAGTTTGTGGGATTACAGTGTCTAAACATCACGGAGATAGCATTTGCCACAAAATCACATCCACTTCAATCTTGTCAATAAATTTTCTTTCCCTAGTTGTTTTCCCTAAGGGGGAACCCTAGTCTAGTTTTACTTCAACTTAGGGGTTTCTTTGAAGGTTTCATGAGCCTTGGACTTGCCAATATACATTGTTGGAAGCCTTTTTCTCCTAGCCTTGACCTTTGGTTACACCAACACTCAACTCATCAATCAAACCCTAGGTCTTATGCCTCATCAAATAGGTCTCTATTAAGAGAGTGGATTGCCTCCTATTGGAGCCTTAACCTAAGTTGTGCCTCTCCTGTAGAAAGCCTTATTGTGTCACCTCGTACCCTAAGTACTTAGAACATCCGTTAGGTGACCTTCTCACATACTGGGACTCTTATCGGTGAAAATCCGTAAAGAGTAAGGGGTTTTGGTTGTGGTGACAGTTGGCCACTACCCCATTGTTGTCTCTTGGTCTTGTAGGGTGCCCCTCTCCAAGGCCTACTAGATTTTGCGGCAACAGGACCAAGATCAATAATGCATCTATGTGAACAAAATTTGAATGTTAAGAGACGTTTAATACTTCAAACAAGGATCTCCTTCCAAAATCAAGACTCTGATCCTGCAAAGACGTTTTCTCCCTAGGTAGGGGTGGTTAAAGGGGAGCCCTATTAGGTGTGTCCAACCCCTAAGGGGAAGTAATAGTTCCTTGGTCTACCCTTCAATTGAGAGGTGTTAGTGCATAATAATGATGGTAATGGACGAGATAGTGGTTCATGGCTATGTGCCATGGTCAAAGGGACCAGCTGATGGGGGTGTCCACATCTTGAGTGTATAGCCGTGAGGAGGGAGCATTCGTGGATGCATAAGTTACCAACTCAGCCTTGGTTTTTCCACCCCTCTTGTGTGCATTTTGTTTCTTCTTGATCTTTCCTTGTATTAGTGCATATAGCTCAAGGGGCTTGATTCGTATGATGTAGTCGTTTTATTGCCCCTTTGAGATGAGTTGATTCATCGACCATCGAGGTTGGGAGATGCAAGGGTTCCTCCTTTTGATGAAATTGAGCAATATTTTCTCAAGAATCGGTGATGGCCAGATGCATGAGGTATAGATCATGCTAAGCTTTTGCCCACATGCTACATCCTTGGCCATCTTTTGAATTTTGACCTTTTCTTCTATATCATTGTGGCCATGATTTGTTCTTTTTGTTTCTTTTAGCTGCATCAACCTCTCGAAGGAAAAATTTTCAGGCCCTACCCAAGGTATGTGGACATATGAGTGCCAAATCCTAAAGAACAAATGACAAGTTGTACACGCAAAATGGAGTTGAAATATGGGATTATACTGTAAGATGGAAATGTTGGAAATATTGGAGGGGGGTGAATCAATATTTCCTTCCAATTATTACATTTTTAATCTACAGAGCATTTAGATTAACATTAGCATTAGTTCAAGCATAAATCAACATCACATCACATGGACAGTAAACAACACCATTTGACAATGCACGACATCAAGACAATACACCAGAGATTTTTTTTAGGTGGAAACCCTTCTGGGAGAAAAACCATCGAACACTTCTTAATATTTGTCTTGAATAATTTACATCAATTAGGAAGCTCCAACTTCCAAGTTTTCAACATCAACTGAAGGAGGCTTCGACCCCCTGATTTATCAACTCCAACTGAAAGGATGCTCCAACACCTTTACCAGCTCCAACTAGAACGACTCTCCAATGCCCTAGTTTACAAGCTTCAACTTGAAGGTTGCTCCAAACAACCTGTTTACCAACTCCAATTGGAAGGACGCTCCAACGCCTTGGCTTTACTAGCTCCTAGTGAAAGGACGCTCCAACGCTCTGCGCAGGCTCCAACCTACCCTAGCACCACCTTGTGGCTCTGAAGTGTTCTTAGGCTCCAACCTGAAGGAGACTCCATTTTCCTGCCTTGCACCACCCTACCACCATGCTCAGCAAGCTGCCACTTTCCCTTAAGGCTCTAACCTTCAGCTCACCACGACAGACCACGTTTCACTATTTTTAGACTGGATCCACTTGTGCTCAATAAGAAAAATTGTCTGCTCAATCAAATCTGCTTCTGGTCAATCTGCACATCAAAGTTTCAAACCCTAGCTTCAATCAAATTTGCTTTTGTTCATCATCAACACATCAGCATGTCATCAAACATCTGGCCATATAATCCTAGTTCAAGCAAGCACTAAAAACCCTAGCATTCATCAACTATCCACATATGCCAATAACACTGCTCAATAGTATTTTTCAAACCCTAACTCAACAATTATCAACACTTCCACTATTCAACTTTAGCATCAAATATCGTCAATGTGTATCAAACATGCAGGATGTCATAAATGTGCACCATCAAAGACTTTGCTCATGGTCAATCAGGTCCTGCTTGATATATACATCAACCCTAGCATAAAAAATCTGCTTCAATACAATGAAAATCCTAAAGGCTATGCATTTGTAGACTGATACGATTCCATCATACTTCACTCTTCCAAAACGACTTCAACCGTTACATCAACTGATGAAATCAAACTCTAAAAAAAAAAATTATTCTCACTAACAGACCCTGTATAATTAATTCTGCCAAAATCCTATCTTAGAAATTATGCTCAATCATCATATATAATTGTCTGTTAGTTTTTGTACCATCGGATGTGTTCTAGCCTCGAGATTTGGCAGAGAGGTTAGAATACATGTATTCTACAATACCCTGAAATCGTTTCTAGAAATTCCACCTAGAGACGACTTAATTAAATTAATTAGTCAGTTTTTAATATTTCCTAAGTCCAAACTTAGGATATATGATTAATTAAAAGGAATTAATTAAGTCGTTGTGAGAATATTCTAGAAAAAGACTTGGATCAATTTCTAGTTAATCTTAGCCATCGATTAAGTTTTAATCGTGGTCGTTGAAGTCTCAACGGAAGATTATAAGAAGAAACTTGATGGGGCTTGGAGAACACACTTCAGCAGTTCGATTTCACTAGCAGATCGATTTCCTGAGTAGCAGCGCTGATTTGCCAGAGAGAGAGCTAGTGAGCTCGAAGCAGTGAGAGAGGGGCAAGGCGGAGGAAGCTTTTCCAGTTCCAGTGAGTGTATTGCAGAGAGGCAGCATAGTGTTTTAGTGGGTAATCTGTATTTTGTTGGGGAGAAGCAGTGATCCAGTGCCAGAAGCCGGATAGTGAGTCTGGAGGCTAGGAGGATCCATTTCCCAAACAACAACTGGTCAAAGAGCAAGAGGAGAAGCAGTTCTGATTTGTGGGACGCAGTACTGCGTAGGTTGATGTAGTGACTACGCAAAAGCAACAAGGAGCAGCTCAAATCGAGTTGAGATCAGTGTCGGATCGCCTGTGGGAGTGAGATTTTTCTCACTAGTTTTACTACCAGTCATTTCTTTGTATTGGTTTGCTAGATTAAGAAACCATAGTTTTGTACTCAAATTTACTATTGCAGAATAATCAAACCCTCAGTTACTACACAGGATTTCCCGAGTTGGGTTTTTCCGGGGACTCAGTCCAAAAATAAAAGTGTTATTTGTGTGTGTGTGCATCTATTCTTTCCACGTTTATTTTTCTTCCGCAGTATTGGTTTTGTGAAGGCTGCAGTGTATATATTTCGATATTTGTCGTAGGAAACTGCAAATAATTTGTTTAATTAATTTAACAAATAGAAGAAATATTATCAATTGTTGCAGTAGGATTCCGGGTAATGGAATTTTCACATGGTATCAAAGCGCAGATAGAAGTTGGAGAGTTCAGTTGCAGGCAATAAGGAGCTTCGAAGCACTGGGTAATCACTTTCTCGGAACCCCAGAGGTAGCGCAGTCCCTTTGGCCAGGAGGGTCAATTTTTGCGGAAATTTCTATTTCTCTGAGAGAGTCGACAAAGAAAGTAGATTTTCTAGATTGAAGATTGACAGAGGCAGAGGGAGCAACAATATTTTCCTTGTAGAGTAGATCTTTAGCTGAGACGCAGTTATTTTGCTGCAATTTGCTAGAGCAAAATAGCATCAGCAGGACGGAAGAGCACACATTGAGGGAATTCCTTCCTCAGGTAACTTCTAGCCCAAAAGTTCGATTTCTCATTGCAGAGAAGTAGTAGTTGTGAGAAGATTTTCCCACTCCAGCAGGGAGTGCGTAGAGCCTAACAACCACTGCGCAGAGGAGAAGAGGAGTTCGACATTTTTGCAGAGCTGGCATCAACAAAGCTAAGAAATCAGGATCGATTGCATAGAGCCTCCAACTACGTGATCTAGAAGTCAAGGATTTATTGTCTTCTAGATGAATACGATCTCAAGGCCTACATTGATAATGTGGTAGATGTACCCACGGATCTGTGAAGATTTCTAAATCGAAATCCAACTGTAGTGACTAATATTAGTTCTTCTACTTATCATTCCAGTAACAAGTTATTTACAAAAAATTACTTCAGTAAATATCAAAATAAATTCTACTGCAACCTTCACAATTAAAATACTGAGACAAGATATAAAGAAATACAAGCACAAGAATGACACAATTATTTTTGGACAATTGTCCCAGAAAAAACCAATGTGGGAAAATCGGTGCAGCAGATGAGGGTTTATTATTCTTCAGCAAAAATCTCTTGTACAAGGAACAATCAACAGTAATGAAGAGAAATATTTGTGATAACACTAGAGAAAATTTCTGATCCTTGAGAGGCCCTGCTGCCTCCTTTGCGTCACCACTGCATGAGGACTGCGCAGTTATGTGTCACTGCACTGCATTGTCCCTCTGCTGCTTCTGTGTTGTCCCTTCTCTGCACTGCGTCACCAGCTCTTGCACTGCCAATTGATGCTGATACCCTCTCTCTCCTCTCCACCTGCAACTCTCCCTTTGAATCGATTTTCTCTTGCCGAACTTCAGCCACTGAGAAAATCGATTTGCTTGGGAAACTGAGTATCTGCTGTAGTGTATTTTCCAAATGGCCCTCGGGCTTCCTTAAATAATCTTCTCTTTGACATTCAATGGCCCACATTAGAAACTAATCAATGGCTAAGATCATTTTGACTTGATCCTCGTCTTCTTCTAGAAGTTACACCCACAGTTTAGATTAATACCCATTAATTATTTTAATTTCCTAAGTTTAGACTTAGGGTCTCATTATAAATAATTAATTTATCAAATAAAACTGTCTCCGGGTGGAATTTCCCCAAACGATTTTTAGGTTATCTGGAATACATGTGTTTAAGCCTCTCCACAAAATTTGAGACCTAGAGCACATCCGATGCTACCCCAAATCAACACTCCCTCTTAGAGAGGAATGTGCTGTAGCAATACACTCTGTTGCATACTGCTCTGACTCTGAAGGATCTCCCTCTGCGTTGTTGATGTTTGACATGTTGTCCACCAACTACTGTGCTGTTGCTGCAACTGTACCGCTGTTGACACTGCCACTGTCAACACTGTATCTGTACTACAACTCCCTCTTAAATGTTGCATCTGTGGCTTGAGACATCACCTGTTTCTGCTAGTGTGGAAAAAGTCGGCAAAAAGTCCCGAATTTTTGTCGGAGCCGATTATATCGGCCGACTTTTTGACGGCTTTTTCATCCCTAAAAAAGTCATGATTTTATCCCCTAAGTCCCGATTTTTTGCCGATTCGACTGAAAAACTCGACTTTCCGTCAAACAACGCAATTAAGAGGCCGAAAAACATTTTTTATCAGTCATTTTTTCATCGGTTTCCTACATTTGAGGGTTGTGGAGACTCGAGGAGGTGATTGAGGCTCCAACTTTGCCATTTGTGTCGGGATTTGGAGATTTGTTCACTGCTCAAGATTGGAGATTGAAGGTGCCAGACCGCCAGTTTGCTGTTGCCAGGTATGTATTTTCTCTCTTATTCTTTGTCAATTTGTTACATAAATGTCTTCTTAAATCATTCTATATTTCAATCCCCTTGTTTTCTAACTTATTTTTGCTTAGAATCTAGAGTCTAGACTCTAGATTGAATTAAACTTTAAAACTTCAACTTTCAAGAATCGAATAAAAAAAATTCAAACCCTTGTTTAGTGATTTTGTGTGTGTTCAAGTGAGTGAGAAGAGGCATTTAAAATTTAAAATCAACAATTACATTTGTGTTTGCCTCTTATGTGACAGACAATTTTTAATTTTGTTCAATTTTTTTTTTTGTGCCCAGGTTCAAATTCAATTATTCAAGTTCAAAGTTTCAAACAAAATGTGAAGGATTTTGGAGCCTATGTGGGAATATGGTGAACCTGATCCTGTACCCGAAACTGTAGGTGTCAATAGAATGTATTTGACTTGCAAGTTGTGTGGCAAGCATATGTTAGGGGGTGTCAACAGATTAAAATTTCATTTGGGGCAAATTTCGGGGCAAAATATAGAACTTTGCTCCAATGCATTTGCAGAAATCATCCGACAGGCCATTAAAGCATTAATCGTTAAAGATGATGGCAAAGACAGCAGAGCAACAATAAAAAGCCAACTTGTAGGGACCTCAAGAGTGGGGGTAAGTGAGAGTGGTTATTCTGCTTTAGCATCACCTTCCACTCCCAACCCCTTAGCTTTCTCATCTTTTTTTGTCCCTAGAACCACACTTGGTGCACAACCTGGCATCAAATCAACAATTAAAAAAAAGGAAAAGGAAAAAGCTGACAGGTTGGTGAGTAGATGTCTTCTATGCAGTGATGTTCCTTTCAACATTGCCAAGACAAACCCATTCTACCAACCTATGTTTGATGCTGTTGTTGTCGTTGGCCCGGGGTACAAAGCCCCTACCTTTGCAAAGTTGAGAGGGCCTCTTCTTCAAGATGAAAAGAATGATTGCATTGCTAGATTGGAGGAGTTTAGGGCATCATGGGAACACACTGGATGCACAGTCATGTCAGATGGTTGGACTGACTAGAAGGGTAGGACCTTTCTTGGGACAATGTTTATGAAATTTGTTGATGTATCTGCACACATTAAAGATGCGCGTTTATTATGTGAGTTGTTGGACATCTTCATTCAAGAAATAGGCCCACAAAATGTTGTCCAAGTCATAATGGACAACGCTGCAAATTATGTTGCAGCTGGCAGGTTGCTTATGGAGAGGTATCCTACCCTGTTTTGGACACCTTGTGCTGCTCATTGTATTGACTTGATGTTGGAGGATATAGGTAAGATTCCTATTGTGAGGCATATTGTTGAATCATCCAAGAGCATAACAAAATTTATATATAATCATGCATCTGTGCTTTTAGCTTGATGAGAAGATTCACCAACAACAAAGGGTTGGTGCATCCTGTGATAACACACTTTGCCACTAATTTCATATCTCTTTAGTCTCTGTTGAATTCTATGTGGGATGTGAAGAGCATGTTTCTTTCACAGGATTGGCGTGATTTATCTATTAGCCGCCAACTAGAGGGAGAGGGCATATGCAGACTAGTTTCATATGATCAGAAATTTTGGGCAGGAGTAGAGGAGGTGTGTGCCATTTGAGAACCTTTGGTAAGGGTTCTTTGGTTGGTTGATGGAGAGAAGCTTGTAATGGGCTACTTGTATGAGGCCATGGATAGGGCCAAAGAAGTCATTCGTGCTTATTATGAAGATAAGGGAGACGAGGGGTTAGAGAAACAACAGGTCATATGGAGAGTGATTGATGATCGATGGAACAATACCCTCCATCGCCCCATTCATGCTGCAGGTATCTACCTCAACCCTGCATTTTCTTACTCCTGTGGTTTCAGATTTGATGCCGAGGTGATGGATGGATTCTTCAAATGTGTTGAGAGGATGGTGGCATCTGAGTAAGAACGTGAAGATATTTTTGAAGAAATGGAAATATATAGGATGTTAGGTGGCACATTTGGTTTTACCATGGCTATTAAGAATAGGACGACCAAAATGCCAGGTAAGCTTCAGTTGACAATTTGTTTTAACTTTCAACTTTCAAATTTCATAATTCAGTGTCTCTTCATAAATTATAATTTTTGCTTCTCATTTTTATTTTAACTTGTAGATGCTTGGTGGACAAGCTATGGTGGTAGATTACCCCATCTCCAAAAGCTTTCCATTCAAGTGCTCAGCCAAACATGCAGTTCCTCTAGGTGTGAACGCAATTGGAGTGTATTTGAAAAAATAAATAGCAAAAAGCGCAACAGGTAAAAAAATTTCAAATTAAAATTTTGAAATAATTTGGTTATTTTTATTATTTAAATTTTCCAAGTACTAATTTATAATCTATGACCCTTTTACAGATTGGAATCCCAACGCCTCAATGACATGGTGTACGTCTACTACAATCTTTGATTGTGGATGAGACAAATTCAGAAAACTCCTGATATTGATGCCATCTCATTGGACAATATTGATACCACTGCTGCATGGAGGGTTGAGACTGAGAGGCCGACCATGTAATCGATCCCCGATTGGTTAGATGTGGATCCAGAGGCACTAGTGCCAGAGGAGGTAGCACTTGCAGGGGATGAGGAGCCAGAGGTAAAGGAGGAGCAAGGACAGGAGGCAGATCAGGAGGAGGATGTGGAGGAGGAGGTGACACCATCTAGGATGGGCAACAACAGCAGCAGAGGACAGAGGCCACCTCTTTTATTTGCTTCTAGAGGATGACTGGGTCCATTTGTATCCCTAGGGGCAGGGCCTTCTTCCTCTAGAGGAAAAGGCACAGCCATTCCCTATTCTCGTAAATGGGGCAGGGGATCTTAGTGACTGATTACTTTATGACATGGAGATGACTAATGATATACATTTATTATATTTTTTGTTGATATTTTGACTCTTGCGACTGAGACAGGAGTCAGGGCTCAAGATTCAGGACTTGATTCACTATTTTGATATGTGATGTAGCACTAGACTTCATATACATATTATATATTAGCTTTCTTTACATGTTTATGTGGAAATGCATTTATTTGATGTTGTGGATACTTTAGATGCTAAAAAAATAAAAAATAAAAATTGAATAATTTTGTATTTTTTTAATTTTGCCGACTTTTTCAAAACACTCTTGACTTTGCCAAGTTTTTCAACTTTTTGACCCTTGCCGATTTAATCCCGACTTCGACTTTTTCCACATTGGTTTTTGCTATTGAAATGGATTCTTAGCGAGGAATGTGCTCTAGCAGTACACTCTGCTGCATACTGCTCTGACTCTGAAGCATCTCCCTCTGTGTTGATGATGTCTGACATGTTGTCCACCAACTACTGCGTTGTCGCTGCAATTGTATTGCTGTTGACACTGCCATTGTCAACATTGTATCTGTTCTACAACTCCCTCTCAAATGTTGCATCTGTGGCTTGAGACATCACCTGTTTCTGCTACTGAAATGGATTCTGTACCATACCCATTAGCTCCCTGAAGTGAACAAACTTGGCCTTTCCTAGAGCTTTGGTGAATATGTCTGCCACCTTATTTCCTCTGAGGACATACTACAACTATACTGCCCCACGCTGAACACAGTCTCTAATAAAATGATACTTGATGTCGATGTGCTTTGACTGATCATGAAACACCAGATTCTTAGAGAGTTTAATACAACTCTAATTATCACAAAAGATATTGGTTGCTTCCATCCTTCTTCTGAACAAATTCACTATAATTTTTCTAAGCCATATGACTCCGCACTTAGATGTGCTTGCTGCCATATATGATGCTTCTGCTGAGCTCAGTGCTACGGAATTATGCTTCCTACTGCACTAGGAGATCATTCCTGATCCAATACTGAAGAAATACCCTGTGGTACTTTTCCGATCTACTGACCTTCCTGCCCAATCTGCATATGTGAATCTGCTCAATCTGACATCATCTCCTCGGGTGTATCCAACTATTCCCCGCACATATCTGAGAATGTGCATCGCTGCTGCCCAGTGTACCCTCTTCAGTTCTACCATGAACTGACTGAGGGAGTTGACAACAAAGCAAATGTATGGCTTGGTGTTGACCAGATATGTAAATGACCCAATGAGCTGTCTGTACAAGGTGGGGTCCACTTCCTTGTCTCTCGATGCATTTATCTTCTTCTAGTTGGTTATCATGGGCGTTGCCATGGGCCGACAATCCTGCATCCTGAAACTCTTCAGAATTTATGTGGCATACCTTCCTTGTCCTAGGAAGATCTCCCCATTCTTCTGCCATACCTCCAACCCTAGAAAATAATGCATCAACCCCAAATCCTTCATGTCGAATTCTACTTCCAAGTTCTTCTTGCAATCCGTTATGAGCCTAGATGATCCTGTAAGGAATAGATCATCTACATATAGTAACAGAACTAGTGGCTCATTCTCTACCATCAAATAGTAGAGATTGGGATCTGCATCACTCTTGACAAATCCCAACTGCTGCAAGTAATCGTCTATCCAACCATACCATGCTCTAAATGTCTATTTGAGCCCATATAGGGCTTTCTTCAGTTTGCATACATGAGATTTCTTCTCATGGGTTTCGAAGCCCTCAGGTTGTTCTATGTACACCTCCTCTTTTATCACTCCATTCAAGAGCATTGTCTTGACATCCATTTGGTGAATTTCCCATCCCATCTACGCTGCTAAGGACACAAAAAATTGATGGAGGTGTATCTGACTACAAGGGCGAAGGTCTCTTCATAGTCAATTCCCTCCTTTTGTGCATATCCCTTGGCCACGGACCTAGCCTTGTACTTCTCTATGCTACCATCTACACCATACTTGATATTGTAGATCCACATCAAACCTACAACTGATATGTTCTCTGGTTTAGGTACAACTTCCCAGACATCATTTGTCATGATAGAACTGTACTCTTCTACCATGGAATCCACCCAAACTTGATATTGTATAGCCTGCTGAAAGCTAGAGGGTTCTTCAACCACAACTACCAAGGCTTGGTATCTGTTAGGTTGTCTACGTTGCCTTTTCTCGATTTTAGGAGCTCCAACAAACTCCTTTTGTGTCCCTTAGCGTCTGGTGTACTTCTCTGCTAGTTCTGCCACTGGTGTTGAGTGGCTCAATCAGTTCCTCTTCCTGTTGTTCCATCTGCTGTGAACTATCTAGATTTCACTCACCTGAGGAAATACTGGTGCTGGTTACTGTGCTTGATCCAGATGTCTGTCCACTTGTCGGTTCTTCCCCCTGATGCTGTTGTACAAGAGGAAAATCCTTAGACTGTTCTCTAGTAAGCATCTCTCGAGATTTCCTGAAAGCTCTGTCTTCCATGAACTTTACATCCCGTCTGACTATGATCTTCTTGCTGCTCGAAATGTAGATTTTTTATGCCTTCGAGGTCTCACTGTATCCTACGAGAAACCCCTTTTCTGCAGTCTGATCTAATTTTTTCCGCTTCTCATCTAGAATGTGACAATACGCCACACTTTTGAATATCCTGAAATGAATCACTTCCGGCTTATGTCTTGTGAGGAAACTCTCGGGCGTTCTCTTGCCCAATGCTCTATGAGTCCTATTCTAGATGTACATTGTTGTGTTACATGATTCTGCCCATAAGAACTTAGGCATATCCTGGTTATACAACAATGCTTTTGCTGCCCCAACAATAGTTCTGTTCTTCCGCTTTGCAACTCCATTCTGCTCCAGATTATTTAGAGTCGTGCATTCTCTTTTGATGCCCTCTCTTGTGCAGAATTCTGTGAAGTCTGTGTCAGTATATTCTCCACCATTATTTGATCGCAATACTTTTATCTTCTTCCCTGTCAGGTTTTCAACCAGAGCTTTGAATTCTATGAACCGATCAAAAACCTCATCCTTGGTCTTGAAAAAGTAGATCCAAGTTTTCCTAGAGTGGTCATCAATAAAGGTGACAAAATATCTACCACCACTAAGAGCTCTAGTAGACATTGGACCGCAGATATCTGAGTGCAATAGCCCCAATACACCTTTCACCCTATTGTTGCCTCTGGAGTATGTTGCTTTAGCGTACTTCCCTAGTACACGTTCTTTGCATACATCATCATGCTTGGTAATTAAGACTGGAACTCCTGTAATAGTTTCTCATAGTATCCTCAGAGCTCCATGGTGTAGATTCCCGATTTGTCTGTGCCATAGCTCATTCAAGTCCTTTTCACTATTGAGATCGTTGCATACCAGTGCCATTGGAGACTCAAGCTGCAACCTATATAGTCTGTTGCTTTGAGTTCCAATCTGACCCTTTTTCTTCTAGCTTGAATGCTTTACGTATACTTTCCTTCCAATGAAGTACACGTCATATCCCTTGTCCTGCAACTGGGACATTGAAATTAAATTCATCCCCAATCCTGGCACGTGTAGCACATTCGTTGCTCAGAGGATATCTCCCGCTTCTTGTTAGCCTCTCTCACAAAACAATAATAAATCCAAACATAAATTAATTAATTAAATATTCCAAGTTAGGAATTTGTGCCTAACTCTTGGGTTGTTCCTCAAATATTGGAGTTTGTTTAGTAACTCCTATCTTGGTGGGTTTTTGGTGAGAAATTATCTCAACCAAAGGAGTCTAAGATAGCACAGACTATCTTAAGACATTGTCTCTCATCTATTTAAATTGTAACACTAAAATTCTTTTAATAAGTGAGAATGATGAGAATACTATGAGGCTGAAGCCTCTTTTCCGCCATTACTTTGTGTGTGGTTTTTCTGTAATGTTTCTGAGTTAATTTCATTTTCTAATATGTGGTATCAGAGCTGCAGTGAGATTTAAGGGGAACATGACATAGATTCAGTCTAGAAAAGGGAACAGAAGAGCCAAGAGCCGCTGACTGGTGGATTACAGGCTGCTGTAGTGTCGTCGGAAGCATCCGTTCTGGTTGGAAGGTTTTCATCTGCTTTTTATTATTATTTATTAAGTGTTGTGTTTTCTATTGTGGTGCCAACAACTTACAGGAAAGCAGTGTGGACATGGACATGGAGAATGTGTTGTGTCGTTGATTGGTGTGTTGAACAAACACACAATCAAAATCCTTGGAGTCGAGCTGCAAGAGAAACATAAATTATGGGCAACAACCAGCGTTTCTTGGAGCTGATGTGTTGTTCACTACAGATTTGCGTTTGCAGTATGCAACGTATTAGATGAGTGAAGGTCAATTGTGAATGAAATCGTTGAGTTTTACCAGACTGTGGTGTAATTGATTGTTGTGATTGCTGCTGTGTAAAGGTTTGCATCGTTAAAAAGCTCAGATTTGCATATTGAAGTGGTATATTAGCTTCCATTTAAAACCATTTCATACCAGATCCTGCTGGTGGTGTTTTCGAATCAATAAAGCACCATATGTGTGAAGATATGAAAGGCCACTGTATGCGTTAGAATGGATCGACTCTGTGGAGGCCCGGATGTTAACGACAAGTGGGTGATTTCTATGAACTGTTAATTCTGTGAACTTTCTTAGATCTCAGCCTCCATCGATTTAAACCTCCTAGAACTACACTCAGAATGCTTGCATATGAAAAATTGTGATGTATGTGCATTGATTGCTGGTGTGGCATCCTGCGACGGTCAGAAATATCCAGTCTGACATCCATGAAAAATAATGAAAGGCATGAGGAATTTAAAATTTGTGGAGTATGGCAATGACTCCAGTGCAACACTAAATGCGAGGATGATTGATTTGTCTCTTTTGATAAATCTGTAAGATGGTGAATATTCATGCTCGATCATGTTTGTCCAGCCACGCATTTGTTTAACCGACCAATTTAGGTGAGCCTACTATAAAGTTCTTCCCATTTTTCGGTGACTATTTGTAAATTTTTATACTTGATGTCGAGCTCAACACAAGCTCGTAGTGAGAACAGTTCAGAGAGCGAGCATGTTATATGATTGCAAGCTTTATCCAATGCTCAGGTTGGTTAATTTTTATTTTATACTCGATATCGGATTTGTTCATACTCATCCAATTTTCTTGTTGGCATTTTTGGCCTTCTGCATTGCTCAACTGTCTGCCTACTTGCCTGGAGTTTCATCGGAGTATTTGTAGTTTTTTTTCATGCCGCAATTTTTACTTGAGCCGAGCTCTGCTTGCCAGCATTGAAGTAAGTGCTTATTTGCAGAGATGACAAGATATCTCGAAGTTGGGCTTCTTGTGCAGGATTCAAATAAACAGGATGCAATCTTGAAACAGTAATTCCGAAGCAATTGGTAGAATGGCCAGAACTTCCTCCGCGCTATTGAAACAAAGGGTCTTGCCAGATCGAGAAGAATACATGAGCTTAATGCATTTTGTATCCTCGTGGAAATTGTGAATAAACTGTTGACTTGACTTCAAATGGCCTCATATTCGATGACCAGCGCTCAGAAAGCATAGCTTCATAATACTCAGATTTTTTCAAAATTTTAGAGTGGAGGTTTAAATTTGAAGTCTAAATCGGCAATGAGATAGCCAAAGTATATGAGCAGTGTGCTTTCACCACGGAAAATTGTAGATCCGACACCACAACCTCTCGCTCGCCTCCAAGAGCTATGATTGCTAGAAGCCAACACTCTTGCCAGCAGAAGCTAGCGTTAACCAACAAGAGCTAGTGTCAGCCAGCGTAAGCCAACACGGGACAGCCGAGGCCATTTGATCAATGGCACTTTCAGTGAAGAATTTCATGTGCCATTAGTTTTAGATTTCATTTTGTCAATGCATGTTTTTAAAATGGATCCATAAGCTTGAATTCACCTTTTTCACTTATTTAAGGGATATTAAAATTCTTTTAAATGAGAATTTAAAAGATTTTTTTAAAGTTTTATAAATAGAGTGAGAAGGTGTAGTTTTTAGTGAAAAGTGTGATTTTTTGTCATGTTGAGACTATTGAAGAGTGTTTTTTGGAGCAATAAGGTTCATATAGTTTTGGAAAGACGAGTGTCTTATTTTTAAATTTTTGGAGTGATAAGTGTGCTTCATTTTAAGTGGAGTAATAAGTTTCCATTTGTATTCGGAGAGATAAGGTGATTTTGGAGGGATAAGTGTTTAGGTTGAGTCAGTTTTTTGAAGACATTTGTTTCCATAATTTGCGAGCGTGAGATTTTCATTGTTTGAGAAAGCTTCAATGCCGATGTTGTAAAAGATGAAAGGTCGATGACCTCAATACTTAATAAAGACATATTATTTGTGGTGCTGAAGTGTCCTAGATCCACCCAAAATTGAATAAGGGGATCTTAGGTGCACGAAGAGTGTGTTGATGATGGTGCATGTTTCATGTTGTTGCTTATGATCTGTGTCTAGTTTTGACACCTAAATGATTTCATTTAACACAGACATAAAGTTCAAGACAAGCAAGCACAACACATGTAACGAAGAAGTTGCAAGGAAGGATAATTAAACTCAACACATGCATCAGCGCACCTACAACAAATAATCAAAGATTGTCAACATCAACATTTTACTTCAACAAAGCAAATTCACTCAATACAATCAAGTTCATGAATTTGGAAACTCCAGCGTTTCAAAGCAAAGTCTACATCAACATTTTTGCAAATACATTTAAGAACTTGTAATCAAATTCATTGTTTTAAGTGAATCATTAAAAACTCATTGTTAATGAATTTTTAAGAGGACAAGTGAATTCATTGTTTTAAAGTGAATCATTGTAAGCTTTCTTGGGTGCATTTTCGACAGTGTTCGACACCCTTTCTTTAAAGCAAAATCAAGTTAGTGCACGAGTTTTAACTCTAAAGCAAACAACAAATTCACATCTCCTGCAAGCGAGCGTGAGTATTCATTCAAGCAATTTGCGTCAAGACAGTACAAAGTTCAAACTTTCAAGCGAGCCAAAGTGAAGTTCATCAAAGCAAACAAACAAGTTCAACTCTAACACCAATCAAGCAAGTTGAGATCAACATCAAGCGAGCGTGGCTATTCATTCAAGTGAGCGTGAAGTCATCAAGTAAGTCAAGTGAGCATTCAAGCAAATGCGATCGTCATCAAGCGAGCGTGAATTCCAGAGTTTAAGCAAGAAAATTCTACAATTCTAGCAAGTGTTCCAAGCAAACGCAATAAGCAACAAATCAAGCGAGCGTGCCATTCAAGCCACATAGCAAGCGAGCTTGTCTTTCAAGTACCAAAATCAAGTGAAACAGTTTAAAGCACGACATCTCCAACAAGAGAGCCTGATTTCAAGTGAGCAAGTTCAAATGGCGCAACATATTCAGTTGTTAAACATTCTTCACAGTTTGATCATCTTCAGTGATGAAGACATGGTGCACATCAGCAAAGAAACTCTTGCTGATCTTTCACGGCATCTACAACAAACACATGAAACCATTGAATTTCTTCCACTAGAGTCGCAACTTCACAGGAATGAGTTGCAAGAAAAGCATGATGCTTCAGAGTCTTTGAACCATACCGCTAAAAATGATTCTAAGTCATTCATTCAAACAGCTTCAAGTGTCGAAGTTGTTTCAGTTCCAATTTCTTCCAAGCCCATCATCAAGCCATGGGAAGAAATTCAAAATACCAAGAATCGAAGAGGCTTAGGATATGTCAACAATGACACCAACCTGCATATCCCAGATTATTCCAAGCCAATTAAGTTCGTCAGTGCAGGATTTCTTGCACAACTCACCTTAGCAGGTTCTGAGAAAGTTGTAGACAACCAGCAATGCACACAACCCAAAGTTGCAGACAAACAGAATTGCATGCAACCTGAAGTTGAATTCCAACCGAAATGTTCTCATTGTCGAAGAACCAGTCATAGGGAAGATCAGTGTTTTGATCTCCATCCTTGTCGCCATTGTGGCAAGCCCAATCATTCCTCAGAGAAATGTCGCAACCAACAGCAATCAGCCAGATTGAAGATACATTATGAATGGATCGACCCTTGGAAATGGTCATCCACAGTCAAAAGATTGTCTCAGTTCTACAATCGCATACAATCACACATAGTGCAGCCAACAGTGAAAAGATGATGGTACTCTCATGCAGTTGAACGGGGGAGTACACCAGTGTAAAACTCCTATACCTAAAGGGGGGGAGTTTAGAAATACTTTCCAGAGAAGTGTCTCTCCTTTCAGCTGACAAAGGGGGGAAAATGTCAACGAAATTGATAGCGGTTGGCAGACTGAAAGTCTCGACAAAACCAACAAAAGCAGCCAGTGGGCATCAACAAATTTGCCAGTGGGCAGTTGACAACAAAGAAGCAGTGAACAATTTTCAACACAGCAAAAGCAACAGTGAGTTGTTTTTGACATCATCAACCAATGAGCTTTGAACAAATTTTGTCAGTGGACAAAGGATGCTGATTTCATGCAAATGACAGATGGATCCTTTTGCAACTTGGCACCTGATGGAGTTTTCAAGTGAAATTCAGATATGAATCAGAGATACAGTTGACTCATGGTCTCTTCAGATTGCAGTTTTTCAGCATCCAGCTTTGGCGTTTTTTCAGGCAATATTTTTGAGGATCAACATGAGAACTTGGAAGATGGTTCCTTGTTCTTATTTTGGATTTGTCATTGAAGGGGGGAATGTTAGCCTCTCTCACAAAACAATAATAAATCCAAAATAATATATAAATTAATTAAATATTCCAAGTTAGGAATTTGTGCCTAACTCTTGGGTTGTTTCTCAAAGATTGGAGTTAGTTTAGCTAACTCCTATCTTGGTGGGTGTTTGGTGAGAAATTATCTCAACCAAAGGAGTCTAAGATAGCACGGACTATCTTAAGACATTGTCTCTCATCTATTTAAATTGTAACACTAAATTCTTTTAATAAGAGAGAATGATGAGAATACCATGAGGTTGAAGCCTCTTTTCCGCCATTACTTGGTGTCTGGTTTTATGTGTGTTTTCTGTAATGTAATCTGTTTGAGTTAATTTCATTTTCAATACTTTTGTTTCAAATGCTATAGTCCCTCTCCCTAGAGGGGTACACTTCGTTTTGTTTCCCATAGTAATTTGGAAGTTCCTTCGTTCTTCTTGATAGATCGAGAAATATTCTTGTACTCGAGTCATATGAGTTGAAGCCCCGCTATTAATGTATCAATCATCGGCAGATGCAAAAGTCAACAAACAAGCAAATTCTTCTTCCAATTTGGAAGATAACTTGGAAATGTCATGATCTTCCATCGTGGTATTTCTTTTCTCTGGCAGCTTCTATAGAAAAACTGTGTAACCTATCTAGATACTTTTGTACCCTTCAACGCAGATTCTTTTGTACCCTTGCCCAATCAAGATCTGATACCATGTGAAAATTTCTAAATCGAAATCCAACTACAGTGACTGATATTATTTCTTCTATTTATCATTCCAGTAGCAAGTTATTTACAAAAAATTACTTCAATAAATATTGAAATAAATTCTACTGCATCCTTCACAATTAAAATACTGAGACAAGATATAAAGAAATACAAGCACAAGAATGACAATTATTTTTGGACAATTGTCCCTGGAAAAACCCAATGTGGGAAAACCGGTGTAGCAGATGAGGGTTTCTTTATTATTCTTCATCAAAAATCTCTTGTACAAGGAACAATCAACAGTAATGAAGAGAAATCTTTGTGATAACACTAGAGAAAATTTTCTCAAAAATATAGATGAGAACCTGATCCCTAAGAAGCCCTATTGCCTCCTCTACATCAACACTGTGTGAGAACTGTGCAGTTCCGCGTCACTGCACTGGGTTGTCCCTTCTCTGCACTACGCCACCAACTCTTGCACTCCCAACTGATGTCGATACCCTCTCTCTCCTCTCCACCTACAACTCTCCCTTTGAATCGATTTTCTCTTGCCGAACTTCAGCCATTGGGAAAATCGATGTGCTTGGGCAAATGACTAACTTCTCTGGTGTATTTTCCAAACGACCCTCAGGCTTCCTCAAATAATCTTCTTGTTGACATTCAACGACCCAGATTAGAAGCTAATCAATGGCTATCATTTTGACTTGATCCTCGTCTTCTTCTATAAGTTACACCCATAGTTTAGATTAATACCTATTAATTATTTTAATTTCCTAAGTTTAGACTTTTTTTCTAGGGAAAAAATCGAACTTTTCATATTGCAATAAAAATTTAACTTTGTAAATGCATTCAAGAATTTCTTGGTAAGAGACTTCGCTCTCCAAAATTTCGACTGTGTAAACAATCCATCTCAAAAAAACTTGCCATGATTAGCATGTTGAGATAGTTGATCAATCCTTCCCAAACATAGGGGAAAACCGCCAACTTACTATCAGCACAGAAAAAACTATCTCCACAGCCAGTTCCCGGGCCTCCTCTTATGAGGAAAAACCAGCCCAAACGGAAACGGTTGTGAAGAGAAGTGATGAACTTAGCAGTTTTGTACATTTGTCAACATATGAGTTTTTTGAGAGTATCTGAAAATAGTATATTGTTTACATGTGAAGATTGAAACTAATGATATACATCCGCTGCTAAAAAACTGAAATAAGAACAAGATGAAGATATCTAGACAAAAGGAGGACGATCCGAAGCCATAGAGCCTTCCAGCCCTATTTCTCAAGTCCTCCAACTACCCGGATCCTGCTATACACCTTCCTTAGAAAGGAAGTCTACATCGGTATTTCGTTCCCTGTAAATGTGACATAAGGCAATGTAAGTAAAATGATTCTTCAAAAACCACAACTCCTCAAGTATAGGACTTAAAATATAATTTGAACAAACATGTTCCTCGTTGAACCATTTGATAATGTTGAGCGAGTCCCCAAAAATCTGGACAGACTTTATCTCCATATGTGAAAGCCAGCGAAGAAGGAAGTGCAGTGCTTTTATCTCGACATAGTTGTTTGTCCCCTGATCGAGACCTATGGATGCCTCCAACCTTTGATCCTAATTAAGATGAATAACTAGTCTTGCCCCACAGGCGTTCTCGGGATCAGAGGCACCATCAAAATATGCCCAGGGGATGTCTCCCCAAATTTGCTTGGGGATGACAGTCCTAACCTTTGGGTTAGAGATTTGTTCGGGTAATAGTTCATAAATGGCCGCACCTTCCTAGGCCACAACTTGGAAAGGGATTTCTTCGTCCCTAAAAATAGCTCTGTTTCTAGCTAACCAAAGCCCCCAGGAGATAAGCAAGGGAATTGATTTTGATTTCTCCTCCTGGCAGCTGTTCCACCACGTCTGCCAAGCTTCCTTGACCGAGAGGCCCCTCCATTGTTGAGAGAATCCAACCAGAGACCGGAAAGATTCCCACACCTTTTTCTATAGGGCAATTTATAAACAGGTGTAACACAGATTCCGAATCAAGTTTACACAGAGGGCATCTTCCCAGTCCCTCCTTCCTTCTTTTCTGCAAATTATCCTAGGTGGGGACCTTGTTTTCCAACAGGCACTAGAAGAAAAGGCGGCTTTTTGCTGGGCATTTCATCCTCCAAAGTGGTTTACACCACCAGTCTGGCTCAGCCCATCGCTTCTTCCCCATGAGATATGAGCATCCATACTTGGGCGAGTATTTACCAGATGAAGCATGTGTCGATCTAAGAACATCAGGTTCATCCCGCAAGCAAACATTTGTCCTGAGTAATTCATTTGTATACTGGTGCCATGCCTCCATCCAAATCAGGTCCAGCTATAGCTCAGCCCCTGACTTCCAACCTTGATGCCATATTGAAGTAGCTTCCACTTTTTCAACTTGGTTCAAGAATAGGAGACCTTTTTCAGATAAGTGGATTCTAAATGCTTCTGGGAGGAAGTAACCAGCATTGCATCCTACCCACGGATCCAGACCTATTTTGATTTGATGCCCGTTTCCTACCTTCCACACCAGCCCATCCTTAATGATTATCATGGCTCTGAGGGTGGCCCTCTAGACCACCGAGCCTCCTATAGGTGTCTTGTCTGGGCTCCTCACCCAGCTGATTAAAGGTATAGGGTCTATATAATTTCTTATCATAACCGAGGACCATAGAGAATCCTTTGCCAGCAGAAACCAACCCATTTTGGCAAACAAGAGATGTGACGAATGAGGTCAGCTCCTTGATTCCCCAACCTCCCCACTCTTTTGGCCTGGCGATTTTCTCCTATGCTACCCATGGAAGCACAACTTCCTCCTTTGAGCTTGCCCACAAGAATTTGTGGTAGATTTTCTGAATTCTCTCCATAATACCTTTAGGCATCCATGATAGCAATGCCCAAAAGACCGGAATGGCCATTAAAATTGATTTGATAAGGACCAACCTACCTACTCTGGACAACCACTTGTAACACCAACACTTGATTTTTTTTTCAATTTTGGCCACCATCCACACCTAGTTCGTGGTTCGGTACGAGTCAGGCTTGAGGTAAAACCCTAGGTAACGGAAGCTTTTCCGAAATCTGCTTGATCTCGAATGGACGAACTTCTGCTATTCTCCTAGAGTCTTCCCTCGAGAGGCCCTCGATCATGATGGACGATTTTTGAAGGTTTATGCTCATACCTGTAGCTAGAAGGAAGAGGTCCAGGGAGGATTTTATATGGAGAATGTCCCTCCTGCTACCATTGCTGAAAAGAAGGATATCGTCCACGAACAACAAGTGTGTGATTTTGATGTTTGTGGCCACCTCGATTCCTTGGATGTCCCCTTTCCTATTGGCTTCTAAAATCAACTGGCTAAGTCCTTTAGTAGCCAGTAGGAAGAGTAGGGGGGAGAGGGGGCATCCTTGGCACAGACCTCTTTCACTCTTGAAGAAGGGGGAAGCTGCTTCATTTATTAACACAACAAAACTAATCTCTGTTATGCACCCCATCACCCAACAAATGAAATCATAATGGAAACCCAGGTGGGTAAGCAACAATCTAATATACAACCAGCTAATTTTGTCATAGGCCTTTGAAAGGTCTATCTTGATTATCAACCCTCTCCTTCTGAATCTTTTCATACTGTGCATAACTTCTTGAGCAACCCTGATAGCTTCATGGATTTGTCTCCCATCCAAGAACCCAAATTGTTCCTTAGATGTGTGCTTTGATAAAATCGGTTTGAAACTTTCAGCGATAACCTTGGCTATGTTTTGTATAAGCAATTGCAAAGGGAAATTGGGCGAAAATCACCAAAAGAAGTCGGGGAGTCCGACTTTGGAATGAGAGCAATGAAGGTCGAGTTCAAGGGCTCCTGTATAACTCCTTTTACCCGAGATTTTCCACCACCACCGTCAGATCATTCCCAAATGATTCGAAAAAGCATTGGAAGAATTCTACAATCCACCCATCCGGCCCTGGGATTTTGTCATTCTGCATGGCCTTTAGGATTCCCTCCACTTCTTCTTTGGTGACCGGGCTTATAGCATGTCGTTTCCCTCTTCATCAATGTATCCAGGGAAGAGTTGAGCCACTTTGACTACTTCTGCAATAGAAATTTCCCTTGAGGCCTTGTATAGGTTCCTGAAGTAGTTCTTTCCCATCAAAGCCAGATCCTCGAAAGATTTCGCAATTCTGTCATCCTCTGACCTCATTCCCCAAATTGTGTTTGAAATTTTCCGAACCTTGGCAAAGTTGTGGAAAAATTTTGAATTTTCGTCCTCGGCAAACAACCAGATAGCCCTATTTTTGGTCTCCATTCTTCCTCCCTGACTAATAAAATCTTTCTTCTTTATGCTTCAAGACCTTTGATGACATCCATTTTCTCCACAATCTCATATCCATCCTCTTCTGGCCCTTCCAACCTGTCCAGCTCCTTCCCAATCCATGTGAATCTAGCTTCCTCTTCTGCTTTGTTTTACTTTGCCCATCCAATGGTTGCTATCTTCATTCTTTTTAGGTTGTCCGAGAAAGACCTAGATACATTGTTATGCCCTTCATTATCAAAAGGGATCCAGGTCTCTTTAAAGACAATGCTGAAGGATTCCTCTGATAGCCACCCTAGATTGAACTTGAAAGGAGATCCTGACTTTTGGTTCGGCCCTTTGAGTTCAAAGAGGATGGGATGATGATCCGATTCCCCCCCCTTCCCCAATACATTGTCGAAGAAAAGGGACGGTTTCCAGGACATCCTCTTTGATCAAAAAACGGTCCAGTCTCTTGGCAACCCTATCATCTCCAGCTCTTCTGTTCTGCCAAGTTGGCCTCATATATCCAACATTTTACCTCCACTGATCTTGGATGAGAAAAAATCTAACAAGGGGTTAGCCCTAGCATTTGGTCCCCAAGATTCCGACTGGTTGATAGAGAAGTTTAGGTCCCCTCCGATAATTAAGTTTGGGTTATTCATAAAATATTTTGACCAGAGGTCATTCCAAAATGGCATTCGGTCCTGATAAGGACCATAGATATTAAGGAGGGGTAAGTTTTGACAGAGATCAAGGGAGTAGACTTCTAAGGCCAGAACTTGGTCAAGACCCCAGGTGTTGATAGACTTCAATTTTCCAGCCCTGAAGCCAATGGCAAGATCCTCGAATCTCCCCTTTGCATCAAGGCAATAGAGAGACCAACCAAGGCACAACTTCTCAACGAATTTTTGGATGTCTTCACCCGCTCCCAAAGTTTCCTGGAGCATTATGATATTCGGGATTTGATTATTGATCATAGCCTTGAAGGCTAGTTTTTTGGGTTTACTAGCCAACCCTTGACAATTGAAGGACAGAATAATCATTTGGTAACCAGGCCTGGGGTTTGCACTACTCTAAGTAACCCTGTCAGAATTTGTTGTTTACCATCTGCAATATCTAGTTTGGCTCTCATCTAGGCTTTTGAGAGGTTTGATTTTCTGCCCCTTTGTTTCGACCCATGGAGAGGATCACCCAGGTTGCCCAGGCCCCCAAAAACCTCCATCAGGTTATCCTTTCTGTCTCTTGGTCTAAGGTTGTAGGATCTTCTCTCACCTTCAAGCTTTAAAGGTAGGGAAGCTAGTGGCAAATCCGAGGGGGGGGGGGGGGGGGGGGGGCTAGGGGGATCAAGGCTCAGATCTGGAATAGAAATAATAATGTTGTCCTGGGAGACATTGATGCTGGGTTCAACAGTTTGAGTAAAAATATTGTGCGTGGGCTTGGAGGGACCAGGCCCCAAATCCATAGATAAAATGTCCGAAACAGTAATTAAAAAAGGAGGGGGATCAGAAGAGGTACCCTCGATCAATTCAGCTGGATTTGTCTCTGTGGCAGCCTGAGTCGAAACTAGTCCCGGATCCACCTCCATATCCTAACCATGACAATTCTCTATTTCCTGCTACGGTACCTAAGTCCCTTCTTCCTTCTGTGAGGAGGGCTTCCCATCTGTCCTCCCCTCTACCTCCGAGGAAGGACTGTCCACCGGAAACCTACCCTCCACTTCAGAAGTATGTTTGCCCTTGCAATTTTTCTTTTTCCTCCTACGGATAGAAAGCGTGCAGTCCTTTGCCATATGGCCATACATATGGCATTTGTGGCACCTAAAGGGCAGCTGCTCGTAGTCCAATGCTTGAATGAAGGACCAATTATGATAATGGAGTTGTATAGCTTCGGATAAACCTTCTCTCAGGTTTAATCTCACCAGGATTCTGGCAATCCCAAGTTCCTCGGTTTGTTTGAACAACATATCAACCTCCAGAAAAACCCATAGCTTGTTCCCAATGTCTCTGAAAATGTTCTCAGTCCAGAAAGGAATGGGGAGTCCTGGTAATTTGACCTAGATGGGGAGATCCGCCACCTCGCACTGCGCATCAAAGAGTGGGTTCCATTGCATGAACAGTATGGGCGTGCGGCCAAAAACCCCAATTTTGATTAAGGACCCAGCTTACCGATTCCTTGGTCTTGAACTTGATCATAAACCATCCGTTTGTTAGAGTGAGCACCTCAAAATGCGGGTCTGGGGCTTCATCCCAAGCCTTTTTTGCCCACTCACGAATATAACTTGCTGATAGTTTTTTTCCCTTGGCTCTCCCCACTAGAGTCAGGTTCGCTGTCTCCATTGTGTTGTCCACTAAAATCTTGATGCCCAAAATCAGGTTGGGTATTTTATCTTTTCTTCGAACTCCTTTTGCTTTCTTCCTTATGCTTCGTGAACTGTCCGAATCCCCCACATTTTCTGTAGGGCAGAGTCCCCTTTGGGATGGTAAGCATGCATATGAAGCCAAAAATTCCGACTGAACCTCCTCCTTGATACCAGGACCCTCCGTCCTAGCAGTGAGCAGAGGATATTTTTCTGAGGGGAATCCTTCCCGCTGACCTCCGGGCCCGACCAGGAAATCCTAATGGACTCCTTTATTGCGGATTAAATCCTTTGTGGTTCCTTCAGTGATTAGTCGATTTTCCGAATGTTGGCCTATGTGATTAACTGCCCTTCCTTCAGCAATCGACTCCGCTATGCCTCCCCGCCTAGACCCCCGAAGAAAATCCTGTAATCTTTTCTCCCCATCACTCGGGACAAGCGGGGGTTTGTGTGATCCCAGGCCCTCTGACCTTCCTTCTCTGTGCGGAACCGAGTTGAAACTTCCCTGCCCTGTATTATGTAGTTCGAGGGTCTGTCTGTGGGATTTCCTGTAAGAGCAGCTGAAAACTATATCCTCCAAACCCCCCGTCCGAATATAGGGCCGACAAAGTTCAGTGATCTGAGAAGAAACCCTATTTTCCAGAACCGGATCTCTTATCCCTGCAGATCGGGGCTGATTTTTCGATGGTGAAACAAACGTTAGTTGATCCCTCTTCGCCATAACGCTGGGGGCCTCTTCACTGCAGTTCGGCCAGACCTCTGACTCCCTAGCTTTCCCTGAGCCGCCTAGAATGCAGGATCACATCCCAGTTGTACCTATGAATTCCAGGATATTCTGGTCGGTTACCTCCATTCCCCACATGGCCAACATGTCTCTAGGCTCGGGATCCACCTCCACACTTTTCGAACCGTTGACCATGGCGCCCACCTCCTTTCGGCAACAGCAACAAAACTGTTCCCCTGTGCATCTTAACCAGAAACGCGTGCGCCCTCCAGGAAGTGCTGATAATCTCCGTTTTCTAGTAGGTTAAAGGTGAAAAAAAAACAAAAAATGACAGTAAAGGATGGTAAAAACCCCAGAAGGGAGAAGTTAAGCAAAACCTTCCGTGCTCGACCCCTGTTTGCTCAAAACGATCCTCCATCTCCACGAGGTAAGCGATCGCGACAGCCACCCATCTGACCGCATGGTGCCCACCTGCCCTGTACAGGGACAAGTTTGCTAGGAAGTCCGCGCCACCATCGATTATCCCACCTCCTGGTTACGTGTCCAGTGCTGACAGTGAGCCCCCATGCCTCAATGCAGGCCCTACCTGTCCTCCATTTTTTGCAGGTTCTGGGTTTTGGGCATGTCCCTTTGGTTTCAAACAAGATCGTCGCCTAAGTTTAGACTTAGGGTCTCATTAAAAATAATTAATTTATCAAATAAAACTGTCTCTAGGTGTAATTTCCCCAAACGATTTTTGGGTTATCTGGAATACATGTGTCTAAGCCTCTCCACAAAATTTGAGACTTATAGCACATCCGTTGCTACCCCAAATCAACAAGATCCAAATCAGCTGAAAGCCTAGAAGAAGGAGATGGCAAAGGCAAAGAGACTGATTCTCGTGGGGTTCGAGACAATGTGGTGTCACACATAGCTGGCAAAGATACTGCCAAGCAGCAGTGGGATGCTCTCGCTATGCTATACCAAGGATCTTCTGAGCAACGGAAGATGTATCTTGAGGAGAAACTAAGATGTACTTGTATGCAGAAGGGGGAGCGCGTTGACCCCTTCCTCACTAGGCTTCAGGATGTCCGAGATCAGTTTTCAACTGTAGGGTTAGTGCCCCAACCTACAAAATTGGTGCGCTTAACTTTGAACAACATTTCCGAAGACTAGTAGGTGTTTGTCTAGAGTATCCTGGGCAGAGACAAGTTGCCAGAGTGGGACGGACTGGATGTGGGATGATCTGTAGCAAGAGGAGATGAGGCTAGATTTGGTGAAGGGCACCATAAGTGGTAGCAGCAGCAGTAGTGAGACGAAGCAAGTGAAGGAAGAGGAGAATGTGGCCCTCGCATCAAAGGGGTAGCAGGAGCAACGTAGGATGAAGGACCTTTCCAAGGTCAAGTGCTTCAGATGTGGCGAGTTAGGCCACTATAGCACTCAATGTCCTCTCAGAAAGAAGGACAAAGAGAAGTAGGACCAGCAGGCTGCATCCGTGGAGATTGATAGGTTGTCCTCCAAATTGGAGGAAGATTTTGCCATGATCGCTGACATACCTCTAGAAGTGAGGTGGGGTGATGTGGTTTTGTAGCCCCGGAGAGCTACAATTGCACAGGATTCTTGAGGTGATCCACCTCATGAATCAATTCCTTGCTACAGGAGCCCACAGTTAGCAGTAGCAGGATGGACTAGTGGCAGTTGGTGTATTCAGGTGCTAGAGTGACAAATGCAGTAGCTAGTAGCGATCAAAGACTGAGCAACGCAGTGTAGTGTTGGTAGCAATTAGTAGCTAGTAGCGGTCAAATACTGAGCAGCGCAGTGTAGGGTTGGTAGCAGTGCGGTTGGTACAGTGCAGAGTCAGCAGCAGTGTAGTTAGCACAGTGCAGAGTTAGCAACAGTGCAGAGGCTTCAGCGACAACGCAAAGACTAGCAGCAGTCAGGACTTGGGTGACAGATGCATCACACTGACCATAGTTGGTTTAGTGTGTTGGATAGTTCTCAGTTGTAGATGTTGCAGTTGCAGCAACAACAGATGAGAGGGAGTTGCAGATGTTGCAGTAGCAACAACAACAAAGTTGCAGTGCAGATGCAGTATTTGGCAGCAGTTCAGTAGCAACACAAATGCAGTGCATATCAGAGTTGCGCAGTAGTTGGTGGGCAGCAGTAGCCAGACATCAGCAACATGACAGGAGATGGTGTAGAAGTAGTGTATTGTAGCAGTAATAGCAGTTGCAGTACTGGAACACTTTCCTCGCTAAGAGGGAGTGTTAGTTTTTGTAGCATCGGATGTGTTCTAGCCTCGAGATTTGGTAGAGAGGTTAGAATACATGTATTCTGCAATACCCATAAATTGTTTCTGGAAATTCCACCTAGAGACGACTTAATTAAATTAATTAGTCAATTTTTAATATTTCGTAAGTCTAAACTTAGGAAATATGATTAATTGAAAGGAATTAATTAAGTCATGGTGTGAATATTCTAGAAAAAAATTTGGATCAATTTCTAGTTAATCTTAGCCATTGATTAAGTTTAGTTGTGGTCGTTGAAGTCTCAACGGAAGATTATAAGAAGAAACTCGATGGGGCTTGGAGAACACACTTCAACAGTTAGATTTCAATGGCCGATCGATTTTCTAAGTAACGGCGCTGAGTTGCCGGAGAGAGAGCTAGTGAGCTCGAAGCAGTGAGAGAGGGGCGGGGATAGTAAGGTCGAAGGAAGATTTTCTAGTTCCGGCGAGTGCATTGCAGAGAGGCAGTGAGTGCCACAAAGAGGTAGCGCAGAGCCACGCAGAGGCAACGCAATGCTTCAGTGGGTAATCTGTATTTTGCTGGGGAGAAGCAGTGATTCAGTGCCAGAAGTCAAAGAGAGAGTCTGGAGGCCAGGAGGATCCATTTCCCAAACAGCTGTTGGTCAGAAAGAAAGAGGAGAAGCAGTTCTGAGTTGTGGGACGCAATACGGCATAGGTTGATGCAGTGCCTGCACAGAGGCAGCAAGGAGCAGCTCAAATCAAGTTGAGGTCAGTGTTGGATCGTTTGTGGGAGTGAGATTTTTCTCACTAATTTTACTGCTAGTCATTTCTCTATATTGGTTCGCTGGATTAAGCAACCATAGTTTTGTACTCAGATTTACTACTGCATAATAATCAAACCCTCAGTTGCTGCACTGGTTTTCCCAAGTTGGGTTTTTCCAGGGACTTAGTTAAAAAATAACGGTGTTATTTGAGTGTGTGCATCTATTCTTTCTGCGTTTATTTTTCTTCCGCAGTATTTGTTTTGTGAAGGCTATAGTGTATATATTTCAATATTTTCCGTACAAAACTGCAAATAATTTGTTTAATTAATTTAACAAATAGAAGAAATATTATCAGTTGCTGCAGTAGGATTACGGGTAACGGAATTTTCACACTGTCAAACCCTCAGCATTTGGATGCATTTGGATACAACTCTCGAACTGCTGCCACTATCAAACCCTAACAAAATTTACAATAGAAGATATCTTATATAGCATGCAAACTCAAAGGTTAGTCCTCACACTGCTGCATCTTAGCTGATGTATGCCTCATGTGTACAATGATGATCCAAATTCAAAGTTATTCGTGTATTCTACTGATGATTAATACAAACATAAAGAGTGTTGTAGTAGAGATTGCCACCTTTCGCCTTCTTGAAGATGTCTTCCTTCTGCTGATGCTACTGCTGTGGATTAAGGGAATTTCTCAAAACTGTGTCTAAGCCCAATACGTCCTTACTGGAGTTTGTATTGAGTAAACCTCTCTTGTGATCCAATTGATGTACTACAACAGATAAGGGTTGTTCAAGGAGCAGAGGTGTACCATAGTTCCACTTCTAATAAAAAATGCCAACAATATTCCAATGCAAATCGCTATTCTGAACCTGGCTTATCAAAGGATTCAATGAAGTATTAAAATACAAACATTCTGTTTCAGGTCTGAACTTAATACTTCAGGTGGACTGAATCAGGGCTTGACGTTTGACAGAGATAACCATGCCTTAAGGATCAAGCTGCCATGAAATGAGTTTCTCAACAAATGTGAAATCAGAGTCATACTATGAGGTTCACATGGACATCAACATGGGTTATTATTCAGACAAGCCCTAATATAGAGGCCCGAATTCTCATAGAACAGATTCTGCAATATTTAGAGGCTCGCTCCAACCTTCAAGTTCAATCATCACACAATGAAGTCCAAACCAGAGATGAATAAAAGCTCAACAAGATACACCTGAAGAGTTGAACCAAGGCTTCAGACTTACCTCAAATACTAAGGCCAAACAATCCTTTTTCTAGAGTTGAACCCTCTCCTTTGACCTGCCTTCAAGCCTTCCCTAGATATGCATCTAGAAGATATCCGAACTGCTCAGAACATGTTCAAAAAATTTGCCCTAACAGATGGTCGAAAACCACAGATCTACTTCAGAAGGCGTGACCTCAGAAGGCAGCGAACAAATGTGACCAATGATCATTGGAAATTCCTCAGATTTTTCTTCAAAGGAGGTTGAATAAGACAAGCACAAAATTTACTGTAATCACTGCCTCAGATCTTGCAACGAAAGTGCCATCAACTTCAGGATCAGCATCAATGTGTAAGAAGGATATCTTGGAAAGAGAGCGAGCCTCAGATTCAGCTTCAAAAGGGTCGAATGGCCACAAAAAACCCCAACGAAACCCTTACCAAAAATAACACACAAGCAACAAACCCTTAATCACAGCAAATCCACAGAACTTTAGAATCCTTCAACCTTCTTCAAGATGTTCAAGTCAACCTTGGCCGCAGAGTCAAGATCAGAGAGATAGAGCGAGATTTTCTTGCTTGAATGAGAGATCAATCATGTGTATATATATAGTGGAGGATGAGATTTCTTAGGAGGCTGACTTTGATCATCAAGGAGGGAAAAACGAAATTTTAAATTTTAAATGTTGGAGCCAAATATTCCTTCCAAGTTTTGGACCATATCAAATTTGAATACATCGATAAAATTTTCTTGTTGACCTCAAAAATTAAATTTAACCTTTTAATAAAAGGTCGTCCTTATCCTTATGACTTGAACTATGTTCTAGCCAGTTATATGCAGCCACATCATCTTCTTTTTGGGGATATTGACAACAACAAGGGGGCTTTGACCTTCCAAAAGGCATATCTTTCAAACGGTGAGGAGCCTTGTGGCGTGCCACATACCGTTAGAATTGGCATGACGAGGAGCATCAATTGATGAAGGTCTCCAAAACAAATTCACTGATCTTCATTCATAAAAACTTCAACAAATGCAGGGCTTCTAAGGCTTCTCATGGCTTCTTGACCATTGGAGGTTCAATCAATGCAATCAGGACAAATTTTTAAAGTGTTCAAGAATCGACGTTGGCATCAATGGCAACACCATTCAGCAGGAAACTGCTAAGTATGGTATATGGGAAAATCAAACTACGCTATCTCAATCATGGCTTTGCAAGTAGTGTCCCTCCTATACCTTGAGGGCCTTAGTGAAGGTCCCACTAGACTAGTATCAAAGATTAACCTCCCAAGTAAGGTGAGAGAACAAGATCATGGTGAAGGTCTGTCAATCTTCCAGCTCAACCCATAATCCATAATAATGCCCAAAAACAAACAAGTATAAGCACCCGATTGCAAAATGATCAAAGTACCTTTCGCGTGGAAGCCCACCTTCGTCCAAATGCCAATGCCGGATGGGTGAGAGGCAAATGGAAGATGCAAGTGGCGGAGATATATGGCATATCATCAACTAATGGTAGCTGGCAGGGGCTGCTCGCTGTTTGGATGACCAGCTGGTTGTCAAATGAATGAGAAAGTTTTCTCCTAGGGGGTTACCCCTTTTGGTGGGTAACACATCTAACAAATTTGATGAGGATGCCAATTAAATAATAATAAATGATGTGTGTGCATCCAAATAGCACTAACATATGGTCCAAAAAGCCATCATACTCCAATGCAACCTGCTTGGGCAGGGTCTTCAATCTGGAACAAAATGCCTTAGGCTATATGAGGGGTAACGAGACATAACTTAGGCTAGCCTATATTTAAATTTTAAATTACTGAAATGATCTCACAATGACTCAACTATTCTTATATTATCATATATCCTCAGCTAAACCTCGTAAGAAACCTAACTTGCACTGGGTTGATAATCAACCTTAATCTAGCAAGACTGAAAACCTAAGTCACCTGATACAGGGATACGGGGATTCGAGAATCGGATTCGTGATACGGTTACCCCCGGAACAAGACACTTCTGGGATACGATACGTTATATATTATTTTATTAATATATATATATATATATATATATATATATATATATATATATATTAAAAATTAGATATTTTTTACAAAAATTCATAAAAATTCATTGATTCAAACATAGATTTAAGATCTTAGATACTCATACATGATACATTGAAATTTGATATATTGATACATCATACAATTGTCAAATTTACTCAGAAAGACAAGATAGTAAGATACTGTAGTTTTCTCATTAAGTCATCAGAATCAAAATGTGTTACATAAGTACACTGCCAATGGCAAATAGAAATAGAAAATACAAAAAAACTACAGTCTACAAGACTACAAGCCTGAAGCCTTAATGAGTCATCAATCCTCATCATCATAATCAACATCGCTGCCCTCATCCCAATCATTATGCTCACCACTGCTCTCCTCTGGCTCTGATGCATCCTCCTCCTTTGTCATCTTTGCATCTGTTGGTGTGGAGGATGACGCCTCTACTCTATCATCAAATGTGACAGGCTCTAGCACTGGCGCATTGAGATCCAAGTTGGCCAATGCCAACTCAACACTGTTGTCCAGACCCATATCATCAAGAAAGACATCCCACATCTTTGTCTTTCCCTTCAACCACTCCTCCCTCTGCCTGTAGATGAGACGAAGGTTGGTGTGCACATACACCATTGTCTCTGCCCTGGACTGCTCAAGCCTGCTCTTCTTCACACTATACAAATTCTCATATGTGCTCCAATTCCTCTCGCAACAAGAGGATGAAGTCACCTGAGAGAGGAGCCTCATGGCTAACTGCTGTAGAGGAGGGCTTGTTGCCCCATGAGTTGCCCACCAAGAATAGGGCTTCTTAGCCCGCCTGTCTCGAATCACATCATAGCCTGCAAATCGCCCAGTGCCAGTGGAAAAATCTACAAAGGCATCCTCCACCTCATCAAGGGATGCCCTATCCTGAAAAATCCTCCTCAATGCATCTTTCCTCCCCTGTGAGATTTCAGCATCCATGTGAGGAGGGAATCTGCGGGAAGGTCCACCATTCAGCCACTCATGGCTGTAGTATTTTGGGTTCAAGAAGTGAGCCAAACAATGTAAAGGTGTGCAATTCTTGTCCCATCTGCTGACAAGAATATCCTGTATGACGGTGAAGAAGGCCTCAGGTGATGTCTCATACTCTGGGCACTGACTCTGTAAAATAATGGTCCTCACAGACTCAATCATGGAATCCCATCCCTCATAAACCTCTCCTAGGATGGGTTGGTCTATATCTGCAAATCGGAGCAAGGAAATGATAGGCTCCATGATTTGAATAACTAGATCTATCTTCTCCCACCATAGATCATCCAACACTGTGTCCTTCACTTTCTTTGCGGCTGCTTGATCCGTCTTTCTCCAAAAAGACCAAAACTCTGAAATAACCATGGCCCTAAGAGCAGTCTTGACCTCCCTCAATCTCTTCAACATGATGAATGAAAACGCAAACCGTGTATCTGCAATCTTCAACAATGATAGATTGTTGTACTACTTGTAGATAGTGAGGGCATTTGTATGGTTTTGTACAAAGTTGCAAATATGCCGTGCATCCTCAATAATGGCTCCAATCCAAAGCACATCAGAAGCAATAGATTTCAGTGCCAAGTTCAATGAATGGACAATGCAAGATGTCCAAAATATTTGTGGATATTTTGTTTCCACAATCATGCCAACAGCCTTGCAAACACGTGCATTATCTGTAATGATTTGCACACAAGAATCGACACCTACATCTTCAATAATTTTAATAAATAACTCACCCATATATTGTGCATCCTTGTACTGTCCAAGTGCATCCATTGATTTCAAGAAAACTGAACCATTCAAGGATGACACCATGAAGTTGATGAGTGGGTGGCGTGCTGGATCTGTCCATCCATCAGAAACAATGCTAACCCCAGATGTTGGCAATGCTGATTTAATAGGCTCAAGCATTTTGTTCACCTCTTTCTTTGTCTTTGTCAACAATGTGGTTCTGAGCTTCTCTAACCCAGAGGCACATTTCTTGATGGAGTCCCATGACTAAGAGCTCGACACATCTCAATAAATAGAGGTGACCATGCAACATTAAAAGATATGAAGTTCTGATAGAAAAAAAATGCAATGGTGAGATCAAGCTCTTCCCTCTTCTCTTTTTGAAAAATCTTGTCCATTGGACCACCTGCAGTTGCCTTTCTCTTTGCTGATTGTCCCCTACTAAAAGTCTCAAAAGGGAACTTGTTGCTGGTTTTCCTTAAGAATGGAAGGGGGTCGTCATTCTTGTTTTTTATTTATTTTGATGCCACATTTGCCTCACCAATAAATTGCTCTTTCTCCAATTCCTTCCTCTGTGCCGATTCAATTGTTGTACAACATTTAATGCCACAACCTGGAATACGCAACAAATGAGCTTTCACACGGAAATATGTGCAAGTGAAATGGCCGTTGCAAAAATTGCATTTCCATGAACAATTTCCTCCTCCTCCCTTTTTTCCTGCCCCTCCCTCTCTTGTCACATATTTCCACAATGGGTATTTGGGGTCAACAGTTTGTTTTCCCTGCACATTTGAAGCTACTGTTGCAGCCCCACTTCCAATAGATGGAATACTTGCAGACCCTGATGAAACAGGGATAGCAGGGGCATCTCCAATGGGGACATTCTTCCCCTTTCTTTCCCCCTGTCTTGCTGCCTTTGATTGAGCCATGAATACTGTAAAAAATAAACAAAATATACAAATATATAAAACATATGCACATGCAAACACTAACAGCAAACTAAATGCAAAATATAGAGGGACAGTGCACTTACCGGATGCTTGAATCTCTTTGAAAGAACTCCCTTTCTTCTTGCAAACCCTTGCTCCTTGCTCACTTCAGAAACAGAAAACGGTGAGAAAGAATGAGCAGATTTGGGGTTTTATAAAGCAAAATTGCACTTTTTTGAGACAGCGAATCCAACCGTACGGGATATGGCCGTATCCATACAGGGTACGGTCGGGATTCACCGTACCCTGTACGGATATGGCCATATCCCGTGAATCGGGTACGAATCCTGGCGAATCGTATTGGATTTGCCGGATTCGGGATTCGACGCCCCTGGGGAATGAATCCGGTTTCTTAGCTGAAAACATGAACACTGAGAGCATTTATTACTCATTGATTCTGTTTTAATCATTAATCAATAATAACTATACCTTGAAGCTTAAAAAAATTAACTTTATGAATTTTTATGTCAATTCTAAAATAAACAATAACTTGTTGCAAACTATTAATTTTTCCTCGTTCTTTGGCCTACTCATGTAGGAAAAGCAGTAGCTTTAACAATCGCAATTTTTTTTTTATCAATTTAAAATCTCTTATTCATTTGTACGAGACAGTTTTTCAAACCAAGTCTAAAATTATTCATAATTGTTGTGACGTCTTGATTAATTATCAAATCCCATCCGGAAGCAAAAAGAATTATCGTCCCTGAGACATTCAAAATGTACAAATTCAAAGAATGTGCAGTTAAAGAAATTAAGCACATAATCAAAGCTGAGACAGGAGTTGGCAGAATACAGTGAGATCCTACGGACAATAGTTAGAAGTTAATACAGCTTTCTAAGGCAACAGGCATCAGACACCTGTGTTCTCTTTCCAAGAGATACAGTCAGACACAGGGAATAATGAATATAGACTCCACAATAATGCATCTCCCAAAGGACTAAACGTACATTTGAAAACTGTAGCTAGAGCATCATGAGAGAGGGATGCCATTTGGAGTCTGCATACAGGAGGCCATACCCATTTCTTAGCACCTGAAAAATCTTGGATTTAAATCTTCTGGTCAACGACAGAAGCTGATATTTATGCATTTTCCTTTTGTAAATTCTACATCTGCAATCCTAAAGTTCATGCAATCTACTTTTCAATCAAGGGGTCACAATTCAACTTGCTGAGTGGCAACAGTGAAAACTGCACAGGTGCCCATTAGTAGGGAAGACACATTAATAATTATAAATCTGCCACAATGCATAATGGTAACTATGCTTGCTTCCATGTTGATACAGAATAGAAAGAGAAGTACTATATATTGTAAGTTTGTTATTGAATTTCTAAGAATTTTGACTATCATTGTTTAGAACTCAAAATTGTTAGTGCATGGTATTCTAGACTAGACAGGAACACCAGCACTCAAAAAACATTCTAAACACATCACTGTCTAAGAAAGAGATTTTAAATTTGAATTAATTTGATTTGAAGGAAAACCTACCTTATTGTAGAGACATTTCTCTCTGATAAATGTGTCCCCTTGTAAAGCTTTTGAAGTTTCAGGATAAAGTCATACCATTTGAAATCTTGCAGCACTACAACCTGACAAATTGATTATCATAAATGTGAGTTATGTGGTATTCAAATAACAGTCATGTTCAAACATGCAACACAATTTTTATTTCAAACTACACTCTTGGTACTAATCTGAGATTACTAAGTTATTTCATTGAGTAGCATCAGTACATGGCTTAGTTCTAAACTTCTTTTGTAATTTACACAAGTGCAAGTAATAGATGAGACTAATGAAAGGAAAAATAAATAATGAATAAAATGAAAATTTAACTCAATAATCCAATATTTTTCTTTTGATAGGAGTAACAACACCTCTTGACTTTTCATTTCATGCAATCTGCTTCCAGGTATCTGAAAGCCTTTCACGATACAGTATACTTCAGAGTAATACCAAAGATCACAAGGCAAACATAAGTAATAAATAAAAGGGTATACTGATATCTATAGGCACTCTGGTTTTCACCTCAAACTTGCCACTAAAAGGATCAGCTGTTGGCGTAATCTTCATTCCACCACCAAAGTACTTTGCATTTCCTATACAAAGGGCTGTAACTTTAGGAAAACGTTTCCACTCTTCCTTGTCTATCTGAAAAGTTTGTGAAATAACGTCTGCGATATATCAAGACTTATGACAAGAAAGGATAAAGCAGATAATAAAGCTCAGCATCCACATAAAATGGTAAGAAGAACTTAGGAAAATTTCCATTGAAAAACTAACACTGCTGAAACTCAACCTTGATATTCATGTCCCGATTGCTATGGCTAATGAATGCTTGCAAGGCACCAAAAACATAGCATAATTTTCCAAATCGTTTATACTTGGAAGCAAAGAAACCAGCCTTTGCACTTCTGCAAAGTTGTATGGATTCATAGGGTAAGCAGCCCAACAAATATAAAATGCATATAAAGATGCATATTTCCCATTTGAATGTGATCATAATTTCAACAAGAAGACCATAATCAGAAAATGTTGGGTACTTACAAATGAATATCTGCAACGTTCAGAAAATAATGAAACTTATCATCCTTGCCAACCACAAGGCCAACGTCAATCCTCTGCTTTTGCCCTGTGCAGTCCCATCATTAGCACAAATATTAAGCTATTATCTGAGCTGCAAGGAAATTTCATGTCTAAAGAACAACAGAGTGTGATCTACAGTCTACTCACATAAAAGCTCATTTCCCCCAACATCAAAGAAAAGAGGAGAGAACTGACCTTTAGCAATGCGTTCAATAGCCTCATATGGATCATTCTTCCTAATATGATGAAAAGCAGAAAAGATTTACTTAATCATCCCCCTTAAAGTGAATTCTTTGTACATGTCAAATAATCATCAAATATTACAGAATTGGTGGAATTCAGATGAAAACAATGAGAATTTACAAACCAGCCAAATGTTCTTGCAAAATCCGAGCCAGTCCCCAAAGGAATAAGCTGCAAAGGTAGTCTCATTAAGGTTTCCATTTATGTTGAAATCAGCTGATCTAGTGAAATGACAATTAATGGATCAACAGAGACAGCATGGAACTTCAATGCCTCAGAATGCAAAGTTGTATTAAATTTGGCATCCTATGCACAAAAGAATAAGGAAGGCTTCTCACAGTGAAAGACTTCAGTTGCTTACCCCAAGAGACGTTGTATGCACAGCCCCTTCCTCTTGAGCACGAACAGGTTTTCCATCCTCAAAGAAACCATTTAAAACCTGTAAGATGCAAAATTGAAAGATGTAATGAGAAAAATAAAAATTAAAAGATGTTTCATTCTAGGAATTATAAAAGCTAAAGAGGTCTTTCTTAAACCAAAGCTTTTCCATTTACTTGGTCATATATATAGAAATAACAAGCTAATATCCTTGTCTCGTTCATTCGAATTTTTTACTGCTTAATACATTGTACATTTCAGTAAGGCAAAACATTTTACCAAAAACTCATAATGGAACCTTTTCTACGATAGGTAAGCATATTTGAAAACTTTGACGGATAAACGTGATTGCCTTACTTTTGTCACTCTCACTTATCCTTAAAATTAAGCTAGTGAAATAAACTCAGATCCATAAAAGTTGTGAGGTCACCTTTTCCACCATAGGTAAGCATATTTGGAAGCCCCGAAGGATAAAGGTGATATTTAGCTAAGCTAAGCACTACATTAATGTAATATTCCAAATTAGCAATCAGCTAATTAAAATATTAATTTTGTTAATTTTTGCCTTTTATAATGTTTGACTGAAAATAAAGTGGGTAAGGGGGACCCACAAATAAACCATGCAGCTAATTCACTTTCCTAAAGTCACTTAGGCAAATATCGAGGCTGAAGTGGGGCCCATGAGGCCAGCCACTCGAATGAGAGAGCATCCTAGTGGCAGCATGGGAGAGGCAGTGCAGGGATAGGTTGGCAGAGGGGCAGCGCAGTCTACGTGGAACCAAGGGAACGCTAGAGGCTCAATTGAGATAAAAGAGGGTGAGAGCAGCTCATTCCTCATTCATTCAATCACTGATTTTCTGTCTGATAGACTGTAGCACGCTTGTGCTGTTTAGCCGAGTCTGCAAGTGTTGTTTAGCACAGAGATTTCCGAGTGGAGATCTCAACCTCTACCTCTAGGGACTTTGAGTGCCCGCTCAGGAGAGGAGTTCCATATGATTTTGAGAGGAGATTCACAGGACCACATTCAGGTATACGCAGTCCCTCCAGGACAGCACAGAGGCCACGCAGGCAGCATAGGGAGTACGCAGTCCAACTGAGGAGAAGTGTTGGGAGATTGGGAGAGAGAGCAGATTTCAATCCGGAGTTTTGGAGGGGAGGTTAGCCACCTTCTACCAGGGATTTGGGGCAGATTTTCAGTAGTACTTTCCAGCATTTCAGCCAGGGAACCAGATCACCCAGCAGAGCAGAGTGCCAAGCCCAAGGGGGCTAATTTCCGGGGTCAGGATTTCTGGAAACCCTTCGTGGGTTTTTGTGGGTCTAGTGAGTAGAGCCCGGGGTTTCAATCCCGGAATTTTCTGAGCATTGGATCAAGCCCAACCGGCAACAACAGTTCCAACTCTAGCAGCGCAAAGGAGGAGCCACGTAGAGCAGCATATTAGTGGTGTTTTCTGTCCGGGTTTGAGGGATATTTCAGCCTGACTTGTGTAGGCACAGTTGCCATCTTTTTGAGCACCTTATTGTACTTTTCCCTAGCAAAAGATTAATAAAATGGCTCATAACTTTTTGGCTTCTTTCATGGTGTTTTAATAGCATTTCCTGTTTTGCTGTAGCTTTTAGTCTTGTGTGCTTTGTATCACTGTTTGTTCCCAATTTGGGATATTACATTGGGATCAGAGCTCATAGACTTGGCTTAGCTTGTGGAGCAAACTGTCTCTGACACCGGAGGATAGGCAAGACATCACTTACCGAAGACAGAGATATAGGAGCAAAGAAAGGAGGCTTGAGATTACACCAGACCAGGTATACTGCATTCCGCTGGAAGAAGAGAGAGGAAAGACACCCATGGCAGAGGATAGAGATGATGGAAAGGAGTTTTCTCAACTCCTTCTAAAGTCAATGCAGGAACTCACTAAGAGGCTATGTCACATGGTTCGGGTTTGAGTTCAGGTTCGGCAATGATTAGGTTCGGTTCGTGTTCGAATTTTTTTGATGAGATTCGCCATTAGGTTCGTCTATATACATTTTCTCTATATATATATATATATATATATATATATACATATATTAAGTTTTAAATGAAAAATAGGATAAAATAGTAAGATATCAACATCAATAAACATAAAAAATGCTACCACGATCATGGAAATTGCAAGGATACATTACAAGCTTGAGTTGTGAGATGAGGTTATGAGTTTTGATCTATGCACTCGGTCAATGGCTATGAGGTTCGATGAGGTTCGTCCAACCTCAAAAAAAATTTATGGTTCGCCAAAATTCAAACCTCAAGGTTGAAGTTCGCCGAACCTTGTGACATAGCTAAGAGGATAGAGGAGATGGGGCAAAAGATTGTCGGAGATAACAAGCAGAAGGGGATTCTAGTGGAATTCCAGATCGGAGAAGGATCTGGCACTTCCCATCACCCACCTGAGCCTAACGTTGCACAACAGGTGGTGCCACGCACTCCACCTCGTTCTACCATGCCCACATTCCTGGCTTTAGGAGCAGGAATAGGAGGGCCAAAAGAGCCAGAGGTGGCTCACTATGGAGAGTACTTTGCAAAGTATCAGTCTTACGGGCGAGATTTTGGAGATGCTCTCACCTTCAATGAGTTTTGTCAGCTGAAAAACAAGAGAAAACCCAGAGGCCAGACCAGAGGAGGAGGGTACACGCAGGGCAATGACCTGCAGTGTATTGTGGGCAGGCTTTTTCTGCCAACTTTCGATGGGTCATTGATATGTTTAGCCAAAGCTTGGGTGGAGAAGCTGGACATTTATTTCCAACTTAATCAGATGGCAGAGGTAGAAGTCATCAAGTTGGTTGCGCTGCATCTAGAGGGAGAATCCCATTACTGGTGGTTCCACGGCATGAATACGCTGGGGCACTCAAGAGTGACAACGTACGATGAGTTCACCCGAAGGTAGATAGAGAGGTTTGATCGGAAAGATCTAAAAGAGCATTTTGTTGAGCTAACCAAGCTCAAGCAGACAGGGAACCCGGAGACATACATCTCTGAGTTCTTAAAAATCTCAGTGATGGTTCCAGACTTGTCCATGCCTAGGAGGATCTACATGTACATTGACAGTCTAGCAGAACCTTTGCGTGGGCTAGTGAGGTATACTAGGCCCACTACGTTGCAGGACGCAATGGGGAAAATCAAAGACTTGCAGGACGCTTTGCCAAGGACGAGGGCTCCCATGCCCAATAGACTAGCGTTCTAGCAGAGAGAGGGGGACGTGAGGACCCCAACCCGAGAGGGAGCCAGGGCCAAGGGCCTTTGGATGATGATACCCGGCGGGATTTAAGATGAAGGAAGCTCTGCTTCCCCTGTCAAGAGCCATGGGCACCGAGTCAAGGTGTGTCGGAGGGAAGGCACATTACATTGAGGTCTTCTCTAACCGTGAGGGAGAAGAGGAGACATCTTATGAGATGGGAGGAGATGCCAACATCAGAGCACCAGGAGAGGATCCTCCACCACCACCTCCTCCAGCAGCAAGAGGATCAGCGTTTGCACCCACTAGAGGGGTCCTTGCATCTTTACAGGGAGTGCCCAAGTACCTATCAGGGACAACGTGTCTCAGTGCTGGTAGACAGTGGGGCTACAAACAACTTCATTGATGCCTAGCTGGTGCAGAGGAGAGGCATACAGACTGAGGGCTTTGATGGGTTCTTTGTGTTGGTTCCAGGAGCTAAGACCATGCAGTGCATGCATTATTTCCCGACATTATCAGTAACCATGGGGACATACACCATGACAGATCATTTCTTTGTGGTTGATATTCCAGACACCAACCTAGTATTTGGAGTCCAGTGGCTCATCACCCTTGGGAAGGTCACCACTAATTGGCAGACACTTGTGATGGAGTTTGTGGACAAGAGTGGGAAGTCGGTGATGCTCAGGGGCATGCACACGTACCTGCTTCAGACAATTTCTGCACATAGGATGGAGGTAGATTTCTGGAAGGGAGACGTAGAATTGGCTGTGGAGTTGAGGATTTCAGATGCAGGTGTCTCGGGCTAGCCTACGCTCCCAGATGTGCAGGTTCTCTTAGACCGTTACTCTATGGTTTTTGGGGACATTCCACTAGGACAGCCACCGGATTGGGGGTTTGAGCACACTATTGAGCTAGAGTCCAGCATTCAAGCCGTGATCACCACCCCCTACAGGCACCCCAAGGCCTATAAGGATGAGATTGAGAGAGTTATTCATGAGCTCTTAGCATTGGGGCACATCAGACCCAACACTAGTCCATTCACTTCTCCAATGGTTTTGGTGAAGAAGAAAGATGGCACACTGTGGATGTGCATAGACTATAGGGCCCTATACAAGAAGACCATGAAGAACCACTATCCTATTCCCAGGATCGATGAGTTGATGGATGAGCTGAGGGGAGCAAAGTTCTTCTCCAAGATTGATCTGAGATCGGCGTACCACCAGATCAAGGTGAGGGACCAGGATGTCCCCAAGCAATGTTCCACCGAGTTTCTGGGACGGGGAAACACGAGAGCAAGGATACGCACAAGGGGGACGTATATAAGCAACCCCAAAATTTGGGGAATTTTCGAGGAAACAAGGGGACGTCAAAGTCATAAAAATTATAAAATTATAAAATTATAAATTATTAAAAATTTAATTACAAATAACTAAATAGAAAATCTTAATAATTATTCATTGTACATCTAAAGAATAAATATGATCATCATTGAATATTACACTATTATCATTGATTCATTTATGAATTATCATTTGACATTTCTGCATTATAATTTAACTTTATAAATCTAGATTCTAAAAGTAAATTACTAAATTGAATCCATCATTTGACATTATGCAATGTTCCATCTAAATTCATGAATCATCATTTGGCATGATGCAAGGTACATCTAAATTAAATTAATAAATTCATCATTTGACAATTGAAATTCAAACTATGCAATGCACATAAACTTATACTATATAGGTTTAATATAATATAATATAATTAATTAATTAATTAAATTTAATTAATTACTTAATTAATTTAATTTATTTTTTAAGTTTTAACAAGTTTGACGTTTTAATATAGTTTAAGTTTTTTTTTTTTTAATTTGTCATATATTTACATTTGTATTTTTTTTTAAATTTTTGATGTTTTATAAAAATTATTAGGCACAAAAATGGGGGAACCCATATGCGTCCCCCGGGCATCCCCCTGTCCCCCTTCAAGGGAGTCACGTTTCTCTACCCAAAAAACATCCCCTTGGAGTTTTCTTGAGTTTCTCCAAAAAGGGGACGTGGGGGAAACGTTTCCCCAGTAGTTTCCCCATCCCCAGGACGTGGGGGAGCATCACTGTAACTATGGCCATTTCGAGTTCTTAGTTATGCCCTTCGAGCTGACCAATGCTCCGGTTACTTTCCAGTCTTGCATGAACCACATTTTCCGTGGTCAATTGAGGAAGTTTGTGTTGGTGTTCTTTGAAGATATCCTCATATACAACCGCGCATGGAAGGAGCATTTACAGCACGTAGAGACGGTGTTGCGTATCTTGGAGGAGCAACACTTCTATGCCAAGCTGTCCAAATGCGAGTTTGGTTTGAAAGAGATGCTCTATTTGGGGCATATCATTGGAGTGGACGGAGTGAGAATCCACAAAGAGAAGATCAGGTCCATCCAGGATTGGCCAGAGCCGAAGAATGTGATGGAGCTTCAGGGGTTTCTGGGCATTTGTACCTACTATCGGAAGTTCGTCAAAGGGTTTTCACAGCTTGCAACACCCCTCACAAACCTCACCAAAAAGGGGGATTTCAGCTGGACTGAGACTACGCAAAGGGCCTTTGACAGGCTCAAGGAGGTGATGAGCAGTTGTCTGGTATTAGCCCTGCCAGACTTCACGCAGCCATTTGTGCTGGAGTGTGATGCTTCAGGGGAAGGGGTAGGCGAAGTACTGATGCAGGGAGGCACCCCATAGCTTTCAAGAGCCGGTAGTTGTTGCCGCATGAGAGACTATACCCCATCTATGACAAGGAGATGATGGCCATCATGCATGCATTAGCCAAGTTTCGACAGTATCTTGTGGGGAACAGGTTCTGGGTGAGGACAGATCACAACAGCCTTCGATTCTTCCTCGAGCAGAAGCAGCTGCAGGAGAGGCAGAAGAAATGGGTTAGCAAGATCCAAGCATACGATTTGGACACTGAGTATGTCAAGGGGAAGAACAACGTAGTAGCAAATGCGTTGTCCCGGAGGTCGGTGTCTCTATCCTTGATGAGCATTGACGCATATTGGAGGGCTCAACTGCTGGTAGTACTCCAAAGACTGGTTTGCATGCAAGGTACTGGATGGGCAAGGGTCAAATGACCGGTATAGGGTGATGGATGAGGTCATCTACTAATGTGACCGGATCTTTTTGACAGGCAACTCCCAGCTACAGGAGAATATTTTGCATGCAGCACATGTCTCACCGCTTTCAGGACACCAGGGGTTCACCAAGACTTATAGGGCCATTAGAGAGAGGTTCTCTTGGAAGGGCCTCAAGGAGGACATACTATGGCATGTTAGGGAGTGCGTAGTCTGCCAGAAGAACAAGGGGGAGTTGAACCATCCGACAACGTTGTTGCAGCTACTTCCCATTCTGGAGGGGAAATGGGAAAGCATTTCCATGGACTTCATCACTGGGTTGCCCATGGTATAGGGCAAGGATTACATCTTCGTGGTGGTTGACCGGTTCACGAAGTATGCCCACTTCTTCGCCATTTCAACTCGATACATTGCCTCACAAGTGGTTGAGCTATTTTTTAGGGACATCTTCAGACTCCATGGTCTTCCAAAGACAATAGTCAGTGATAGGGACAACCGGTTCATCGGAGGTTTCTGGCAGTTGTTCCGTTTGGTGGTCATAGAGCTAACACCCAGCACGAGCTACCACCCATAGATAGATGGGTAGACCGAAATAGTTAACAAGTGGTTGGAGGGCTACTTGAGGAACTATCTCACAGGACAGCAGAAGGCTTGGCTATGTTGGCTTCACTTGGGGGAATACTACTACAACACGAAATTCCACATGTCTATCGATATGTCTCCATTTTATGCTTTGTATGGTTATAATGCACTGACTTTTGCTGAAGTGATGTTCGGAGCTAGCAAGGCCCCTAGGGCCAAAGACTGGATCCAAGAGAGCCAAGGCATACTCAGGGCTCTCAAGGATAATTTAGCCACAACTCAAAACCATCAGAAGATGTACGTAGATACGGGCCATGTGGAGAGGCAGTTTGAGGTGGATGACTTAGTGTACCCCTGGCTTCAACCGTACTGACAGTCCACGCTGAAGCAGAAGGGAGCTGAGAGGTGATCCAACGGGTTGGAGAGGTGACATATGAGCTGGGATTGCCACAGGGGATCTGGATTCATAACATTTTCCATGTCTCATGCTTGAAGAAGGATTTGGGACAACAGGTGACTGCAACCACGAAGCTCCAACCTACCGATGACGAGGGGCATCTGGTGCTACAGCCGGAGGTCATCTTAGATACCAGGGAGAGACACTTGAGGAGCAGGGTGGTCAAGGAGTATTTGGTCAGGTGGAGGAACCTTCTAGATGAGGATGCCACTTGGGAGAGGGAGAAGATCCTGCAACATCCTTCTTTGCAATTGCTTGAAGACAAGCAACGTTTTGGTAGGGAGGACTATAATATTCCAAATTAGCAATCAACTAATTGGAATATTAATTTTGTTAATTTTTGCCTTTTCTAATGTTTGACAGAAAATAAAGTGGGTAAGGGGGACCCACAAATAAACCATACAGCGAATTCACTTTCCTAAAGCCACTTAGGCAAATATTGAGGCTGAAGTGGGGCCCATGAGGCTAGACACTCGAATGAGACAACATCCTAGTGGCAGCGTGGGAGAGGCAGCATAGTAGACAGCACAGGGATAAGCTGGCAAAGGGGCAACGCAGTCTAGGTGGGCCCAAGGGAATGTTGGAGGCTCAATTGAGATAAAAGAGTGTGAGAGTTGCTCATTCCTCATTCATTCAATCACTAATTTTCTCTCTGATAGACTGTAGCACACTTTAGTTGTTTAGCCGAGTCTGCAAGTGTTGTTTAGCACAGAGATTTCTGTGCAGAGATCTCAACTTCTACCTTGGGGCTTTGATTGCCCGCTCAGGAGAGGAGTTCCATCTGATTTTGAGAGGAGATTCACAAGACCATGTTAAGGCATACGCAGTCCCTCCAGGACATCTCAGAGGCTACGCAGGCAACGTAGGGAGTATGCCATCGAGCTGAGGAGAAGTGTTGGGAGATTGGGATAGAGAGTAGATTTCAGTCCGGAGTTTTGGATGGGAGGTTAGCAACCTCCTACCAGGGATTTGGGGCAGATTTTCAATAGTACTTTCCAGCATTTCATCTAGGGAACCATATCACCCAGCAGAGTAGCGTGCAAAGCCCAAAGGGGCTAATTTCCGGGGTCAGGATTTTTGGAAACCCTTCGTAGGTTTTGTGGGTCTACTGAGTAGAGCCTAGGGTTTTAATTTCAGAATTTTTTGAGCATTGGAACAGGCCCAACTAGCAGTTCATTTCCAGCCAGCAGTAGCAGTTCCAGCTCTGGCAGCGCAGAGGAGGATCCACGCAAAGCAGCAGATTAATATTGTTTTCTGTCCAGGTTTGAGGGATATTGCAACCTGACTTATGCAGGCCCAGGTGCCATCTTTCTGAGCAACTTATTGTACTTTTACCCAACAGAAGATTAATAAAATGGCTCAGATGTTTTTGGCTTCTTTCATGGTGTTTTAATAACATTTCCTGTTTTGTTGTAGTTTTTAGTCTTGTGTTCTTTGTATTACTGTTTGTTCCCAATTTGGGATATTACAATTAATTCATTCCTCATATCTCACAAACATATTATAATTTATTTTCCAATTCAAAGCGTCTATCAGATGTTCAATGCCAGGAAGAAAGAACACCTCAAAAAAAGAGAAAGAAAACAAGGGAAGGAACATTATAGATGGAGTTATATAATTAAATGTTAAAATACCATGAAGTATGATGAACATTTTGGGGTAAGACCATAAATACTCAAGTTGCATGAAGGCTGAAGCATAAGTGGAGACTGAGTAGCATTTAAATTTTATACAATTTGGTTGTATCAGATATTTGTAAACGACCCAATAAGTTTTTTAGTAGTTCCAACTGTCCCATTATACCAGTCACCAATAGTTGAGTTCCACAAGTGCAATTTAGAATGCTTCTTGAGAAGAAAGGTCACGTAGCCAAACAGTAGAGTCGCTCCCTAATGATTTGATTCCACTGATAAATTGTAGTACCAAAGGCAAAAGCAAGACACAAAGGTTCATCAAGAAAGCTAAACCTTGCATGTATGAAGAATATTGGAATGGCGTGACATTTCCTGAAAAGAATCCTCATTTGTTTCATTTGGCTCAATCTTTTGCACTTTCACCATTTTGCCGGAAAATCTTTGGAAGTATCTCCTAACACTCATTTAGGTACAGAATCCAGTCAGACAATAAATGGTGCACAATGTCAAAAATAATGACAAAAAAGTACTTTAGTATGCTGAAGTCCTACAATAATGAAGTCCGTCACATGCAGGAAACGCCCCCCCCCCCCCCCCTCGCCCCCCAAGAAAATAAATAAAAATAAAAAATAAAAAATAATATTGATAATTTTCTAAGCAAGGCTCTTGCAACAATGCTTGAAGGCATTTTAAATTAAATTTATCATAGACATTGAGTAATAACCTACATAATAATTCCTCCCAAAGTTGATAAGGCATCATACTAGAATATTTAGACCCCTACACGTCCCTTGGATGTGCCGCTTGTCAACGTGAAATAAATCAATATGTCAGAGCCCCTGTCCTCCGATGCTTGACACTGACTGCCATTTTATGTTGAATTTTTGTAGCTAAGGTTAGTATTCAAGTCAACAAAGTTAAAGGAAATTAAAATATTATTTTTGAAGTTTAGGTTGGCCCCACCATATGAATGGGTTTGACCCTTGGTCAAAACTCTCCTTATTTTCCCTCTATATATTGACCAATCGACCTCCTCCATTTGGCATCAATTCAGGTCTCACGGATTTTTCGCCATCAGGTTCCAAGAGAGGAGGATATAGTCTGCGCATGATGGGCAGTATGTCATAGTCAGAGTGGTGCAGTATCAGCATGGTGGCACCCTTCTGAGATTGGCATGGGATCCAAGCATCACAAGATTTGGTGGTTCAACTACCCACATGAGTGATCTGGTTTCTACCAAGGAAGATCATTCAGAACTTCCATTGGGCTTTAGTGATTCGCTGATGACATTGGGAACTTCACCAGTGTGGCAGGATATTCCACAGGAGCAGATCATGTTGGTTTGGAACCCTAGTGACATAGGATTTGTTCATGTGATGATGGCGCGACAGCGGGGAGTGGTTCAGTGGCATATTTGGGAACCTGATATTAGCTCGTCCAACCTGAGGATCAGCGGCATAAGGTGATATTACTCGAGGACAACTATTTTTTGGTGGGGAGGACTGTCATGTTCCCAATTTTTGTGCATGCAAAAATCACTTAGGAGTTTAGAAAAATTTTGGAAATATTAAAAAGTGGGAATATTGTTTTGTGAGAGGAGGGGGAGATTGTTATTTTAATGGGATGGCGGCAAAATAATATTTTATTGGAGGAAGGAAAAATATTAGTTTAATGTGTAATATCCCAAAAATCCCTAAGCCACCTAGGAAATATTACATTTTTTGATAAACTCAGAATTAGAAACATTTTTTGGTATTTTGACTTAGGAGAGGGAGAAATCAAATTCTTAGTGGGTTGTGGGGGCCACACATAAAAAGAATATGCATTCCCTTAGGAAAACGCACTTGTGGAGAGAGGAGGAAGGAGAAGGCATACTAGTGGAGAATGGGGCCCACAAGGAAAGGAAAAGGACAACAAGCATAAATAGAAGAGAAGGGGCCATCATTTGGTAGTTTTTTTCAATCTGAAAATTATGCTACTATTTGCTTGAGTTGTTGAACCAAGTAAACATTGTGATGTTCAACACACGAGGTTTCCGAGGGGAAATCTCAACTCCTTCAGTGGACTCTGAGTGCCACCCTAGGGGAGTCATAGCTGCACTTGTGAGTTGATCCGAGAGAAATCTATAGGTGATATTGAACTATTCTTTGGGCATTCTGAACAAAGAAGGGAAATACTGTAAATTTTTGTAGATGTTCTATGCTTGATGCAACTTTCCTTTTATTCCCAATATCAAACAACAATCAGATAAAGTAGAAAGTAAAATGTTGATAAAACATATCAATAGATTAACAGAAGACAAGCCAAAAATATACTTAACTTGATCAGCAAAATATATGTGTTGTGGTGCATTACGGCGGTCAACAGGATGCTTCAACCAGCAAAGTCTCTATATGGTCAGCTAACCAGAATGTGTCACACAACCCTCTCGGACAGCTCTATAATAGTCAACCCAAAGTCAACAAAAGTCAATGATATCCAAGTCAACGGTCAACGCAAAACAGCAGCAGCAAAATTCAACGCAGCTAGGTCAAAGTCAACGTCCAACTTCGATTTTTGTGCCAATAAATGCGGACTATAGAAATCAGAAATTTGGGAGAGTTTGAGGTCAATTTGACCATGCATTGACCAAAGTCAACGCTGGTCAAATCTGCGTTTAAAACCCTAGGTCAAAATAGAAAATTCCTTTGTTGCGTTTTCCCATGTGTGAGAGAAGAAGAGCCTCCAAGGTGATCGAACCAATCAGATGATGACAGAGAACGTGTGATGAGTGATGGATGAAAATGACCTCCAACGTTGACCTATATATATATATCCATCAGTGAGTGTGTGTGACATATCTGTTGGGGCTTCAAGCCTACATTACAAATTTGGCCGACCTTGCACATAAGTGGAATAAATTCAAAATAAATGTTCTGCTCATCGAATCAAGATGATCTTTAGATCGATCTTGCACCTCTTCGAAAGAGGAATCCAATAAAGATATTGGCATCTTAATCTGAGCATCACAACATGGATTTTGGACCTAGTTGTCCAAAATTAACACTCCCTCTCAACTAGGGAGAACTCCATCCACCTGTGCCATTCAAATATCATGCGTCATCCCACCGTAACTTGCTTTGTTGGCTTCTTTATTTCAGAACAAAAGGTGAGTCACAAAGACATCACTCCCGGCTGACAAATTCAGCTCAGAGGTCTGAAACCTCTATAGGACTCAAAGGAGTCACATACCAACCCGAAGTTGGTTTAACTGACCCGAAGTCAGTTGGAGGTCTGAAACCTCACTAGACTTGATCCCAGATCAAGTGGTTGGACATGTGCCATCCTAGACATAGAGAGTACGGCAATCTCCTATGCATCCATCGGTCTTTGCTACTGGTCTCTAGCTTTTCCCACCTCACTGGCCAAATGAGAGGAACTTCCCATGAGTCCGGGACTCAATGGGTAGGATGCATACAGGGCACAGATCATGAGAGGTGAACTAACTCAACATCATAACGGTGGGGCAGAAGCACACCAACAAGGTTCAGCAAGCCTAGCCTTGTGGCTGCTTATAGCTTCGAGAAGCTATCCCCAAAGCCCCCTGGAGCTCCCAGAGCTCATCGTCCAACAGGATCCTCAGCATAGGGTCGTTCCACGATACCAAGATTCTCACAGAAGGTTAGGAATTTGACCTTCCCTAAGGGCTTTGGGAGAATATCAGCGACCTGCTCATCAGTTCCTATATGATCGAGCCTTATGGTGCCAACATTGTACCATATCCCGCATAACGTGGTACTTGATATCAATATGCATGGATTGATTGTGGAAGACGGGATTCTCGGACAACCAAATCCCACTCTGGTTATCACAAAGGATAACGGTGGTATCTAGCACATGCCTGAACATCTCACTGAAGAGCTTTCGCAACTAAACTGCTTCACAACAGGCCATACTTGCTGCAATGTATTCGGCCTCAGCAGTGCTTAAAGCCACCGACTTATGCTTCCTACTCATCCAAGATATCGAAGCAGACCCAAGTGTGAAGCAACATCCAGATGTGCTCTTGCGATCCACCACACTGCCAGCCCAATCGACATCAGTATATCCATGGAGTGTCACGCTCTTTGCAGTGTATCTCAGCCCATGGCTTATCGTGCCCGAAAGATATCTCAGCAGATTGTTGGCACCAACCCCGTGAATGTGATGAGGATCAACCATGTGTTGACTCAAAGTATTCACTGCAAAACATACGTCTGGACAGGTGTTCACTAAGAACAGCAAGGCCCCTACGAGTTGACGATACTCAGTAGGATTTGCTAGCACAGGCCTAGCAACGCTGCCCCTCAACTTCTTAAAGTTGAGCTCCATCGGTGTCGACACAGACTTATAGTCCACCATTCCAAATCTTTCCAACAGCTTCACAATGTATTTTCCTTGAGAAGGAAAATCTTGCCAGGTCTCTGCCAGACCTCCAGGCCTAGGAAGTAATGCATTAGTCTTAGGTCCTTCATCTCGAACTCAGAAGCGAGCTCCCTCTTACATTGATGAATGAGAGGGTCAGCACCTATCAGGAAGAGGTCGTCCACATACAACAGTGTTCGCAGCTTCTCCCCACAGAAACTTCAGAAGACCTTGGTCACATAGCATGGCACGAGCAACTTCCACAATGGTCTTGTTCTTTCTTTCAGCAACGCCATTTTGCTCAGGAGTATATACGGTTGTGGTCTCCCTCTTGATGCCAGCTTCTTTGCAAAAGTTATTGAACTCGTTCGTCTCATATTCAGTGCCATTATCGGTCCTCAAAACCTTGATCTTCTTCCCTGTTTGATTTTCCACCAAGGCTTTGAAAGAACGAAACCACATGAAAGCCTCATCCTTCTTCTTCAAGAAGTATATCCAGATTTTGCGAGAAAAGTCATCTATGAATGTCATATAATAAGAACATCCTTCCAAGGATGTCACGGGCAGCATACCAGACAAATCAGAATGTATCAATTGCAAGACATCAAATGTCTTTGTGACACTTGAGGGGAAAGGTCCCCTTGTATGCTTTCCTTCGACACAACCTTGACATACACCTTCATGATCATTTTTGAACTTGGGCATCCCCGTCACCGCCTTCCTTGCTTCGGGAAGGGCTTTATAATGAAGGTGTCCAAACCTCCAGTGCCATAGTTCAATCTGTCGGATAGTATCACATGTCATCGCTCCCAGTGGACTTCTTCCAACCTTGTAGAGTGTATCCACTCTAAACCCAATCGTGATAGCTTCCTTGAAACTCTTCTTCCAGATGCGCACCTTCCCATCAACGAATGCCACATTTAAACCTTTGTCTTCCATGGCTGAAATAGACACAAGGTTCTTCTTCAAATCAGGTACATATAGTACATCTTGCAAGCGGAGGACTTGACCTTGAGATAAGTGGAGGGTCACAGTCCTTGTCCCTTTCACGGGATATGTGGCATTATCTCCAAGGATAATTTTCAGATTAGTATCCTTCTCAACCATATCAGAAAGTGCTTCCTTAAACCCAATGAGGTGCCTTGAGGCACCACTATCTATCAACCAGACATCCATAGTGTCGGGTGGAGATGCAGCAGAGAGGGAAGATACAAGAATGAATTCATTTCTTTTATCATCAACAACATTAGATTCCTCATACCTGGAATTTCTCGACCTTTTGAAAGGTTGCCCATTTCCATTGTGACTAGAGGGAGCCTTCCTCTTTCCTTTGAACCTATTGTTCCTTTGATTGCCATTCCTCTGGTTCTTGTTGTTGTCATCATCCCCAAGAGAATCCTTCTTGAAAGAGCCTCTAGCATAGTGGTCGGTCTTGTGACACGTGTAACATTTTCATTTCTTTCCTTGGGCCCTGCTCTTCCTTGGTTCCTCGGACCACCATTGATCTTCTTCTTAGCACGAGCGGTGACGGCGGCATTACCTTCATTTTCATATTCCTTCATTCTTGTTTCCTCTTGTACGCATCTCGATAATACTTTGTCAAAATCAGGTATCACATTGTTATTGAGAATGGTAGTATTGAATACATGCCATTCGGAGGAGAGACCTCCAAGTGCGGTGAGAACCATTTCTCGATCAGCTATTGTCTCCCCAATAGCCAGAAGATTATTTCCTAGGAAACCAGATTCGTTGGCTGGGGCCCACGAATCCCGAATCCGTCGTATCTGATACGATACGTATGGATTCGTACCAAAATCACCGAATTCAATCATACGTCAAATCCCAATTGTATCCTATACGGATACGATCGAATCCCATACAGCCGGATTTGAGCAGTCGAAAAGTGCGATTTTGACTTATAAAAGTCCGATTTCTCTTATTGTTTCTCACAACTATTTGTTTGTGAAGTGAGCAAGGAGCAAGGGTTAGCAGGGAGAAAGGGGGTTTTTTCAAAGAGATTCGAGCATCTGGTAAGTGCATTGTCCCTCTATATTTTGCATTTAGTTTGTTGTTATTGTTTGCATGTGCATATGTTTTATATATTTGGTCATTTTTGTTTATTTTTTACAGTATTCATGGCTCAATCAAGGGCAGCAAGACAGGGGCAAAGAAAGGGGAAGAATGTCCCCATTGGAGATGCCCCTCCTGTCCCTGTTTCATTAGGGTCTGCAAGTATTCCATCTATTGGAAGTGGGGCTGCAACAACAGCTTCAAATGTGCAGGGAAAACAAACTCATGACCCCAAATACCCATTGTGGAAATATGTGACAAGAGAGGCAAGGCCAGGCAAAAAGGGAAAGGGAGGAGGAAATTGTTCATGGAAATGCAATTTTTGCAATGACCATTTCACTTGCAGAGATTTCTGTGTGTAAGCTCATTTGTTGGGTTTGCCAGGTTGTGGCATTCAATCTTGTACATCAATTGAATTGCCACAGAGGAAGGAATTGGAGAAAGAGCAATTTGTTGATGCGACAATTTTGGCATCAAAATAAAAAGTAAAAAAGAATGATGACCCCCTTCCGTTCTTAAGGAAAAGCAACAAAAAATTCCCTTTTGAGATTTTTAGTAGGGGACAATCAACAAAGAAAAAGGCAACTGCAGTTGGTCCAATAGACAAGATTTTTCAAAAAGAGAAGAGGGAAGAGCTTGATCTCACCATTGCATTTTTTTTCTATCAGAACTTCATATCCTTTAATGTTGCACGGTCACCTCTATTTATTGAGATGTGTCGAGCTCTTAGTCATGGGGCTCCATTAGGGTATGTGCCTCCTGGGTCAGAGAAGCTCAGAACCACATTGTTGACAAAGGCAAAGAAAAAGGTGGACAAAATGCTTGAGCCTATTAAATCAACATGGCCAACATCTGGTGTTAGCATTGTTTCTAATGGATGGATAGATCCAGCACGCCACCCACTCATCCACTTCATGGTGTCATCCTTGAATGGTCCAGTTTTCTTGAAATCAATGGATGCCCTTGGACAGTACAAGGATGCAAAATATATGGGTGAGTTATTTATTAAAATTATTGAAGATGTAGGTGTCGATTCTTGTGTGCAAATCATTACAGATATTGCACTTGTTTGCAAGGCTGCTGGCATGATTGTGGAAGTAAAATATCCAGAAATATTTTGGACACCTTGCATTGTCCATTCACTGAACCTAACACTGAAATCTATTGCCTCTGATGTGCTTTGATTGGAGCCATTATTGAGGATGCATGGTATATCCTCAACTTTGTACAAAACCATACAAATGCCCTCACTATCTACAAGGAGTACACCAATCTATCATTGTTGAAGGTTGTGACATTATCTAAGTCATATTTCATTCATCATGTTGAAGGAGGGGAGGTCAAGATCATTTTGGGGCCATGAAGAGCCAGATTTTTGGTTCTTTTGGAGAAATATTGGATCAAAATGAAGAAAGTGAAGGACAATGTTGGATGATCTCAGGGAGAAGGCAGACTGAAGATGAACAGGAGCCCATCATTTCCTTGTCAAGGATGGCAGACAGCTGCACTTATTATCCAGAGAGGTTTATGAGGGATGGGATTCATGATTGAGTCTGTTGGAGGGACCATTGTTTTTGGCTGTGAGTCTATGTCTGTGAGTATGAGACATCACTGTAGGCCTTCTTCACCAAAGATAATAAGATATATTCTTGTCCGTAGATGGGACAAGAATTGCACACCTTTACTTTGTTTGGCTCACTCCTTGAACCCAAAATACTACAGCCATGAGTGGCTGAATGGTGGACCTTCCCGTAGATTCCCTCCGCACATGGATGATGAAATCTCACAGGGGTGGAAAGATGCATTCAGGAGTATTTTTCAGGAGAGGGCATCTCTTGATGAGGTGGAGGATGCCTTGCAGAAGTCACCGGCATCGGCGATTTGCGTTAAGATGTGATTCGATACACAGGGGGGCTACAGTCTGTCTCAGGGTAACCACCATAAGCAACAAGCCTCCTATAGGCAAGCAGGCCGTTATGTCTTCTCTTAGTATTCTCATCCTCTTGTTGCGAGAGTGAATTGGAGCAATAATATGAGAATTTGTATAGTGTGAATAAATATAGGCTTGAGTGCACCAGGCGGGGCAGGACCATGGGTGTATGTGCACACCAACCTTCGTCTCATCTACAGGCAGAGGGAGGATTGGTTGAAGGGAAAGACAAAGATGTGGGATGTCTTTCCTAATGATATGGGTCTGGACAGCAGTGTTCAGTTGGCATTGGCCAACTTGGATCTCAATGCGCTAGTGCTAGAGCCTGTCACATTTGATGATAGAGTAGAGGCGTCATCCTCCACACCAGCAGATGCAGAGATGACAGAGGAGGAGGATGCATCAGAGCTAGAGGAGAGCAGTGGTGAGCATGATGATCGGGATGAGGACAGTGATGTTGATTATGATGATGAGGATTGATGACTCATTGAGGCTTCAGGCTTGTAGTCTTGTAGACTGTAGTTTTTTTGTATTTTCTATTTCTATTTTCCATTGGCAGTGTACTTATGTAACACATTTTGATTCTGATGACTTAATGAGAAAACTACAGTATCTTACTATCTTGTCTTTCTGAGTAAATTTGACAATTGTATGAGGTATCAATGTATCAAATTTCAATGTATCATGTATGAGTATCTAAGATCTTAAATCTATGTTTGAATCAATGAATTTGTATGAATTTGTGTAAAAAATATCTAATTTTTAATATATATATATATATATATATATATATATATATATATATTTTTTAATAAAATAATATATAACGTATCGTATCCCAGAAGTGTCCTGATCCAGGGGTCACTGTATCCCGAATCTGATTCTCGAATCCCTGTATCAGGTGACTTAGGTTTTCAGTCTTGATAGATTAAGGTTGATTATCAACCCAGTGCAAGTTGGGTTGCTTACGAGGTTTACCTGAGGATATATGATAATATAAGAGTAGTTGAGTCATTGTGAGATCATTTCAGTAATTTAAAATTTAAATATAGGCTGGCCTAAGTTATGTCTCATTACCCCTCATATAGCCTGAGGCATTTTGTTCCAGATTGAAGACCCTGCCCAAGCAGGTTGCATTGGAGTATGATGGCTTTTTGGACCATATGTTAGTGCTATTTGGATGCACACACATCATTTATTATTATTTAATTCGCATCCTCATCAGATTTGTTAGATGTGTTACCCACCAAAAGGGGTAACCCCCTAGGAGAAAACTTTCTCGTTCATTTGAAAAGCAACCGGTCATCCAAACAGCCAGCTACCATTAGTTGATGATATGCCATATATCTTCGCCACTTGCATCTTCCATTTGCCTCTCACCCATTCGACATTAGCATTTGGACGAAGGTGGGCTTCCACTCGAAAGGTACTTTGATCATTTTGCAATCGGGTGCTTATACTTGTTTGTTTTTGGGCATTCAGTATGGATTATGGGTTGAGCTGGAAGATTGACAGACCTTGACCGTGATCTTGATCTCTCACCTTACTTGGGAGGTTAATCTTTGATACTAGTCTAGTGGGACCTCCACTAAGGCCCTTAGGGTATAGGAGGAACACTACTTGCAAAGCCATGATTGAGATCGCGTAGTTTGATTTTCCCATATACCATACTTAGCTGTTTCCTGTTGAATGGTGTTGCCATTGATGCCAACGTCGGTTCTTGAACGCTTTAAAAATTTGTCCTGATTGCATTGATTGAACCTCCAATGGTCAAGAAGCCATGAGAAGCCTTAGAAGTCCCACATTTGTTGAAGTTATTATGAATGAAGATCAGTGAATTTGTATTGGAAACCTTCATCAATTGATGCTCCTCGTCATGCCAATTCTAACGGTATGTGGCACGTCACAAGGCTCCTCACCATTTGAAAGATATGCCTTTCGGAAGGTCAAAGCCCCCTTGTTGTTGTCAATATCCCCAAAAAGAAGATGATGTGGCTGCATATAACTGGCTAGAACATAGTTCAAGTCATAGCTTTGGGGTGAGGTTGGATGGAAAAACTCTGCCAACCATCTGTGTTTAGAAACAAAAATGAATCAGTGAGACGAAAAACCTCCTAGGATGAAATTTTCACCAAAATAATGGGCTTCCCTAGGTTGTTACATACATTCACGGTCTTACTAGCATCATTTACATTACAAATTCGCTGAATGGGTTTACAATGACACATAATGCTAATGGTTGATCATCTGCTCCTTTGAAGAAAAAATGGGTACATCTGCTTCCTCGGAACTTTGACAAAAAGTGTGCAACACCGTCCATAGCTTGTTGTAGGGAGATAGCTAGAACGGAGAGGTTGGGGATTAGAGTGACAGCGTCCAACCTGATCATTATCGCATCTCGCCTATACAATTTGTGTGAAAACAAGTAGCATTTGCATTCTTGTACTTGAAATATTTTCATTTGAAGCTCACTTTCTTGTCCTAAAGTATCTCTTATTTCATTGACGCAATTTTACTTTCAAGTATATTTCATGTGAGCAAATCTTACTTTCAAGTACAATTGTATCTCAAGTATTTTACTTGCTATCTTTTTCACTTGTGTGTTCTTACTTTGCAAGTACTATTTCTTCCCTTTAGCATTTCATTTTGCAAGTTTACTTATTTGGCATTGGTCTCGTTATTTTATTTCTTGCAAAGTATCTATCATATTGGTATCATTGCTTTATATATTTGTTCATGCCCATGGTGATCTTGTTTACTTGTTGAAATATTTACATGGTTCAAGTGGTTTATTTTAAATTTGTAATTTAATGGTTGATGTATCTATTGGCTAACTTACAATTTATTTCCTAGAACTTGCTTAGTGTAGCACTAACCAAGCCTTAGATTTTCCTTAGGGTCAACCCCCTTGGCTTTGACTATGGGAAAGCCTAGACGGAGGAGTTGGGAATTGGGTGATAGCCCCAACTCACAACTTTCCCCCAAGGCCAAACAAAGTGGAGTTAGGGATTTTCTCCACACTAAACTTAGGTGTGGATTTAGGCGGCAACAGGTCTTAGAGAAAACAACACGCCCTGTTGCTCAAGGAACTTGGCATCTTTGTTGATCAATTCGCTCTTGGTCTTGTTGACCACTAGAGTGGCGCCTAATGATTATTTGAAGACTCCATGCCCAAGGATGTACCAAAGGAGGCTTGTACCATCTTACCAAAGTTTTTAAACTCTACTTCTTCTTATCATTTTATGTTGTACCTAGATTCCACACCCATGCGGGGAATTGTAATAAGTGATGCTAGTATGATGAGTTTTAAGTCATATAACAGGCCTAGGTAGCTTGGGACATTGCCATCAAGTGAGTACTACTCAGGGAGGTTTTTTTTACTTGGTTAAATATCATCTCCCTACTAGGCTTAATAATTAATTGAGTTTTTCTTCCAAATATACCCCAAATTTGGAGTATGACTTGATGGTGAGGCCTTGGGTGGTCAATGTATATTACCATACTAGATCACACAAAAAAATTTAGTGGAATTTGGTTAAGTCTAGGGAGTCATTTTTTCTTTTCTTAGATTTTCCGCAGGGTGGAAATTGCAATAAAAATTGTAATTGAAATGTACTAAGTGTTGTCTAGAGAAGTTTTATGGGGTATGAGTAATTATAATTGAACCTCTCACCCTCAACTCTCTACTATGACACACTTTGAGGGTTAATAATGTGTTCTAGACCCTCAAAACCCACTTTTCCTAAGTTTAGTGGAAAAAAATGGGAATAAATTAGGCTAGAAATAAATTAAATGGAGAGAAATAAATTGCTCCATGTGATAGAATGACATGGAAATGACTTGGAAATTATCCCAAGTCAAAGAGTTGAGTCAAGGGACATGTAGAGGATGACTGAGCACCTTACATCATAAATGCACCACTCACTCAAGGAATCAAATTTCTTGGAGTTAATGCAGCAGTAAATATCTTGGAAAATCGAATTTGTGGGAGTTAATGCACATTGGTGGTTTTGGAGAGATATTGATTGAGATATTCTTGGGAGTTTATCTCCACTTATGTTCCCTCATCTTCACACTTGGCATTCATCAGGGCACATCAAATTTCCTTGAGGAGAGACCACACAGTTCTTGAGGAGGATATATGTTGAGCCTTGGGATCATCATTTGAGGTGGCACTTCATGGCTAGTTGGATGGGGAGTTAACTCACTCTCATTGCACACTTGGAGAATTCGATTTGTTGGAGGAATATTTTTCATGCCACATGGAATTCGATTTGCCTTGGAGTCTCTCTCATCTCCACTTAGAACTCGACTTGCTCTCCTTGGGATTTTCTCCATAGCCATTTGTCATGTGGACTCTACATTGGGATTTGCTCCCAAATCTCTATATAATGGAGCCTTGGGCTCTCATATTGTAATCTGAAATATGAGCTATTGGGCTTCAGGATACTCTGATGGATTGTACACTCTTTGCAAGTTAATACAAAAGACTTTGGGGTTACATTTGAGGTGTTCTCCTTGTGTATAGTAATTTCTTGATGTTCTTGCACTTAGCTTTCTACATGTTTCATTATGTTATTATTTCCATTATGCTTTTCAAGTTATGTTAATGTGCAACTATCTCATGTTAGCATAAGGATTATTTACTTGCTCTAGATAGAGAAATATTTTAGTTGATGTCAAATATACCTCTAAAATTTTCCCTTCATTGCATTTGATTAAGACCACGTCGATTTAATTTGTTTGTGAGGTTGTGTAGAAACAATTTCTTTGATCAAGCTTCAAGCGTGAGGGGAAGTTCTCGAAGGAACCAACCCACTCTTGAAATATTCAAGGAGAACCCACATTTGTCAATTGTAAAAGTCTTATCATTCGGATTTGTCTTGCAAGGATTTATTTTGAGTTTTGGGCTCCTATCTCTTGCATCATCATTCAATATTTATATCTCAAACATTGTGTTTCATTTGCCTATATCTTGCTATTTTAAGAGTTGAATCATGGCTATGCAAAGAGGAGAGTTTACTCATACTCTCAAATGGCTAGGGATTTTCTCCATAGTCATTTGTCATGTGGACTCTACATTGATATTTGCTCCCAACTCTCTATATAATGGAGCCTTGGGCTCTCATATTGTACTCTAAAATACGAGCTATTGGGCTTAAGGATACTATGTTGGATTGTACACTCTTTGCAAGTTAATACAAAAGACTTCGGGGTTACATTTGAGGTGTTCTTCTCCTTGTGTATGGTAATTTCTTGATGTTCTTGTACTTATCTTTCTACTTATTTCATTATGTTATTATTTCCATTATGTTTTTCAAATTATGTTAATGTGCAACTATCTCATGTTAGCATAAGGATTATTTACTTGCTCTAGATAGAGAAATGTTTTAGTTGATGTCAAATATATCTCTGAAATTTTCTCTTCATTGCATTTGATTAAGACAATGTAGATTTAATTTGTTTGTGAGGTTGTGTAGAAAGCATTTTTTTGATCAAGCTTCAAGCGTGAGGGGAAGTTCTCAGAGGAACCAACCCACTCTTGAAATATTCAAGGAGAACCCACATTTGTCAATTGTCAAAGTCTTATCATTCGAATTTGTCTTACAGGAATTTATTTGAGTTTTGAGCTCCTATCTCTTGCATCATCATTCAATATTTATTTCTCAAATATTGTTCTCCATTTTTCTATTTCTTTCTATTTTAAGAGTTGAATCATGGCTAGGAAAAGATGAGAGTTTACTCATACACTTTGGCTTAGTCTATTGTAGATTATAGTGTACACATAGTTTGTAATTTTATTGAGTTAATAATTGGTTTGTTTTGCAGCCCTCTCTAACTTGTTTCTTGTGACAGCTTGCGAGATGTCTTTGAAACTATTAACAAGTGTGCACCGGCTTGGGCTCTCATATCAAGACCAATTCTCTCTCTCTTGGCTGTGGGAATTTGGAGGTCTTCTTTAGCAAGGCTGAGTTCCATTTGGGGCTGCATTTCTCTCTCTTGGTCGTGGGATCAAAGAGGCTTAGTCTCTCTTCTAAGTTCTCTTCTTGTAAAAATCTGAATTTTCTTGTGCCCTTCTTTGGCCTCAATTGCAGAAATAACCCATCAAGGAAAAGTATATATTTTAAAGGTTTATTATAAAAGATTTTCCTTGGGGTTGGAGGAGACTTCACGGTCTCTTGCCTCTTGTAAATTAATAAAATTTATGATTTTGGGAGCGTGGGCTCGACCCATTGGCATCCCCATCTCTCCACTTTGGGAGAGGATTTTGGTTGACTTGTTGATTCTTGTATTTCATTTCTCTTACATGCATGCTCTAATTTGCTCACTAAAACAACCAGACAATCTCATTTAGTTTGCTAAATTCATTATTATTTTGCTTGCACTATTTGCATCAATTGTTACAAGTCACAAATTACATTTCCATTTTTATAGCAATTTATTTCCATGTAAGCAATCTCTTCAACATGATATATTTAGCTTGGGCATTGTCTAAAATTTCACTTAAGTTTCATTATTTTGCAACAAATTCACATCTTAGTTTTGATGCATTTTTGTATTTGGGAAAATTTCACTGATACAAGTGGTCTAGTTTCATTTGGACTCAGTTTCATCCAAGTGAAATCCAAGTGGTCTAGTTAGCCCCACTCCTGATCCTAAAAAGGTTTTTAGAGAGAGGTTAAACAGATCTTCTCATAGTAGAACTCTTGCTAGTCTTGGGCAAGAGGCTATTTCTAACATTCATTTGATTTTTCAAGAACAAGTAAAGCCTAGCATCATGAATGATCTTTTTGCTCCTTGTAATTTTACTAACATAAATGGCTATCTTCACAATATGCTTGGCAATATTGTTGAAAGGTTACCTTATTTTCAAGGTAACAGTGCCATTAGTGTTGCATCACATGTCAAGAACTTTAATGTTTGCATTTTTAAGTGGTGTAACATTGCTAACTATGAGGATGTCAACATGAGACCTTTTTGTTCTCTCTTTAGAAGAGGATGCTCTTGATTGGTTCACTGAGCAACTTGCTAACTCTTATGACTCTTTACAAGCAATTATTAATGCTTTCATGGGAAAGTTTGGAGAGAGAAGAGAAAATAGTCACTTGATCAATGCCATTAGCAACATGAAGGAAAATGAGAATGAAACCATGGAGGAATTTAACAAGGGATTCAATGAATTGGTAAAAGCATGCCTACTACGGTTAAACGTCTTGATGAATTTCTCTTATGCTCATATTTGGATGTTTTCGGTGTTAATACTGCTTATGAGTTGAGGAGGAAAGATCCTGCAAATTTGGGTGTAGCTCAAATTGAAGCCTTGAAGATGGAAAGGGCTAGAAAGCAATCAAGAAAATCTGAAATTCCTGGTTTCAATAGAGGGCCATCAAAATCTAATGATTCCAAAGGCAAGGCCAAAGAAGAGACTTCACATGATCCTATCAAAGATTTAACCCAGCTCATTAAAACAATGGAAGAAAATCACACTAACCAAATGAATCCTATCCAAAATCGATTGGTGGCCATGGAGAGGAATCAAGCTGGGAGATTCCAAAATCGAGGAAATGATAGATGGCAAAAAATGGGACCTCCTAATGAGCATAGGCCAACAAATACATTTGAGTCTACTAACTTAGTTGATGATTGAATGCCTTATTGTAGAACTTGTGATGACATACATGATGAACTCACTTGTCCTTATGCGAGAAGGATCCTAGAAGGAGAAATGGTTGGAACAAGTGAGCAAATCAATGTGTTTGGAAAAGAGCATCATTTGTCCTTGGAGAATTGGATGGGAGTTGTGGAGAATAGTCAAAAGATAAGTAAGAAGTCTCCATCCTCTCATAGTGTGAACAACTTTGAAGAGTTGGATAGGATCACTAAATTGTATGGAGAGAAGCCTTCATCAAATCAGATTTTAGAGATAGCCAAAGATAAAGAAAGGGAAAGAAATAAGGAAAGAAATCAAAATGCCCATAAAACTTTCACTCCACGCACATCTAAGTTGAATATTGACTTGGGAGGACGGAGAAATAATGCAAAGATTTTAGTACTTGTGATTGAAATCATGAAGATCCCCTCCCAAAGTTATAAGTTGTTGAAAGCCATTGATGCTCCTCATGGAAAAGAAATGTCAAATTTTTATAAGGATGGATATGAGGATGCCCCTATCACTTTGCAAAGTAGTGATATCTGTAGAGATAACAGAGACCATCAACCTTTTTTAATCACTATGTTGGTCAATGGAATGCTTTTGCACAATTGTATGTTTGATTTTGGAGTATCATCTTGTGTCATGACTAAGAAGGTCGTGAATCAATTAAATTTGAGGATTTCTAGACCTTACCACAACATTTGTGTTATGGATTCAAAATTAATTGAAGTTTGTGGTTTGATAAAGGATCTTCAAGTCCACTTGGCAGTACATCCTAATATTATGATCACCATGGATATCGTGGTGATTGATGTGCCTGAAGCTTGGGGGATGTTGTTGTCTAGAAAGTGGGTACTTTGCAAATGGATCTAAGTTATGCTACCATCCCTAACAGTGAGGGCATCATAGTTAGATTGGATATGGAGTTGGACAGAAAGTTTCATGTGGAAAATCCTAAGGAACCTCATAATGAAATTGTGTATGAATCTGATGACTTGTGAAACTATGCTATCTTGGCTAATTCTATTACTCCTTTGGAGAAGGAGGTGGAAAGAAAGAAAGATTGGGTTTGGCACATGAATTTTGATGGTGCCCATTCAAAGTTTGGTAAGGGTGTTGGAATTGTCCTTACCTCCCCTCTTGTTCATATATTCAAGTTTGCCTATAGATTGGAATTTGATGCAACTAACAAAGTAGTGGAATATGAAGTTTCACTGTTAGGTCTAAATTTGGCAAAGGTCTTGAAAATTAAAATGCTTAGTATCAAGGGGGATTCTGATTTAGTCATTCTTCAAACAAAGAATCAATTTGCATGCAAGAATGATAGATTGAAGAAGTATTGTAATGTTGTTTGGGAGAACATGGAGTATTTTGATGCATTAGATCTTCAAACAATTCCAAGCGAAAGAAATAAACAAGTTGATGAGTTGGTTGTTGTTGCATGTACCTTACAGCTTGGAGAGAACTTGATGGATGATAAGATCAAAATGGAAGTTATCTTTAGACCATCAGTTCCTAATAATATTGAGCATTGGCAAATCTTCAATGATGAAAGCCAAGTGATTCGATTTTGAATAATATGGAGGAATTTTCTGATTTTAGTGGTGGCTACAAAGAAGAAGGTTGCAATTATGAGGAGCTTAATGTTGTGTCAAATCCCACTCCTAGGGATCGTGTAGCCATGGAGCAAATGTTTGATACGCATGATGTTGTGAAGAGAAAAGAAAATAAGAAAATTGACCCTGGGGAATTCATTGAAGTAAACATTGGTACCCCTCATGATCCAAAGATTATCAAAATAGGGAAGGGTACCACTAAGAATGAAAGGAAAAGGTTAATAAATTTACTTCAAGAATATAAGGATATTTTGGCCTTTCATATGAGGAGTTAAAAGGTTATAGGGAGGATGTTATGGAACATACTATCCCACTTAAAGATGAAAATGCCAAACCCTTTAGGAAAAAACTTAAACAAATAAATCCCAAGTTAGCCCCCTTGGTGCAAAAGGAGTTGCAAAAAATGCTCCAAGGTGGGATTATAGCTCACACTAGGCATTCCACATGGTGTTCAAACTTGGTTATTGTGAGGAAGAAAAATGGGTCAGACAGCCTATCTGTAGATTTTCAAAATCTTAATTTAGCTTGTAAAAAGGATAATTACCCTTTACCTAATATGGAAACATTATTACAAAGGGTAACAAGATCTAGAATGATGTCTTTATTAGATGGATTTTCAGGATATAACCAAGTCATGTTGAAGAAGGAAGATAAACATAAGACAACATTCACCACACCATGGGGTACTTTTGAATATTTGAGGATGCCCTTTGGATTAACAAATGTTGGAGCAACTTTTCAAAGGGCTATGGACTATGCCTTTAAGGGTTTAATTCGAAAATTCATTGAGATTTATCAAGATGACTTAACTGTTTTTTCTAAAGACGGAATTTCTCATGTGGGCCATATAAGGCAAATTTTTTATAGGTGTAGAGAGTATGGAATATCCTTAAATCCTGCTAAATCTATTTTTGGAGTGACTAAGGGGAAGTTGCTTGGTCAGATCATTTCAAAGGATGGGATCAAGATTGACCCTAAAAGAGTTGAGGCAATTCAAAAGATTCCTTTGCCTTACAATATTAAAACCCTTCAATCCTTCCTTGGAAAGATCAACTTCCTTAGAAGGTTCATTCGAAATTATGTTGAAATAGCTAAACCCATTCAAACCCTTTTAAAGAAAGATGCTAAGTTTGTTTAGGGAAATGAAGGAAGAAAAGGTTTTCGGGAAATTAAGGATTCTATTATTAAAGAACCTGTTCTTGTGAGCCCTGTTTATTCAAAGGAATTTTTTATTTTCTCTTTTGCATATGAAGATACTATTGTTGGAGTATTGCTTCAAAAGAACGATGAAGGGTATGAGCAACCCATTTCTTTTATGAGTAGATACCTTCAAGCTTCCAAGTTGAAGTATAGCACCATGGAGAAGCAGGCTTATGCCTTAGTCAAGTCTCTTAAGCAATTTAGAGTTTATGTGGGATATTCTAGAATAATTTCATTTGTCACCCACTCTGTTGTGAAGGACATTTTAACTCAAACCGATTGCTTAGGAACTAGAGCTAGGTGGGTCTCAAAGATTCAAGAGTATGATTTAGATATCAGACCTACCAAGCTAGTGAAGGGCTAAGGATTGGCCAAGATCTTCACTGAGGAGAATGAGAAAGCATTAGGAATGATTTGTCAAAATGATTTGGAATCAACTTCATCAGAACTTCAAAGATTGAGTCAACTTGAATGGTATAAAGACATTGTTTATTACTTGCAAAATTTATCATGTCCTAACCATTTAGTTGGCCATAAAAGAAGAGCATTAAGGCTTAGAGCAACTATGTATTGCATTATGAAGGATGGTCTAGGTTGGAGAAATCCAGAGGGGGTGATACTTAGATGTGTTGATGAAGTTGAATCCAAGAAGCTTCTCACTGAGTTTCATTCAGGATTTTGTGGAGTACATTATGCTGTTAAAACTACTACCCACAAAATCTTGAGAGTTGGTTATTTTTGGCCTTCAATTTTTGTTGATGCGCACAAATATCTTAGAGGTTTCCAAGCTTGTCAACTTTTCACTTGGAAGCAAAAGTTATCTTCTTTGCCTCTTCGGCCTGTGGTCGTGGAAGCTCCCTTCCAACATTGGGAGCTTTGATTTTATAGTGAAATTTAATGAGAATTCAAGTAATGGTTACTCATGGATCTTAACTGCTACTAACTATTTTACTCAATGGGTAGAAGCCATCCCTACAAGACACGCCATCGACAAAGTAGTGATGGACTTTCTTGAAGATAATATTATAACTCGTTTTGGTGTCCCTGCCAAGATTACTGTTGATAATGCCAAGGCTTTTAGCTCTCTTGAATTCTCATCATTTTGCTTTAAGTATGGCATTATCTTATCCCATTCGTCAAACTACTATCCTCAGGGTAATGGCCTAGATGAGTCTAGCAACAAAAAATTGATAACCATAATCAAGAAGATAGTAGGGGATAACAAAAGGGCATGGGATAGCAAAATTAAATATCCTTTTGTAGGCTGATAGGATAACAAAGAAGAATTCTACAGGAAAGAGTCATTTTGAATTAGTTTATGGCTTGGATTGTTGAAAAATGTAACTAGGTTCGGTCTTCATAAATGTATTTGAGTCATTATGTAATGTACTTGTCAAAAAGAATTTTTATAATTGTTACAATGACTTATTAAAGCATGGGTTTCATGCTTGGATATCTTTTTATTAGTCAAAGTCCTCATTGTGGACTCCTAGGATTAATATTGAGTCATTAGAGTCATTGTACATTTTATGAGACCCTTCTTGGGCTTTTGAATCATGTAAAAAGAATTGTTTTTTAGTCAAAAATGAATTATGTCACCTCGACACCAAGTTGGCCTCAAGGAGATCAAGTCGGCCTCAAACTAAGCAATTCGACCTCAACAAAAGGCTATATATTGAAGCAGTTCAAATTCATTTATACAAACTCACTCTCACAAGTTTGATATCTTAGAAGAAGCTGGGAAAAAGTGCGAAGTAGGGGAAGAAGGCTAAAAGGAGTGTGAGTTTGGAGAAGAAGGAAGGGAAGAAGAAAATCGAAATATTGGGCTATCTATATCTCTCTCGTGTGGGCTTCTTCAGGAGATCGAAGTCTTTTTTGTCATATCAAAGTTGTTGTTGTTGTCAGTTGTTGCCTGTTGCTTCCAAGTGTTGAGAATTAGGTGTTGGAAAGTGTAGCTAGGATCGGTCTTCATATGGACTGTGTAATTATGTATTTATTAATGAAGTGAAAGATAATAATATATATTCTTGGTATGCTTGCTTCATGGGTTTCATGAGCAAAGCTTTATTCTAGGTCAAAGGACTTCTTCCTCATGTCCTTTAGGGATTTGTCTTTTGGTTATAAATATATTAAAGAGTCATGTTTATGATGAGTCAAAGGTACATTTGTATGCCTTAAATACTCTTGCACAAGTCGGCTCAGAAGCAGCCCTTCATGTCGGCTCAATAAAGAGACCTGTTATGTATATATAAGGATAGACTGCGGCTCATTTGGAGCAAGTATTTCGGATCAATCTTGAACAAAAATGCGACGAGAAGTCTGGTTTCTCTGCGGTAATTTAGATTAGCAGAAGTGTGAAGTAAGGGTTGCGTTTGAGGGAAAAGAAAGGGTTGAAGATAAGTGCGTATACAGGACTATGTTCAAGCGTTGAAGAGGACAGTATCACAGTGCGTAATCAGGACCAGTGTTTTAAAAATCGGACTTGGGTTCCAAAATGACCAAGGGTTGGCTCCGATTCTATATCGACTCGGCTGGTTCGGTTTCAATGACTCGGTCTTTGTAAAAAATACATTAAATATTATATTTTTATAAAAAAACATAATTTTAAAGATTTTCATTCATGTTTCCAAACACAAAGCATTACAATATAAACAAAAGACAACATATGATCAAAGTAGGCTCATGAATATATCCATTATATCAAAATTGCACCCAGTGCACTGTCCAATACATGATGATGATATAGAGATCAAAACAAAAAACATAACCAAGGAGGCTCTAAATGGCCTCTACAACAAAACATGAATAGTCACTACTGCTAGACATCTGACAAGCCAATATCCTCTGCCTCAAACTTTGAACCAGAGGGGGAAACTGCTCGCTCCTCCTCTGAATCAACATCCTCAACTAAAATTGTGGCACGTTGAACCTGAGATAGACGAGTTATGCGCCTCTGTCCTGGCTGACTAGAGGAAGTGCTTGCAACTGCAACTGGAGGACTTGGAGTTGGGACTGGGCCTGCTACTAGTGGATTTGCATTGAGCAGAGGCTCTACCTGTGTATCGAAGTCCATCCCCACACCAATATCCTCATCAGAGTCAAACTCTGGTGGGCAAGACTCCACTACCCAATCTGATGTTGGATCAATATCCTCCAACACAATGGGATCTGAATCAGGGCTTTTGTTCAGCAATTGGTTGTGTCTTAGTCGGAGGTTGTACTAGACATACACTTGATCATTTAACCGTTTTTGCTCCAAATAGTTTCTCTTATTTGTGTGAATCCTCTCAAAGACAGACCAATTGCGCTCACACCCAGAAGCACTACAAGTTTGACTCAAAATGCGGATTGCAAATCTCTACAATTCAAGACAATGGCTCGGTCGGCTCGATGTACGGCTCAACCGGCTCAGTCACAACCGGCCTCCAGACCGGTTTTTCCAGCGAGTCGGTCCGGCCGAGAGTCTGGCTTGGTTGACTAGGGTGATTCCAAGCCGGTCCGACCGATTTTTAAAACTATGATCAGGACTGTGTTCAAGCATAAAAGAGGACTGGATCACAATGCGTATTCAGGACTATATTCAAGCATAGAAGAGGATTATGTCATAGTATGTATACAAGACTATGTTCAAGCAAGAAAAAGGAATGGTGTCATAGTCATGATATAAGTCTAAAGCACTGAGTTAAGATGTGGTATCAACTCAGAGCATAGTGCAAAGAAAGGATTGTTAGAAGATGGCTATAAATGCATCGTAATAATATACGGTGGACTATTCTATAGAAGGAGTCAAGACAAGAATGTATAGTCAACAAAGATGAGTGAAAAACAGTCTATGACAATGCTAATATCAAGCAAGGATCGCATACAGCTGGAAAAGGAAGAATACAAGTAGAGACCGAGATCTCTAGCCTTGGTGCAAAAAGGTGCAGAATGGTGTAGGACGGTGCAGGAAAAAAAGATCAGCTCAAGGAGTCAATGAAGAAGCAGTGACAAGGTCTTCAAGGCATACATAGGTCAAGGGTTTGAGTCATGGTCATGGTACTTGTCAACTGAAAGTCTATAAGAAGAATTTCTTGTGGGTTTTCCTCTCCAAGAGGGAGAGGTTTTGGCCCTAGCTTGAAAAGCCTAAATCTATGTCTCTTGTGCTTTTGGTAATTGACTTGATGAAAGACATAATAAGCTAAGAAGATAAGACATAAGTATAAGAAGTAAGCTCACAAGTAATTATCAAGAAGATAATTTGAATTAATCATTGCCCTACCTAATTCTCAACAAGGGATCAAAGCTAAGGTGTTGAAGACAAGGGCTACTTGACAAAGAGACACTCAAGGAAGCAAAAATCAAAGTCAAGATCAAAAGGTTGTGTTAAAAGATCAATTCAATTTGCAAGGAAGATTCTCAAGGAATCACTCACTAAGAAGATAATCTTTGCCACCAAAGATTTATATTGAAGATATCTGCCATCATCACCATTAAAGACATCTGCATTGGAGAATTCAATCTAAGAAGGAGTTCCCAACTTCATCTTCATCTAAGAAGTTGTTGGAAGGAGAAAGTCACCTTACTCAAGTAAGTATCTATGACCTTATCTAAATCCGTTAAAATGACTTATTGTATGGAGAGCAACAAATTGGTTGGGTCATCAAACTTTAGCGCATGGAAGAAGAGGACATATTTGAATCTAATTGAAAATGAAGTTATGGGCTACATCAAAGGATCTACAATTCAACCCTCAAAAGAAGACATTCTAGCATATATCAAATACATGAAGGGAGACACAAGAGTCTGAATGATTCTTATAGAATCCATAAAGGACTCACTCATTCCTCATGTATCAAATGTAGAATCCTCAAAAGAAATATATGATAAATTGGTGGAGCTATTCTCGAAAAGTTCTACAAGGGAAATAATATCCCTGAGACAAAAATTATACAAATTGAGAATGTCAAGAAAGGAAGGAATAATTCCATATCTGATGGAGATTTTCGCAATACGAGATCAACTACAGAAATTGGGTGAACTAATGTCTGATGGAGAAATACTCACTATGGTACAAAATGTTCTACCGAAAGAATGGAGAGGTTTCACTTCAAGCATACATGGGAAAGAAGAAGCCATGCCATTCCAAGGTCTAGGTAAGATTGAAGAAACAAGATTGAAAGCCAAATCTGATACAGGATCAAGTGAAGGGAATCAAGCCCTTGCAGCCATGTCCAGAAAGAAAGGAAGATTCGGTAAATTTGGTCCTCAGAATAAAAGAAGAAATAAGGACAAAGCATGATGCTTTGGATGTAATAATTTTGGGCATTATAAACGAGATTGTCCTAAATCTAGAAAGGACAAGAAGAAAAGGGAAGAGGCGCATGTCACAGATGAAAGGGAAGAACCTGATACAAAGAAATCTAAGAAAGAAGAAAGCGAAAGATCTCTATTATGATCATCTTTCTTCTCAAGAGATTTTTGTTGGTTCTAAAATAGTATGATAGGAAGCAATATATATTAATAGCATCATGATAGAAGCATGGAAGGAGCACTTGGAGAAGCAGCTCCTGGAAACCTCACTGATAACAACATTGATGGAAGACAGTCATTAAGAGCAAGGGTCATCATTCAATAATCAATATGGAAATAGAATTTTGGGATTAGGATATGATGACATATTGATGAAGCAGGTTAAGGGAATGAAGTTCTTCATTCTAGTAAAATTGTTGTACAATGACTCAAAAGGAAAAGGATGAGGTACATATATCTATATGCTGACACTGGATGTGGTCAAGTCATGTCATGTGGTTACAAGTGATGAACTTCTATCTTTCGAAGTATGATCTATGGAAGGAAGATCTCTTCTGGTGCACAGGTTGCCACAAACAAATAAAATTAAATATGTCCTCATATGGAATATGAGGTGGTTGTATACAAACAAGGAACTGAATACTCTAAGTTCCTAGGGATGAAGTTGTGCGGAGAAAGAATGGAAGAAATCATGAAGTGTAACAATATAAAGAGGCAGTTATCATCCAGAAGCCAAGAATATGTGATGAGAAGATCTCTTGCGAAGATATGTGGACTCTAATAGAAGTATGGTAAAGAAGAAGACCCTTGACAAAAAATATCTTTAGGAGATGTGTCAATCTGAATAGAGGATGTCGATACCTACAAGAAGATGTCATGGTGAAAGATCATCACTAAGGTAAATTTTGATTTAAAATTTCTTATGTATATTTTTATCTGGATAAGTTTATGCAGGGTTGCCAATCATGTGGAAGGATGTAATATCCTTGGGAGATGGTTCGAAGGAAAGCAGCATGGCATAAAGGTGGACTAGTTGAGAAGGACTGATGAATCACTTTCAGGTGGATGACATGACTCATGGACGAAATTGATAGATGATCTGTGCCCTATGAAGCCAAAAGTTGAAGATTCCTCAATATCGAAATCCATGACATCGAGGGAAGGAATTCTTCATGAGCAGTTGGGTGTCTCACCATTGTTACTGCAAGTCCCTGGGTAAGAGGGAGCCTGGTGGTAAGTTTCTTACTTGGAAGAAACATTAAATATGTCCTTCCTGAGTTAAGAGGGAGTGACGTATATGATTCTCTAATTCATGTGTCATGCACTAGACCAGGACTAACATCCATAAGTCTTAGTAAAGGCCATGAGGAGAGAATGGACAGACACATCGTTCTGGTCTTCACCTGGAAGACAGAATGGAGGATTGGGTAATCATCTGGCATTCGATACTCTTTGAGAATGAGATAGGGCATTCAAGATAAGAGTAGTCGGGGACCGATACTCTTTGAGGGTTGGCTACCCAAGAGAAGAATAGTCCAAGAAGGTCATACTCTGGGAACACCTAGGTGGAGTATGTACCTTGGAGAGATAATGACTAAGATGTCTATAAGTCATGTGTCTCGCCAGAATTGTAGCCCATTGTCTCGTTGAGAGATGGGGTTGTTAGTCAAGGCCTTGCACTAGGACAATGCCGGTTGATATGATGCTATACAGATGTGATTACCAATCTGATTCTTCTTATGAGATTCTTCAGATTGAAAGTAACCATGTATCATTATGAATACCTCCCTAGTTAAGAGGGAGTGTTGGAAAGTGTAACTAGGATCGGTCTTCATATTGACTATGTAATTATGTATTTATGTAATGAAGAAGACAAAGATAATAATATATATTCTTGGTATGCTTGCTTCATGGGTTTCATGAGCAAAGCTTTATTCTAGGTCAAAGGACTTCTTCTTTATGTCCTTTAGGGATTTGTCTTCTGGTTATAAATATATTAAAGAGTCATGTTTATGATGAGTCAAAGATACATTTGTATGCCTCCATACCTTGTCACATTATGGCTTAAGGTCACCGTTGAAGACAGTGAACTAGTCGGCTTAAATACTCCTGCACAAGTCGGCTCAGAAGCAGCCCTTCATGTCGGCTCAATAAAGAGACATGTTCTGTATATATAAGGATAGACTGCGGCTCATTTAGAGCAAGTACTTTGGATCAATCTGGAACAGAAATGCGAGGAGAAGTCTAGTTTCTCTGCGGTAATTCAGATTAGCAGAAGTGTGAAGTAAGGGTTGTGTTTGAGGGAAAATAAAGGACTCAAGATAAGTGCGTATACAGGACTATGTTCAAGCGTAGAAGATAACGGTATCACAGTGTGTAATCAAGATTGTGTTCAAGTGTAAAAGAGGACTGGATCATAGTGCGTATTCAGGACTATATTCAAGCATAGAAGAGGACTATGTCATAGTACATATACAAGACTATGTTCAAGCAAGAAAAAGGAACAGTGTCATAGTAATGATATAAGTATAAAGGACTGTGTTAAGATGTGGTATCAACTCAGAGAATAGTGCAAAGAAAGGTGTTAGAAGATGGCTATAAATGCATCCTAATAATATATGATGGACTAATCTATAGAAGGAGTCAAGAAAATAATTTACAGTCAACAAAGATGAGTGAACAACAGTCTATGACACAGTGCTAATATCAAGCAGGGATCTCATACAGCTGGAAAAGGAAGAATACAAGTAGAGATCGAGATCTCTAGCCTTGGTGCAAAAAGGTGCAGAATGGTGCAGGACCGTGCAGGAAAGAAAGATTAGGTCAAGGAGTCAATGAAGAAGCAGTGACAAGGTCTTCGAGGCATACATAGGTCAAGGGTTTGAGTCATGGTCATGGTACTTGTCAACTGAAAGTCTACAGAAGAATTTCTTGTGGGTTTTCCTCTCCAAGAGGGAGAGGTTTTGGCCCTGGCTTGAAAAGACTAAATCTATGTCTCTTGCGTTTTTGGTAATTGACTTGATGAAAGACATAATAAGCTAAGAAGAGAAGACATAAGTATAAGAAGTAAGCTCACAAGTAATTATCAAGAAGAGAATTTGAATTAATCACTGCCCTACCTAATTCTCAACATTAGGTAGGGCTAGGTTTAATTAAAATTATATTAATAGAAATTCTTTCGGTAATAATCACATGCAAAGTTATTTTGCATGTGATTATTACCGAAAGAATTTCTACTAATTTATATGGATCACAGAAGCTTAGATTCCAAAAATTCAAATTATATTCTTGATAATTACTTGTGAGCTTACTTCTTTTACTTAGGACTTCTCTCCTTTAGCTTATTATGTCTTTCATCAAGTCAATTACGAGAATACAAGAGACACAAATTTAGGCTCTTCGAGTCAGGGCCAAAACCTCTCCCTCTTGGATAGGAAAACCCACAAGAAATTCTTCTTATAGACTTTCAGATGACAAGTACCATGACCGTGACACAGACCCTTGACCTTTGTACGCCTTCAAGACCTTATCACTGCTTCTTCCTTGGCTCCTTAAGATGATCCTTCTTCTCTGCGCCATCCTGCACCAGAGCTAGATAACTTAGTCTATCAACTGAATAATCCTTCTACCTTCTCGACTCTAGGAAATCTCGGTTCCTAGATTTCCCTCATATACTTTGTTGCTCTTATACTATGTCTCTATGGTTGCCTTTCCGGCTTGTAATATATCTCCTTTTTATATCCCAAAACAGAGATACATTCAAGACAATGAGTTGACTCCTCTTTGTTGTGGAACAGAGCTCCGAGGTAGGATTCCCTTTTTTGTTGTGATATCTATTATATTGTAGTCTTTCTTATATACTTCGCATTTTGTCTCATGATCTTTGCATGATGTTACAGTCCATATACAGAGATATCTGAAACTATATGTATATATTGAAGCCCACACAATATTACACTATCCACGTGATTCTTTACCAAAATTCTCAGTCATTATACTTCGCTTTTCCTGAGGTACTTATCCGCACTGTTTCTTCTAGATGTTTGAAGTTCTATGTACAAATGAACCGCAGACATGTCCTTATATATACTAGACAAACCTTCTAGGCCAAAATGTAGGCCTATTTCTAGGCCGACTTTACTTTTGACTTGGAGGATATCTTCCAGCCGACTTGTAGAGGATATTAACACTAATCTTGAGCGACATTCTGAGCCATGTCTTCAAGGCTTATATGACAAGGTCTTGAGGCATACTTCTTTGACTAGACTCTTCATATACATGACTCTTAATTAGTCATTTATGACAAGATGACAAATCCATAAAAGACATCAAGAAGAAGTCTTTTGACCCATAATAAAAACCTTGCTCATGAAACCCATGAAGCAAGCATAACAAAAATAAATTTTATTATCTTTGTCTTCTTCATTGCGTGAATACATAATTACATAGTTAATATGAAGACCGAACCTAGTTACACTTTCCAACACTCCCTCTTAACTAGGGAGGTATTCATAATCGTACATGGTCACTTTCAATCAAAAGAGTCTCATAAGAAGAATTGGATTGGTAATCACATCTGTATAGCATCATATCAACCAGCATTGTCCTAGTGCAAGGCCTTGACTAACGGCCCTATCTCTCAACGAGAAAATGGGCTACAATGCTGGCGAGACACATGACTTATAGACACCATGGTCATTGTCTCTCCAAGGTACATACTCCACCCAAGTGTTCCTAGAGTATGACCTTCTTGGACTATTCTTCTCTTGGGTAGCTAGCCCTCAAAGAATATCAGTCCCCGACTACTCTTATCTTGAATGCCCTATCTCATTCTCAAAGAGTATCGAATGCCAGATTATTACCCAATCCTCCATTCTGTCTTCTAGGTGAAGACCAAAATGATGTGTCTATCCATTCTCTCTTCATGGCCTTCACTAAGACTTACGATTGTTAGTCCTAGTCTAGTGCATGACACATGAATTTAGAGAATCATATTCGTCACTTCCTTTTAATGCAGGAAGGACATAGTACAAGTTTCTTCCAAGTAAGAAACTTACCACCAAGCTCCCTTTTAACCAGGGACCTGCAGCAAGAATGGTGAGACACTCAGTTGCTCATGAAGGATTCTTCCCCTCGATGTCATGGATTTCAATATTTGAGGAATCTCCAACATTGGCTTCATAGGGCATAGATCATCCATCACTTTCATCAATGAGTCACGTCATCCACCAAAAAGTGATTCATCAGTCTTTCTCATCTGGTCCACCTTTATGCCATGTTGCTTTCCTTCGAACCATCTCCCAAGGATCTTGCATCCTTCCACATGATTGGCAGCCTTGCATATACTTATCCAGATAAACATATACATAAAAACTTTAAATCAAAAGTTACCTCAGTGATGATCTTTCACCATGACATCTTCCTGTAGGCATCGACATCCTCTACTTAGATTGACACATCTCCTAAAGATATGTATTGTCAAGGGTCTTCTTGCTTACCATACATCTATCAGAGTCCACATATCTTCCTGGGAGATCTCCTAGTCACATCTTCTTGGTTTAAGGATGATAACTTCCTTTTGACGTGGTTGCACTTCATGATCTCTTCCTTTCTTTCTCCACACAACTTCATTCCTAGGAACTTCTAGTATCCAGTTCCTTGTTTGTATAAACCACCTCATATTCCATATGAGGACATATTTGATTTCATCTGTTAGTGGCAACATGTGTACTAGAAGAGATCCTTTCTTCCTTTGATCATACTTCTAAAGATAGAAGTCCATCACCTGCAACCATATGACATGACTTCACAGCATCCAGTGTTAGCATATAGATATATGTACTTCATCCTTTTCCTTTTGATTCATCCTACAGCAATTTTACTAGAATGAAGAACTTCATTCCCTTGACCTGCTTCATCAATATGTCATCATGTTCTAATCCCCGAATTTTGCAAGATAGAATTCTCGATGAAACCTTTTGCTTTCCTTCTAGTCAGTGAATCCAGAGAGGACTCCATTAGAAAAATGTCAGCACCTGTTTCCATATTGATTATTGAATGATGACCCTTGATCTTGATGACTTCCTTCCATCAATATTGTTATCAGTGAGGTTTCCAGGAGCTACTTCTTTCATAGTTGTATTGCAGACATCTTGCTATGACAAGTGCTCCTTTCATGCTTTTATCATGATGCCATTATTGTACAATGCTTCATAATATTTTACAACCGACAAAAATCTCTTAAAGAAGAAAGTGATCTCATTTATAGTAGAGATCTTTCGCTTCATCTTTCTTAGATTTCTTTGCATCAGGTGCTTCCCTTTCTTTTGTGACATGGGCTTCTTCCTTTTTCCTCTTGTCCTTTTCAGATTTAGGACAATCTCTTTTAAAATGCCCAAGTTCATTACATCCAAAACATTGTACCTTGTCCATTACTTTCCTTTTATTTTGAGGACCAAATTTACTGAATCTTCCTTTCTTCCTGGACATGGCTGCAAAGGCTTGATTCCCTTCACTTGATCATGTATCAACTTTGGCTATCAATCGTGTTTCCTTTATTTCACATAGAGACAATAGATTCTGGAATTGTGTTGCTTCTTTCTTCCTGTATAAGCTTGAAGTGAAGTTTCCCCATTCTTCTAGTAGAGCATTGAGCACCACTGTAGTCATCTCTCTATCAGACATTACTTCTCCCGATTACTGCAATTGGTCTCTTATTTCAGAAATCCTTGTAAAATATGAAGTGATTCCTTCCTCTCTTGAAAATTTTATCTTGTATAGTTCTTGTCTCAAAGAGATTGCTCGTCCTGCAGTACTCACAGAGAATAGCTCCACCAGTTTCTCATATATTACTTTTGCAGTTTCCAGTTTTGATACATAGGGTATGAGTGAGTCCTTAATGGATTCTATGAGAATCCTCTGGGCTCTGATTTCTCCTTTCATGTACTTGGCATGAGCTAGAGAATCTTCTTTTTCAAGGTTGAATTGCGGATCCTTTGATGTAGTCCATAATTTCATCTTCGATTAGATTCAAATCTATCCTCTTCTTCCATGCACTAAAGTTTGATGACCCAACCAATTTGATGCTCTCTTTGTAATAAGTCATTTGGCACATTTAGATGAGGTCATAGAGGAGGTCATAGAGATACTTACTTGAGTAGAGTGACTTCCTCCTAGCAGCTTCCTTGATGATGATGATGAAGATGAAGATAAGAACTCCCTCTTAGATTGAATTCTCCAATGTAGGTGACCTTGGATTCTTGATGATAAAGGGTGTCTTCAGAATGATGATGTCTTCAAAGGTGTTAAATATTGTTGGATTATGCTTGATGATTTTTCTTCCAACAATGTCTTCAATTTCATAAATCTCTGATGGCAAATATTATCTACTTGATAAGTGGATCCTTTGACGAATCTTCCTTTGAAACAGATTTGACTTTTTAATGCAAACTTTGACCTTGACTTTGATTCTCGCTTCCTTGAGTGTCTCCTTGTCAAGTAGCCCTTGTCTTTAGCGCCTTAGCTCTAATACCATGTTGAGAATTAGGTAGGGCTAAGTTTAATTCAAATTCTCTTCTTGATAATTACTTGTGAGCTTACTTCTTTTACTTAAGTCTTCTCTCCTTTAGCTTGATATGTCTTCCATTAAGTCAATTACCAAAAATACAAGAGACACAAAATTAGACTCTTCAAGCTAGGGCCAAAACCTCTCCCTCTTGGAGAGAAAACCCACAAGAAATTCTTCTTATAGACTTTCAGATGACAAGTACCATGACTGTGACACAAACCCTTGACCTTTGTATGCCTTCAAGACCTTATCACTACTTCTTCCTTTGCTCCTTAAGATGATCCTTCTTCTCTGCACCGTCCTACACCTTACCGCACCAGAGCTAGATAACTTAGTCTATCAACTGAATGATCCTTCTACCTTCTCGACTCTAGGAAATCTCGGTTCCTAGATTTCCCTCATATACTTTTCTATTCTTATATTATGTCTCTATGGCTACCTTTCTGACCTGTAATACATCTCCTTTTTATATTCCAAAACAGAGATACATTCAATACAATGAGTTGACTCTTTGTTGTGTAACAAAGATCCGACGTAGGATTCCCTTCTTTGTTGTGATATCTATTATATCGTAGTCTTTCTTATATACTTCGCATTCCATCTCCTGATCTTCGCTTGATGTTACAGTCCATACATAGAGATATTTGAAACTATATGTATATATTGAAGCCCACACAATATTGTATTATCCACGTGATTCTTTACCAGAATTCTTAGTCACTATACTTCGCTTTTCCTGAGGTACTTATCTGCATTGTTTCTTCTAGATGTCCAAAGTTCTATGTACAAATGAGCCGCAGACATGCCCTTATATATACTAGACAAACCTTCTTCTGGGCTGACATGTAGACCTACTTCTGGGCCGACTTTACTTTTGACTTGGAGGAGATCTTCCAGCCGACTTGTAGAGGATATTAATGTTGATCTTGAGCCACATTCTGAGCCATGTCTTCAAGGCTTATATGATAAGGTCTTGAGGCATACTTCATTGACTAGACTCTTCATATACATGACTCTTAATTAGTACATTTATGACAAGATGACAAATCCCTAAAAGACATCAAGAGGAACTCTTTTGACCTATAATAAAAACCTTGCTCATGAAACCCATGAAGCAAGCATAATAAAAATATATTTTATTATCTTTGCCTTCTTCATTACATAAATACATAATTACATAGTCAATATGAAGACCGAACTTAGTTACACTTTCCAACACCAAGTCGAAGTTGCTAGGTCGAAGTGCTACTGCTGCTACAAGGTCAAAGTTTTGGATCGAAGAGAGGGCTGACTTGGTGTGGAGGAGGTTTGTGTCTAGGTTGAAGTGTCTCAAGAAAACTATTGAAGGAAGAGATTTTGACTGGGTTTTGCCCTGGCAGAGTGCCTACATCTTGTGTCTCTTGTTTTTGTGATCTTCATATACACATAATTTGATAATCGCTTGATGAAAGATAATATAATAAAGAAGTAAAAGAAGCCAACATAATTCACAAGTAATTATCAAGAAATAAGAAATCAAACCCTAATCCACTAGCATTGATTTATCAACATGGATGTTACTCTTCCCGTGCACTTGAGGCTATCGGCTTACCAATTGCTACAAATTTTTACAACTGATAAAGATGTTGTGCAACATAGGATTGACCAAATTGTAGAATTGGATGAAACTGGGAGAAGAGCCTTTGAAAATTGTTGTAAAAATCAATGAAAGGTAAAAAGGAATTTTGACAAATCATCTAGGAGTAGAAGTTTTTCTTATGGTGATATGGTTTTGCTATGGGATCGCCGAAATGAAAAGCCAGGTAATCATGGTAAGTTTGACAGTTTGTGGCTTGGACCATACATTATCATAGAAGCAGTAGGAAAAAACTCCTACCTTTTGAGCACCTTGGACGGAGAGTCACTGGAGTTACTTATAAATGGCCAATTGCTCAAGTTGTTCTACAAAGAAAACATATGATGCCAAGGGGCATCTTTTTGTATCATATTTCTAACCTTATCCCTTGTCCTTTTTGTTTAAGAAGTTTTTCATGAATAAATTATCATTTATGCTTTTAGAATAAATTTCATCTTCATTTTTGTACTTAATTTCATTTGATGATATTTTGAATGGATACTGTTGATATATGTCTTTTGTCGGTGGATGTAGATTCCAGGTTCTTGCACACTATCACTTCATATCTAGCATGCATCCCCATATGGAGCCAAATGTTGACCACTGGAGTGGCACCTGATGATTAACTGAAGACTCCATGCCCAAGGATGTACTAAAGGACACTTGTAGCCTTGTACCATCAAATATCATTACATTACCAGAGTTTTTAAACTCTACTTCTTCTTATTGTTTTTTGTTGTACCCAAACTCCACACCCCTGCAGGGAATTGTAATAAGTGATGCTAGTATGATGAGTTTTGAGTCATGTAACAGACCTTGGTAGCTTGGCACCTTGCCATCAAGTGAGTATTACTCTGGGAGGTTTTTTTTTACATGGTTAATTATCATCCCCCTACCGAGACTTAATAATTAAATGAGTTTTTTCCTCCAAATATACCCCAGAGTCAGAGTACAACTTGATGGTGAGGCCTTGGATGGTCAATGTATATTACCATACTAGATTAGACAAAAAATTTAGTGGAATTTGGTTAGGTCTAGGAGGTCATTTTTTATATTTTGGAATTTTCGCAGGGCAAAAATTGCAATAAAATTTATAATTGAAATGTAATAAGAGTTGTCTAGAGAAGTTGTATGGTATATGAGTAATAAAAATTGCACCTCTCACCCTCAACTTTCTACCATGACACACTTTGAGGGGTTAATAATGTGTTTTAGAACCTCAAAACCCACTTTTCCTAAGTTTAGTGGAAGAAGTGGGAATAAATTAGGCTAGAAATAAAATGAATGGAGAGAAATAAATTACTCCATGTGACAGAATGAAATGGAAATGACTTGGAAATTATTCCAAATCAAAGAGTTGAGTCAAGAGACATGTGGAGGATGACTGAGCACCTGACATCATAAATGCACCACTCACTCAAGGAAATCGAATTTCTTGGAGTTAATGCATCAGCAAATATCTTGGAAAATCGAATTTGTGGGAGTTAATGCACATTGGTGGTTTTGGAGAGATATTGATTGAGATATTCTTGGGAGTTTATCTCCACTCATGTTCCCTCACCTTCACACTTGGAATTCATCATGGCACATCGAATTTCCTTGAGGAGGGACCACGCAATTCTTGAGGAGGATCTACGTTGAGCCTTGGGGTAATCATTTGAGGTGGCACTAAATGGCTAGTTGGATGGGGAGTTAACTCCCTCTCATTGCACACTTGGAGAATTCGATTTGTTGGAGGAAGATTGTTCATGCCACATATGGAATTCAATTTGCCTTGGTGTCTCTCCCATCTCCACTTGGAACTCGACTTACTCTCCTTGGGATTTTCTCCATAGCCATTTGTCATGTGGACTCTACATTGGGATTTTCTCCCAATTCTCTATATAATGGAGCCCTGTGCTCTCATAATGTAATCTGGAATACGATCTATTGCGCTTAAGGATACTCTAATGGATTGTATACTCTTTGCAAGTTAATACAAAAGACTTTGGGGTTACATTTGAGGTGTTCTTCTCGTTGTGTATGGTAACTTCTTGATGTTCTTGCACTTATCTTTCTACCTATTTCATTATGCTATTATTTCCATTATGCTTTTCAAGTTATATGTTACTGTGCAACTATCTCATATTAGCATAAGGATTATTTACTTGCTCTAGATAGAGAAATGTTTTGGTTGATGTCAAATATATCTCTAAAATTCTCTTCATTGCATTTGATTAAGCCCATGTGGATTTAATTTGTTTGTGAGGTTGCGTAGAAAGCATTTCTTTGATCAAGCTTCAAGCATGAGGGGAAGTTCTTGGAGGAACCAACCCACTCTTGAAATATTCAAGGAGAACCCACATTTGTCAATTGCCAAAGTCTTATCATTCAGATTTGTCTTGCAAGGATGTATTTTGAGTTTTGGGCTCCTATCTCTTGCATCATCATTCAATATTTATATCTCAAACATTGTGTTTCATTTGTCTATATCTTGCTATTTTAAGAGTTGAACCATGGCTAGGCAAGGAGGAGAGTTTAATCATACTCTTTGGCTTAGCCTTTTGTAGATTATTTTGTACACATACTTTGTAATTTTATTGAGCTAATAATTGGTTTGTTTTGCAGCCCTTTCTAACTTGTTTCTTGTGACAGCTTGTCAGATTTGTCTTTGAAACTATTAAGTGTGTGCAGGACCTTGGGCTCTCAAATCAAGACCAATTCTCTCTCTCCTGGCTGTGGGCATTTGGAGGTCTTCTTTAGCAAGGTTGAGTTCCATTTTGGGCTGCATTTCTCTCTCTTGGCAACGGGCTCAAAGAGGCTTAGTCTCTCTTCTCTTCTTGTAAAAACCTAAATTTTCTTGTGCCCTTTTTTGGCCTCAATTGCAAAAATAACTCATCAAGGAAAAGTCTATATTTTAAAGGTTTCATTGTAAAAGATCTTCCTTGGGTTTGGAGGAGGCTTCATGGTCTCTTGTCCCTTGCAAATTAATAAAATTTCTGATTTTGGGAGCATGGGTTTTACCCATTGGCATCCCCATCTCTCCACTTTGGGAGAGGACTTGTGGTTGACTTGTTGATTCTTGTATTTCATTTCTCTTACATGCATGCTCTAATTTGCTAATTAACACAACCATACAATCTCATTTACTTTGCTAAAGTCACTACTATTTTGCTTGCACTATTTGCATCAATTGCTACAAGTCAGAAATATATATTTAGCTTGGGTATTGTCTAAAATTTCACTTATGTTTCATAACTTTGCAACAAATTCACATCTTAAGTTTTGATGCATTTTTGTATTTGGGAAGATTTCACTTTACAAAGCAAACATTTATTTTATGTCAAGCAAGTCTCTCAAGTTGAAATTTGTGTTGAAATTTTAGACCCCACAGCGGTTTTCAGTTTCACCTTATCACCCCCATAAAGTTAAATGCCCATTCCCATAATCATACATTCAAATTCTGGATATGAAATAAATTTTCTGAAAACACAAATTCAGGAATTTCACAGTGCTCGAAATTGTAGAAATAAAACACAATAAAATATTTCAGCCACACACAGAAAATTAACACGCTGATTTTTTGTCAATATGACCCTAGAAAAACCCCCTACAACTCTTGGGAAAAACCAGACAAGAGCTCTTCCTTATTTTTGAATAATGCTTTTACAGATAAATGAAATACACAATAAAAATTCCAGCAACCATAAACTTTTACTTATCTCGAATTTCATGCTTGTCCTCCACCTCGAAATTCGTGCCAATACAAAATAGAAATTTTACAGCGAAAGGTACAGCATTAAATGTTGTACGGACATCATAGAAAAGTGTGTCGGAACAGTTGTATGACCCTCCTCGAAAACTATGCCAAAGGACAGATGTATAGATTCTGGGAATGCGTGCCAAAACCAGCAGTACGGCTGCCCCAAAAACTGTGCCAAACTATTGTTGTACTAACCTCAATTTTTGTGCTAAAATGTTGTTGTACTGACCTCGAAAACTGTGCCAAACTGCTATTGTACAGACCTCGAAACTATGCCTGAAATGCAGCAATAAATGCAATCTTCCCTTCCTCGATTTTCGTGCCACTTGCCTTGAAAACCGTGCCTCTGCTTTGTTGTACGGATTTGTTGAAATAAATGTTGCCTCGGTAAGTGTGCCAAGGTGTTGCTTCTCCTTCTCTCTCTCTGCTCAGAAAATCTCCTTGCTCTCTCTTGCTCCTTCTCTCAATCTGCTCATGAAAAGAATGAATGACCTTTTCTCTTCTTTTCCTCCTTTAACCTAACCCTAAGTGACTTTTGGGGAATCCAGTGGCTAAGATAGTTTTAGATCAAGGGCTGAGATTTAATATGCATTTAATTCTCACTTTCTAATTTTAATTCACCCCACTTAAATAAAGACCCACTTAGCCTTTTATTTCCATAGTCACTTTTTCACTTTCTAATTTCACATTGACTTTAATAAAGTCACTTTAAAATTAAACTTTGTAACTTTATCTCTTATAAAGTCACTTTTAAATTAGATTTGACTTTACCACTTATAAAGTCAATTTAGGAGAAAAAGATAAATATATTTGGACAGTTTTCCCTAGGCCAAAGATCAAAGCCTTAGGGAACCACTTGTCCTCTGGTACCCAAATTTTAACACTCCCTCCTACCGAGGAAAGTGTTCCTCACCACTCCCATCTTGTCTATGAAGTAGACATGTTTGCCCCATGGTAAGGCTTTGGTCAAAATGTCTGCTACCTGCTCATATGTAGGAATATACTCAAGCTTCACAGCTCCCTTCTAAACATAGTCTCTGATGAAATGATATTTGATCCCGATATGCTTTGACCTGTCATGAAATACTGGATTCTCCATGAGTTTAATGCAACTTTGATTATCACAGTAAATCACTGAAGGTCTCAACGCCTAACCAAATAAGCCAAAAAACATCTTGCGAAGCCATATGGCCTCATAACTAGCCAGACTAGCTGCCATGTACTCTGCTTCTGCTAAACTCAATGCAACTGACTGTTGTTTCCGACTGAACCACGACATAACTGTCGAACCCAACCAAAAACAACACCCTGAAGTGCTCTTCCTATCAGAAGCACAACCTGCCCAATCAGAATCAGTATACCCGGCCAATCTCACTCCATCTCCCTGTCTGTAATCCAGACCATAATCCATTGTCCCTTGCAAGTAACGAAGTATGTGTTTTGCAGCAACCTAGTGCACTCTCCTGGGCTCACACATGAACTGGCTCAGCGTGTTGACTGCAAAACATATATCTGGTCGAGAGTTAACCAAATACATCAAGGAAGCAATCAATTGTCTATACAAAGTACGATCCACCAACTCGAAATCTGAAGCATGAAGCTTCTTCCAGTTAGTGATCATAGGTGTCGAAATGGGTTTGCAATCCTCCATTTGAAATCTGCTAAGAATGTCCACAATATACTTCACCTATCCCAGGAAGAAATGCCCCTCCTCCTGCCACACCTCCAATCCCAAAAAGTAATGCATCAAGCCAATGTCCTTCATCTCAAACTCTCAAGCAAAATCTCTCTTACAGCCCTCTATGAGTCTCTCTGCACCTATAATGACCAAGTCATCCACATACAACACCAGAATAAGAGGCTCCTCACCTACCATAATAAATTATAGGTTCGGATCTGCATCACTCTTTGTGAAACCCAACTCCTGCAAGTACGTATCAATCCTCGAGTACCAAGCTCTAGGAGCTTGCTTCAGGCCATAGAGTGCCTTCTTCAGTCTGCATACATGGGACTCCTTCCCATGCACCTCAAATCCCTAAGGCTGCTCAATTTAAACCTCCTCTTGTATGAAGCCATTGAGAAATGTGATCTTCACATCCATCTGGTGGATCTTCCAACCCATCTCTGCTGCTATCGATATAATGGAGTGAATGGAAGTATAAATATATCGAGCCACGGCAGAGAAGGTCTCTTCATAGTCAACTCCTTCTACCTGGGAGAACCCTCTAGCCACAAATCGAGCCTTGAACTTCTCGATGCTGCCATCTGCAGCATGCTTTATCTTGTAAAGCCATATGGAAGTAACCACTGCTTTGCCTTCAGGCCTCGACACCACCTCCCAGACATCGTTCTTCATGATAGAAGAATACTCCTCCTGCATGGCCTGTCTCCAGACTTGTTGGCTAGTTGCCTCCTCATAGCTAGAAGGCTCAGAGTCAACGATGCTAGCAACCAATGCAACAAAACCACTCAGGTGATCTACTCTCTCTAACCTATCTCTTCGACCCAGCAACAGATGTGGCCTCTCTCAAGGTGTCCTATAACCACTTGGGCTTCCTCTTCCCTGAGCACACTTCTCCCACCAGAGTGAAAGAATCCTCATCCTCATCAGAACCCTGAACCCCTGAAGGCTTGCCAACCAAACTCATGCCTGAACCTGTGCCTGTAGATGCTAAAGTACCGTGTGAACTGTCCATCAATGGGCTACCCTGTGAACTACTCTACGGACTGCTCTGCATGCTGCCCAAAGCACCACCAATCTGACTCTGCGAACCACTGCTCACTAATGGACCTGACACCGTAATAGATGTACCTTCTGATCCCTGTCCACTAGATCCCTGTGACTGGCTCAGCTGCTCCTGAGGATCTGGTGAATCCAGATATTCTAACTCTCGTGACCTCCTAAAAGCCCTATGTAATATTCCCAATTAGCGACAGCGAATTGGAAATATTAATTTTGATCAATTTTGCCTACTATAGTTAAATTATAAATAAAAGTGAGTTGAGGGGGGACATAACTCACTCTAAACATAAAGTTCACTCCCTAGTAGACACAACGTTGTAACTTAAGTGGGCCAAGGGGGGCAAAGAGACCACGTAGAGAGGGGACCCACTAGAGCACGTGGAGGGGCTGCGCAGGATGAGTTGGCAGCGTGGGGCCAAGAGAGGCTACGTTGGAGATGATGGGCCTAGGGTTTGAGAGAGAGGCCAACGTTATAAAAGTCGTCCTCATTTTGGTCATTGGATGTTTATGATATTGAGCTGGTCACTTCGACTTCTTAAGCACGCTGGTTGTTTAGCTAGTCTGCAGCACTGTTTAGTGCACCGAGTGTCTCCGTTCGGAGATCTCACCCTCAGCCCTGGGGGACTTCGAGTGCCTGCTCGGGCGAGGTAGTCCCATCAGTATTTTTGCAGGAGGATCGAGTTGAGGCTTGGTGGTGGAGCTTGGTATCTAGTGACTGCGCAGTCTTGAGAGGGAGGACGCAATCCATTTCTTGGGAGCTTCGGATTGGGTTTCTTTTGGAGGCTTCGAGCTTTGAGATTGAGCAAGGGGCCAGCCCTTGCCTATTGGAGGATTTTGGTAGAGTTTGAGGCAGTATTTTGGTGGATTCCCTTCAATGTCAGCGCAGAGCCTTGGAGGATAGCGTAGATCCTCAAGGGGGTGATTTTCGGGGGTTGGCTATTTCAGAAACGCTCTCTGGGCTTTTCTGGGTTTGGTGAGTAGAGGTGGATTCCAGAGTTTCAATTTTTTCCGAGTAGAGGAGCAGCCCCAAATACTCATTTTGGTTCCAGCAGTAGCAGCAACACCGCAGTTCTCTGGCAGCTTGGACGCAGATCAAAGAGCAACCATTTCTTTGTCATTCTGAGAGCTTTTCGTCACTTCCCTGGTGCAAGTCTAGGTGCCATCACTCTGATCACCTATTGTACTCATTTCTATTCTCAGTATAATAAAATGGCTTAGCTTTTTCTCTATATTTTTGAGTATCTATTACATGATCTACAGATGCTATTGTATGCTTGCACTATTGTTATTTCTCTCTTTGAGCATTCCAGATAGTATACCACTTGGTGTGTTTTTCCCCATACTCTTAGACAGAGTCTGGAAAGGGCCAACAGCCTCCAGATCTCACCCTCTTTTCAGAGGTGACATATCTGGTAAATGTCGTCCCAGTCCATCTCTGGTTGGATTTTGCTTGTGTTTGAGAGATATCCCTGAAAAGGGATATTACAGTGGTATCAGAGCATAGATCTGGCTCAGCCTATGGAGCTAGTTGTCTATGACACCGGGGGAGAAACCCTACATCTGCTACAGAGGTAGGAAATACAGAGATATTGAGCGTAGGTTGGAGAACACCTACGGAGAGGGTGACTGCGTTCGGGTGGTGGACGCAGAACAGGAGGAGCCTGTGATAGACGCAGAACAGGAGGGGCTTGTGGTAGATTCAGAGCAGGAAGTACCGATGGCAGATGATAGTGATGCAAAGAGGTTTGGGGAAGCACTCCTCAAGTCAGTCCAAGATCTGTCGAGGTAGATTGAGATGATGGGTCAGAGATTCACTGCTGTGGAGGCTAGACAGCGTGAAACCCCAAGGGGTTTCCATGTTGGTGAGGGGTCGAGAACATCCCACCATTTGCAGGAGTGGGATGCCACTCCGCACCAGGCATCACATGCACCCACACGTTCCACTATGCCCACTTTTCTAGGTGCAGACACAGGGGCAGGAGCACAGTAGGAGCCAGAGCCTGGCCACATGGGTGATTATTTTGCTGAGTACTAGGCATATGGGCAGGAGTTCAGGGATGCCCTTTCATTCAGAGACTTTGTTCAGCTCCAGTGGGACAGCAGACCCCCGCAACCATCACAGAGGGCACCGGCATTATCATGATGGAGACACCCAGCGTACAGCGAGTCGATTCCATTTGCCTACGTTTCATGGTTCATCAAACAGTTCGGCAAAGTCTTGGGTGGAGAAGCTGGACATATATTTCCAGCTCAACCAAATGGCAGAGACAGAGGCCATCAAGGTGGCTACGCTGCATTTGGATGGTGAGGCCCGGGATTGGTGGTTCCATGGGATGGTGACACTCGGGCATTCAACAGTGACCACATATGCCGAGTTCACCCGGAGACTAATAGAGAGGTTTGCCCGGAGGGATCCGGAGGAGCACTTTGTAGAGCTAACGAGGCTCAAACAGACCGGGAGCCCGGAGACATATATTGCAGATTTCCTGAGGCTTTCAGTGATGGTGCCCGATCTATCCGCGGCACGGATGATATACATGTTCATTAAGGGGTTAGCAGAGCCACTTCGAGGTTTGGTCAGATCCACTAGACCAGCCACACTCATGATGCAGTTGGCAGGACCCGGGATTTGCAGGATGCTTTACCCCGGACCAAGACACCTTACCCCCAGAGATAGGCTTTCCAGCCAAAGGGGAAGGATGTGAGGATTCCGCCTCCTAAGGGGAATCCGGGTAGGGGACAGCTAGATGAGGATGCTAGGAGGGAGTTGAAGAAGAAGAGGTTGTGTTTTACCTGTCAGGAGCCGTGGACGCCGGGACATAGATGTGTTGCTAGCAAAGCACATTTTATCGAGGTCTTCTCCGAGAGCAGCGGGGAAGAGGATGAGTATGAGGATGGGGAGGCAGGAGACAGTCAGGCAGCGCAGCACCATTTGCCACCTCCACCTCCAGGAGCAAGAGGTGCAGCTTTTGCACCCACAGGGGCGGACCCTTGCAGCATTGTGGGGAGTACCCAAGTATTTGACGCTGCGTGTCCGAGGGACAGTACGTGGGCAGCGAGTTTCAGTTTTGGTAGACAGTGGGGCAACCCACAACTTCATCGATGCACAAATGGTTGAGCGGAGAGGCATACCGACAAAGAGCTTCGATGGATTTTCAGTGTTGGTCCCAAGAGATCAGACGATGCAGTGTGCCAGATATGTTCCAGAGCTGGCTGTGACGATGGGTACCTACACAGTGACCGACCACTTTTTCGTGGTCAACATACCAGATACCAATGTGGTATTGGGTGTACAGTGGTTGATTACTCTAGGGAAGGTCACCACAAATTTGGAGGCCTTGGAGATGGAGTGGGATGACAAGAAGACCGAGAAGCATGAGAGATACGTGGGATGCACACTTACCCACTCCAGACTGTTTCAGCTCGCCGGATGGAGGCAGGCTTCCGGAAGGGAGACATAGAGTTGGCAGTAGAGTTGCGGGCATCACAGGCAAGGACTACTGTGCAGACAGTTCATCCTGATATACAGGCCATCCTTGACAGGTATGACACGGTGTTTGGGGAGATACCGCCAGGACAGCAACCAGATCGAGGGTTTGAGCACACTATTGAGCTAGAGCAGGGCATCCAGGCCGTTATTACCACACCCTATAGGCACCCCAAGGCCTATCGGGATGAGATTGAGTGGGCCATCCAAGAGTTGCTGGCTCTTGGACATATTTGGCCTAGCACCAGTCCTTTTGCTTCTTCGATGGTGTTGGTGAAGAAGAAGGACGGCACATTGAGAATGTGCATTGATTACAGGGCCCTGAATAAAAATACCATGAAGAACAGGTACCCTATACTGCGGATTGATGAGCTGATGGATGAGTTGAGAGGTGCACAGTTCTTCTCAAAGATCGATTTGAGATCCGGGTACCACCAAATTCGCGTGAGGGAACAGGACATTCCCAAGACTGCTTTCAGGTGCCATTACGGCCACTTTGAGTTCTTGGTTATGCCTTTCGGGCTAACCAACGCACCAGCCACTTTCCAGTCATGCATGAACCATATCTTCCGCAGTCATCTGAGGAAGTTTGTGTCTGTCTTTTTCGATGATATACTGATATATAGCAGGACTTGGGAGGAGCATCTCCAGCAGATAGAGGCAGTACTGCATATCTTGGAGGAGCAACAGTTTTATGCTAAGCTCTCCAAGTGTGAGTTTGGGTTGACGGAGATGTAGTTGGGACACATCATAGGAGTAGACGAAGTGAGGGTCCACGAGGAGAAGATCAAGGCCATCAGAGATTGGCCAGAGCCGAGAAACGTGACGGAACTTCGAGGATTTGTTGGTATCTGCACTTATTACAGGAAGTTCGTCAAGAGTTTCTCTCAGCTTGCTGCACCCCTTACAGATTTGACGAAGAAGGGGGCATTCAGTTGGTCAGATACAACGCAGCGGGCCTTTGACAGGCTCAAGGAGGTTATGAGCAGCTGCCCAGTGCTTGCATTGCTAGATTTTACGCAGCCTTTTGTTTTGGAGTGTGATGCGTCGGGAGAGGGGATAGGCGCAGTGTTGATGCAGGGAGGCCACCTTATAGCCTATGAGAGCCGGAAGCTCCTTCCTCATGAGCGGTTGTATGCTATATACAACAAGGAGATGTTGGCCATTATGCATGCATTGGCCAAATTCCGGCAGTACCTGGTGGGTAACAGGTTCAGGGTGAGGACTGATCACAACAGCCTCAGGTTCTTTTTGGAGCAGAAGCAGCTACAGGAGAGGCAGCAGAAGTGGATCAGCAAGATCCAGGCTTATGACTTTGACATTGAGTATGTCAAGGGGAAGAACAACGTGGTAACCGATGCACTTTCACGTAGACCAGCCATGTTGTCTCTGATGAGTTTGGATACAGATTGGAGGGCTCGACTTTTGGTGGAGTACTCCAAGGACAGGTTTGCTTGTGAGGTTCTGGATGGTGAGGTGACAGATGATAGATACAGGGTGATAGATGAGATCATCTACTACAGAGATAGGATCTTCTTGACTGAGGGCTCCCAGCTCAAGAAGAAGATACTTCAGGCATCACACGATTCACCATTGTCCAGCCATCAGGGGTTTACCAAAACCTACAGGGCCATCAGAGAGAGGTTCTCATGGAAGGGCCTCAAGGAGGACGTGCTCCAACATATCAGGGAGTGCGAGGTTTGCCAGAGAAACAAGGGAGAGATGAGCGATCTCGCAGGTTTGTTGTAGCCTCTTCCCATTCCGGAGAGGAAATGGGAGAGCATTTCGATGGACTTCATCACAGGGTTGCCCATGGTGCAGGGCAAGGACTGTATATACGTCATCATTGATCGGCTGACGAAGTACGCACACTTTTTTGCCATATCCGCACACTATACAACAGCACAGGTGGCAGAGCTGTTCTTCAAAGAGATCTTTAGGTTACATGGTCTTCCCAAGACCATCATCAGTGACAGGGACAGCCGCTTTATGGGCGAATTCTGGCAGGAGCTTTTCCGGTTGGTGGGGACAGAGTTGACACGGAGCACCAGCTACCACCCACAGACAGACGGGCAGACAAAGATAGTTAACAAGTGGCTGGAGGACTACTTGCGTAACTATGTTAGTGGGCAGCAGAGAGTGTGGCTGAAGTGGCTGCATCTGGGGGAGTACTGCTACAACAACACACATCACATATCCATCGGTATGTCTCCGTTCTATGCCTTATATGGATATCATTCTTTATCTTTTGCTGATGTGATGTTTGGTGCTAGCAAGGCTCCGAGAGCCAAAGATTGGATCCAAGAGAGCCAGGACATTCTCCGAGCTCTCAAGGATAACATGGCTACAGCGCAGAATCAGCAGAAGTTGTATGCCGACAAGGGTCGTGTGGAGAGACAGTTTGAGGTAGGGGACTTGGTCTACCTACGTTTGCAGCCATACTGACAGTCGTCACTGAAGCAGAAGGGAGCTGAGAAGCTCAAGCCATGTTTTTATGGACCATACAGGGTGATACGCAGGGTTGGGCAGGTTGCTTATGAGTTGGAGCTGCCCCAAGGCAGCAAGATTCATAACATTTTTCATGTATCATACCTGAAGAAGGCATTGGAGCAGCAGGTGACAGTGACAGATGAGCTACCGCCTACAGATGATGAGGGGCATTTGGTGTTGCAGCTAGAGGCCATTATTGATATCAGGGAGATGCAGCTACAGAGCAGGACAATCCGGGAATTCTTAGTGAGGTGGAAGAATTTTCTGGATGAGGATGCCACTTGGGAGAGTGAGAAAATCTTGCAGCATCCATCACTACAGTTGCTTGGGGTCAAGCAACATTTTGCCGGGGGAGACTGTAATATTCCCAATTAGTGACAGCTAATTGGAAATATTAATTTTGATCAATTTTGCCTACTATAGTTAAATTATAAATAAAAGTGAGTTGAAGGGGGACATAACTCACTCTAAACATAAATTTCACTCCCTAGTAGACACAACATTGTAACTTAAATGGGCCAAGGGGGGCAAAGAGACCACATAGAGAGGGGACCCACTAGAGCACGTGGAGGGACTACACAAGATGAGTTGGCAGCGTGGGGCCAAGAGAGGCTACGTTGGAGATGATGGACCTAGGGTTTGAGAGAGAGGCCAACATTATAAAAGTCCTCCTCATTTTGGTCATTGGATGTTTATGATATTGAGCTAGTCACTTCGACTTCTTGAGCACGCTGGTTGTTTAGCTAGTCTGCAGCACTGTTTAGTGCACCGAGTGTCTCGGTTCGGAGATCTCACCCTCAGCCCCAGGGGACTTCGAGTGCCTGCTCGGGCGAGGTAGTCCCACCAGTATTTTTGCAGGAGGATCGAGTTGAGGCTTGGTGGTGGAGCTTGGTATCTAGTGACTGCACAGTCTTAAGAGGGAGGACACAGTCCATTTCTTGAGAGCTCCGGATTGGGTTTCTTTTGGAGGCTTCGAGCTTTGAGATTAAGCAAGGGGCCAGACCTTGCCTATTGGAGGATTTTGGCAGAGTTTGAGGCAGTATTTTGGTGGATTCCCTTCAGTGTCAGCGCAGAGCCTTGGAGGATAGCGTAGATCCTCAAGGGGGTGATTTTCGAGGGTTGGCTATTTCAGAAACGCTCTCTGGGCTTTTCTGGGTTTGGTGAGTAGAGGTGGATTCCAGAGTTTCAACTTTTTCTGAGTAGGGGAGCAGCCCCAAATACTCATTTTGGTTCCAGCAGTAGCAGCAACACAGCAGTTCTCCGGCAGCTTGGACACAGATCAGAGAGCAGCCATTTCTTGGTCATTCTGAGAGCTTTTCGTCACTTACCTGGTGCAAGTCTAGGTGCCATCACTCTGATCACCTATTGTACTTATTTCTATTCTCAATATAATAAAATGGCTTAGCTTTCTCTCTATATTTCTGAGTATCTGTTACATGATCTACATATGCTATTGTATGCTTGCACTACTGTTATTTCTCTCCTTGAGCATTCCAGATAGTATACCACTTGGTGTGTTTTTCCCCATACTCTTAGACAGAGTCTGGAAAGGGCCAGCAACCTCCAGATCTCACCCTCTTTTCAGAGGTGACAGATCTGGCAAATTCCCTCCCAGTCCATCTCTGGTTGGAGTTTGCTTGTGTTTGAGAGATATCCCTGAAAAGGGATATTAGACCCTGTCCTCCTCAAATTTCACATCTCGCCTGACAACAACCTTCCGCCTCATAGGAATATAAATCCGAAAGGCTTTTGAGGTCTTCATTGTAACCCACAAAGATGCCCTTCTCTGCAGTGGGCTCTAGCTTGATCCTCTTCTCCTTGTGAATGTAGGAGTATGTAATGCACCCAAAGATACAGACGTGACCAACATCAGGCTTCTTACTAGAAAATGCCTCCTTCGAAGTCACATGCCCCAAGGCATGATGTGGACTCCTGATCTGCAAGTACACAACAATGTTGCAAGCCTCTGCCCACAAAAACAACAGTAACCCCTGATCATGTAGCATGGCTTTGGCAGCCCCAACGATGGATCTATTCTTCCTCTCCGCAACCCCGTTCTGCTAGGGGTTGTAAGGAACTGTGAACTCCCTCCTGATGCCTGCCTTCGCACAGTAATCAACAAACTCACCAAGGGTATACTCCTCTCCATTGTCCGACCTGAGGGACTTGATCTTCCGACTTGTCTGAGTCTCCACAAGATCTCTGAACTCCTGAAACTGCTTGAAGACCTCACTCTTGGTCTTCAAGAAATAAATCCAGGTCTTCCTGGAGTGATCATCAATGAATAGAACATAATACTCATATCCACTCAAGGATACATGAGACATCCGACCGCTCACATCGGTATGAATCAAATCAAAAATCCCTGTCGATCTGTTGTCACTGCTAGGAAAAGGGGATTTGGAAGACTTCCCCATAGCACATCCTCTGCATGTATCTAGGTGATCAGAACAGAAATCTGGCACGCCTGTGGTGATCTCTCGCAATGTCCTCAAGGCCCCATGATACATGTGCCCCATCCTACGGTGCCAAATCTCGCACAACTCTAAATTGCTAGCTCTGTTGTCGGTACTACTGCTAAATGCCACAAGGACTGGAACGAAAACTTGTACACTTTGGCATGGCGCACACCAATCACTCTAGCTGAAGAAGTTGGAGTGCCCCTAGGATATATAAGCACCTGCCCTCTCCTGAAAAACATCTCATACTCTTTGTCCTCCAATGCTGAAATGGATATAAGGTTCTTCTTCATCCCTAGCACATATAGAACATATGCCACCTTCAAGGGAGGTCTGGATTCCCTATCAAATGTCAAAGCCCCCACACCGACTGCTCTAACAATGATGTCGTCTCCGAGTACTACCTCTATATCAGTGCCACTCTATGAAAGCTCTAAGAAGTACTCACGAACTCCTGCCATATGACGGGAAGCCCCACTGTCAACATACCAAATACCTGAAGATGCTCCGCTAGTGGAGGGAAGTGCACACTCCCTCTCAACCTGTGTGGCATGTGATCCTGCACTAGTGGACTCAAAAGCAATGAACCCAAACTCCCAGTCAAAGCTCTCCGAGAAGTCCTCTATCTCTGTTGATGCTGCCATGGTCTTCTCCTTTCCCTTCTTCTTCTTCTCCGGACACACAACTGCATAGTGTCACAACTTCTGACAATTCCAACACTTGACTTTGGAAAAGTCCTTCTCCTTGTTCACCTGCTTACCTTTACCTTTGCCTTTGTCCCCACCACCACTTTTGGAGGCTTGCTTCTTTCCTTTGCCCTTCTTGCCCCTTGCTAACAATGCTACATTGTCATCCTCCTCTACCTGTTTGGCTGTCCCAAGATGGTTCTTTCTGATTTCATTCTGAATGCAATCATCCCACAACCTCCCCCAACTGGGAAGGTTCTCCCGTGCAACAATCCCATCCACAAAACTCTCCCAAGTCTTGGGAAGTCCATTCAATGTAATCCATACCAACTCAGTGGGTGGAATGGTCTCTCCAACAGCAGCCAACTCATCTCTCACAGAAGTGATCTTTGTGAGGTATGTTGTAACACCATCAGTCTTAGCCATTTTAATGGCGTTTAGCTTCTCCCTTAGGACCATTTTTCTGTTTTCATTGGTGCTCTGGTAAAAATTGGTCAAGGTTGTCTACATCTCATGTGCATATGTCTTTCCTCTCACATGAGGAATGACATGGTCTTTAACACCTTCCAGAATCAGTCTTTTTCCCTTGGCATTCTTCTTGTTAAAATCAGCCAACTGAACAGGGTCAACAGGCACTGCTACTGGGTGTTGTGCGGTATGTACCATTATGCCCCAGACTTCTGCCTCCTCAAAGATGCTTTGGATTCTCTCCCTCTATGCACTATAGTTGCTCTGCCCATCCAACCTATCCTCAACCCTCAAGCCCAAAGACAGGTTTGTTGTCCTAACAAACTGAAGTTTTCAAATCTATGGTAAAGGTTCAGTTTTCTGTGTGAAAATAGCTTGCTGTAATTTTTCATTCACTGTCCCAAACTGCACTTTTCAACCACCCAAGCTCTGATACCATATAGAAATTTTAGACCCCACTTCGGTTTTCAGTTTCACCTTATCACTCCTATAAAGTTAAATGCCCATTCCCATAATCATACATTCAAATTCTGGAAATGAAATAAATTTTCTGAAAACACAAATTCAGGAATTTCACAGTGCTGGAAATTGCAGAAATAAAACACAGTAAAATATTTCAGCCACACACAGAGAATTAACACGTTGATTTTTGGTCAATATGACCCTGGAAAAACCCCCTACAACTCCTGGGGAAAACCAGTTCAAGAGCTCTTCTTTATTTCTGAATAATGCTTTTACAGAGAAATGAAATACACAGCAAAAATTCCAGCAACCATACACTTCTACGTATCTCGAATTTCGTGCTTGTACTCCACCTCAAAATTCATGCCAATACAAAACAGAAATTTTACAGCAAAAGGTACAACATTAAATGATGTACGAACAACATAGAAAAGTGTGCCGAAACCACTGTACGACCCTCGAAAACTATGCCAAAGGACAGTTGTACGGATTCTGGGAATGCGTGCCAAAACCAACAGTACGGCTGCCTCGAAAACTGTGCCAAACTGCTGTTGTATAGACTTTGATTTCTGTGTTGAACTGTTGTTGTACAAACCTTGAAAATTGTGCCTAAAATGCAGCAATAAATGCAGTCATCCCTTCCTCAATTTTCGTGCCACTTACCTTGAAAACTGTGCCTCTACTTTACTGTACAGATTTTTTGAAATAAATGTTGCCTCAATAAGTGTGCCAAGGTGCTACTTCTCCTTCTCTCTCTCTGCTCAGAAAATCTCCTTGCTCTCTCTTGCTCCTTCTCTCAATCTGCTCAAGAAAAGAATGAATGACCTTTTCTCTTCTTTTCCTCCTTTAATCTAAACCTAAGTGACTTTTGGAGAATTCCTAAATCCAATGGCTGAGATAGCTTTAGATCACAGGTTGAGATTTAATGTGCATTTAATTCTCACTTTCTAATTTTTAATTCACCCCACTTAAATAAAGACCCACTTAGCCTTTTATTTCCATAGTCACTTTTTCACTTTCTAATTTCACATTGATTTTAATAAAGTCACTTTAAAATTAGACTTTGTAACTTTATCACTTATAAAGTCACTTTTAAATCGGATTTGACTTTACCACTTATAAAGTCAATTTGGGAGAAAAAAATAAATACATTTGGACACTTTTCCCTATGCCTAAGATCAAAGCCTTAGCGAACCACTTGTCCTCTAATACCCAAATTTTAACAATTTGTTTCTTTCTTTTGCAAAGCTAATTGAGTACAATCTTGAGTTTACTTTTCCACATGCATTGCCATTTACTTTACATGCAAGTCAATCTCTCATAAGTCTCAAAGTTTTATTTGTTTTTTGGTATATCACAAATTTATCATAAGGCAAAGCAAATACTTTTCACAATCTTACATGTAATGACCCATTCCTAATTGATAAGTAGGATAACAGTTAAAATTATATGTGGATGAACCAATAAAATAATAATATAAATTAATTAAGGCAAAATAATTAATTTATAAACAGACATAATACAAATTAAATTCAAAATTAAAATCTACATAAAGCCATCACATCTACGTAACTAGATAAAGATTCTAAATGGATATTTCATGCACTTAAACCCAAAACCTTATCTCCAAATTAAATGTCTCCTTAAATGAATATAATATCTCCTTAAATGTCTGCAGACCCTCATAAATGTGATAATATCTATGGGAATTGAGGGCGGTGGAGAAAATGATATAAGGGGGAGGTTGTGAAGGAGGAAGGGGGCGGTCATTTTGAAGGAGGAAAATTTTGCATTCTGTCCACAGAAAACACTGAAGGATACGAAGAGTTTGGAAGGGAGTCTCATCGTCCTTGGGATTCTGGGCGCGGGGGCAGAAGAGTGATCTTCTGGGTCTAGGAACAATCCTAGATCGGCTGGGAGGATTATATTGTTTCGGTGAACTGCACAACCTACCCACAGCATCACAGGAGGAGTGCCTAAGGAGTGCCACCATTAAATCTTTTGCCGCATTCCAGGTATTTCTCATGTATAAATTAGTTCCTTATGCAAAAACAGAAATTTCGTTGCTGCTTTGCCATCAAATTGTATTACTGTTGAATTATATATGTATATATGCATAGATTCTAAACTTCAATAGGATGTCTTACATTGTATTAATGGAGATATGACAGTTATAATAGTGGTATGCCTTGTCGGTCAATTTAGCACTTAGTCCCTCTCTAGCAGTAGCTGAAACTAAGTGTCAAACTATGAATAATCTTTAGATGGCTATTACATTACATGTTTATGCAATCTTGTGTTTAAAGCATCTCCATCATTTACTTAACATTTGCAAACTTACTTGCATGTCATAGTAGGCATCTTAACTTAGTTGCATGTCTAAAATCAACCTCCAAGTATAAACTTGGTTGATAGAAATTAAAGGGAAAAATGTATTCTTGGAAAGTTCTTCCATTTGGTACGAAGTAAGATAAAAGCGTTGTGACCCTGCAGTTATGAAGGTGGCTTGTCCCCTTGTAGGAACGAAGACACACGCTGGCTCATAAGACTTAGGGGACGGGTATTGTTAATGACACCTTTGTGCCCTCGCCCCCTCTTTCTTATAGTCACCCCAATTTTTACCCTTTGGTAAGAGCTCAAGAGGAAGACTTCTCACCTAGATTAGGCATTTTAGATTAAAAATTAACCAAAATAATTGCATCCAAATCTAGTATAGGTGCATTTCATCTTAAACACATCTCATGGTTTTATTTGCAATTGGTCACTATACTTTGTCATTATGAATGAATGTTGAATTGAATATTTTATTTTGGCAAGGATTATCTCATTTACATTTTGCAAGTAGACTACTAATTGTTTTCCTTTGGGCAAGATATCTTTGCATGCTTTGATTTAGCAATTGATCATATATTGTGGAAGCATCCTCATATCTTGTATTGATTATTTTATTGTGCTAACATTTTCTTGTTTCACTTTCAGGATTACCTGTGCTTCCATTTGAAAGCATTTAATTTACTGTAAGCAAATATATTTTCATTTTAGAGCAATACTTTGAAGGCATTGGTTGTTCAAATGCTTATGCTTATCTTATTTGTTGATGGTTGTTAATGATTATTTCATTTCATATTGCTCACATTGTATTTGCTTATAATCTTAAAAAAAGTAATCCATTCCACTCTAACATTCTCCTAGAAACCTCACATTTTTAACTTAGTTTTCTTTTAGGGACCACCCCCCATAGCTGGCTTAGGAGATAGCTTAAACGGAGAGAGTTGGGAGTAGGTGACAGCCCCTTCTCTAGGTTTCTTGCCACCAACCATACCTTGTGTGGTTAAAAGCTTTTGTCACCAACTGTAGGTAGGTGTAGGTGGCTAGGTCAACAAGTCTTATTATACCTAGCTAAACCTTAAAACTCGCTTTCTGTGCCCAAATACTTGCTCTCACTGAATCTCCAACTCATGCTAATCAATTGTGTTTTCGCCTCAATGCATAGGCTCAATTTTAAACTTTTCTAAGATTGACAACCAGAATTAACTAGTCAAGTTAACTGAAGATAAATTATTTTTCTTTAGTTAACTTTTTTATCTTTAGATTTATTTACTTAAACTCAAGTACCAACCATAAATTTAGCTTGCATTACATGCATATCTCATGCATGTCACATGTAATTCATCTGCAAGCATGCAACCCACTTGCACACTCCACATGTCGCACGCAATCAATATGCAAACTCCGCATGTCGTATGCAACTCACATGCATGCCTTACATGTCACATGCAAGCTCCTAAATAGGCAAAACAAGATCCTTCTAGTTAGAATACAAGGTTAGAATACCTTCCGCAGCTACAGAAATGAACACAAAAGCCCTAGAAACACTCCAGAAACATTTCCGAGACATTTCCAGTATAGAAATTTTCTGAAATCATTTATGGTATGTTTCAAAACAGTTTATTGTACAGAAGGGTCATTTCCAGCCCTATAAAAAGGATTTTTTTCAAATAACATTAATATTATCATAGGTGAATGGGCCATAGAAAAGGTTGAGTTTGGTGTTTTTCAGATAAATCAGAGTCCGATTTTTTTATCTTTGGTCATGAAATCAGGAACTTGTGTCACAATCAGTCTTGAAGTTAAATATTTTTGGAAGGATAAGAGTTCAATGTTAGGTATATTTAGGGTTTTCCAGATTCAAAGATGCCTCTTCATCTGCTGTTATGAGCTGAGTTCGGCCAAAGAGTCAAGGTCAAGGACTGTTTTCAATTTTTAAAGTTGATCATGTCCAAACATTGAGAGGAGATCTGAGATTCTGAGTATCCCACAGAGTTGGGAACATTCCCCTTGTTGAGCCACTGTTAATACTGATGTACGCAGTACCTGTAAATTTCCTTAAGGACAGGTTCGAGGTCAGACTTGATGATTGCTTGCAGTGCAAGTAAAGAAGGTTTGTTTACAGGTACAAGTAAATCTGCATTTTTTATTGTTGCACCATGCATATGTTTCTCATTTCACATCATCACTAAAAATTGGCATACAACGTGTGGGCTGGATTTTGGATTTGTTATTGTTTTAACCAATGAAAGTCTTTAAAGTCTAAAGATGAGATGCATTCCTATTTAGCTTCAAATATACACTGTTATCCTTCATTTGCCATGCTCTGCTTATTCCTAGCAAATTTTGCACCCAATGTGGATGTAAATCCTTTTTCTTGCTAAATACACATATAATTTATAAGTTATTGGTGAAGAAAATGTTACTTTGTCCATCATTTTCTAAAGCCTTGGTTCCAGTGCTTGGGAAATTGAAAACCATTAAAAACCACCATATTACCATAATTCCCTTGATCAAGAGAATGGTATGACAAGTGAACCAACATTTAATACTCTCAAGTAAGTTCAGAAAATATAGACCTCGTGAAGGGTGCCATCGCCTCCAACAGCAACTACAGCAGCTGCCCCTCCTTTGATGGCCTGACGCAAAACACATATCAACAAAAAACACATGCATAATAATTTCCAAATGGCATCACACTGAATTTCACTTATTATTACCCCATATAATTATGTAAATACATTTAAATGTTATCCTATATATGTTCGATAAAAGACACAAGTATGGCCTATGATAAAAACACTTCATAGGGACCGCAATATAAAACATTTCATATGCAAAAAAAGATTCAAATTTACCTCTCTAGCAATATCCACTGCATGTGAAGGGCCTGTAGTCAGTGACTCACATATCTGGATATGGAAAGGACCACAATAAGTACGTTCATCAATAATCATATCACTAAATAATTTTGTTCAATGTGGCCATTGATAATAGCGCATGTTCCAAAATCACGATACCAAGTGATCACTCAAATATATTGATAGATGTACAATAGGAAACCCTTGAACTGAGATTCAGATTTAAAATCAGATGTGCTCTTTAATATTAACAAGAATTTTATAATGTCTCTTAGTTCCACAAAATCTAGGATAATGAACTACGTTAGTTGTGCACAGAAAATAATTGAGAATCGTAGAAAGGAAAATGGAGTGTAAGGTTTTCATTCTCACAGAAAAGCAAAAGTGAAAAAAAACGTATAAAAATATTCAAAGATAACACACGCCATGTGACCAAAGAATATAAACTGTAAGGCTCCTTTGACAAAATCTGGATTACTGACTCTATAATCATGACTCTGTAGAGAACAACTCAATCTCTAAAATACAATTACAATTTACAACAGGTAAAAGATAAAAATAGTTGATTTTCTTGAGCAATCAAGTTTCTTCTTTTACACATTATCAAAGGCATCAATCTTAAGCCATCAGAAATCTCTCTCACTCATCAATCTGTGAACATAAACTCTCGCATTGGCCTTGAACCTAAATTCCCACGATGGCCCTAACACTACCATATCAACTCTATCAGTCTCATGTTGGCCCTAAGCCATCTCTCTCTCTCTCACTCTAGCCAGGCACTCTTTTATTAGTCATAAACCATTAGTTGCATGGTTCTCTCTCTCTCTCTCTCTCTCTCTCTCTCTCTCTCTCGTGCATGTCTCTGCACGTGTGCAAGTTGGCCCTATCTCTTTCTCGCATCATACCTAAACCAACCCTCTACCGCATCAACCCCGAATCAACCCTCTCTCCTATATCGACTCTATCCTCCAACACCAACTCTGTTGATCATGTGCTAGATAGTAGATAGACCCATGATAGTTGTTCAAGGACCCTCAAGCCCACAAGCACCCACATCAACCTTAACAAGCTAAGGCTAGTGACTGTACACCTTACTATATTTGAAGCAACAAAACAGGTTATAAATTCGAAATAAATACCAGTTTACACTCAAAGATTAAACAAAGTGCAGGTGGTCACCCCAACATTTCCAACAATGAGTCAACTACAGCAGCATACATCATTTGAAGGAAGCACATGCATTTCAAGGTGGAAATAGCAAATTGATCATTTTTGCAGCAAATTCCTTGTCTTGGGAGAATCTGATGAAGTTAAACGATGATAAACAATGATATAGAAAGTGCCTTCTACACCCCCATCATCATATAAGAAAGTCTCAAGAAGTTGTGTTACCAAAGGCTGAATCATCCCCAATGTTGAAGAACATAGATCAGGATTGGTGGCCACCATGGAGATAGCAGCTCATTATGGCCACCTGCGTTTAGATCCATTGAGGGTTTGTGGGCAACTCGAGCTTATCGAAAACCTACACAATGGAAGGCACTAGCCTTGTCCTAGAGGGTGTCTGTATATGAACACTAAAACAGAAATGGTTGATGGGCCCAAGAAAGAAGCAAAGTCAAATGACACACCACCAAGGTGGGTAATAAAATCAGCCCACATAGACTCAAGTCCCTACGATGTGACCAACACCTCACTAGAGGAAGCCAATCGGAATGAAGCAAGCTTCCTAGCTGGACAAGTCAAATAGTTGATGAATTGTGACAGTAGCAATAGCACTTGAAAAAAAATGAGCACAGAAACATTTAAAACATCAAAAACTTGTCCATTATTATGGATAAATCTCAGCTTGACAACCAGCAACTATAGAAACAAGACCAAAACCCACAAAAACCTAAGGTTTGGAAGTCATGGCTTAGGCATCAAAGAAAGAAAATATAAGCCCTACAACAATAGCTTAAAACATCTCAAAATGGATAATATGCAAACTGACAAGAACCGAGATACCATCCAAAGCCTATCAACAAAACTCGAAAACACAGATGGAATGCCCAATACCAAAATCAAATACTTCAAGTCAAGGGGAAGTTGAAAGGCAAGTGGTTCATTTACGACAACCATAAACCTAACAACAAGAAAAGTAAATTGAATGGAAAAAGGTCAAGGAAGCAAGACAACATGGGAAATGGGTAGTATTGTGGAATGGGAAGGCCAAAATCAAAGATCTTAGAAGTGCATCTAGGAAATTGTAAGGTGCAGACCCTATGACTCCAGCCAGCCTCAAAATGGTGACATGGAACCTTCAAAGTTCAAGCATACCCATGCAGAAGAGGTCACAATATAAGACCAATAACAAAAGGATGAGATATGATTATACTAGTGGAAACACAGGAGAATAAAGGTCTGCATGATCCAAGATATGATCAGATTCAAAATATGGACCATCTGGAATCAAGTATCCAAAAATCACACGAGATGCGAAGGGATCACCTACTTCATAATACAAGAGTGGCATGAAAGCATTGCCCTAGAGAAAATAGATGCACATAATGAGTACATTTGGCTAAACTTCACAACAGTGAAAACAAATCATCTGTCGCTGCCACAGATATCAGCACCTACAAACCATGCCCTACCCTAGGATGACCAAGACAAACACCTCATAATATCATGTGGATCCTTCAAATCAGGGCCGCAAGTGATAGGCGGAGGTTTATAATGCTCTAGACAATAGAAGGGTGCGATCTCGAGTCTCTTCTCAGCCTTCCCCTTGGGGGATCAACAAATACCATTGAGACTAGTTCAATGATGTCGAACCATACATCGGTTCAAAAGTTCTCAAAGAATTAGAAGAACCAGCTCCAGATAGCTCCAAAGCAGGGCACCCTAACACATTCGACTATGTCCCAGTCACACAGGAGCACCAAGAGACCTATTCAGAGTTTCTTCTTTTCGACCTCGGATGCTAGGAGTATCCCTCGCTCATACATCCCACCCATGATGATACGGTTGGATCCACTATTGGCCCCGAGGGACTTTAACAGCGAAACTGTACCCATTTTGCCTCCCTCGCCATCGGTCATTAGACTCAGGAGTGTAATATTCCCAATTAGCTTTGCTAATTGGAATATTTCATTTTTGTTTAATTTTGCCGCTTTAGCTAGAAATAATAAATAAAGTGAGAAATAAGAGGGGTTACCTCACTTTAGTCACCTCACTTTATAAAATAAAGTGTTTTTCCTAGTTGATTGACGTTATAACTTAGAGAGGGGGCCTTGGGGGTCCACATGAGTATGAAGGGGAGGCATCAGGCTGACCCAAGGTTAACTGCGCAGGCCAAGGAGAGTGAAGGACGCAGTCAAGGTTTTGGAGGGAGTTTAGCACTATAAAAGATGGGGTTCTCACCTCATTTTGGCATGCATGATTTGATATTGATATTGAGAGCTAGACTTCTGTCTGCTTCAGCACGCCGGTTGTTTAGTCGGTCTGCAGCACTGTTTAGTGCAACCGACTGTCTCCGTTCGGAGATCTCACCCTTAGCCTCGGGGGACTTCGAGTGCCTGCCCGGTAAGGTTATTTTCTTGGTATCACCCTTAGCCTCGGGGGACTTCGAGTGCCTGCCCTGGTAAGGTTATTTCCTGAGCATCATCCTTCAGTTTCAGTGGTAATTAGCAGCAGTTTTCTGGTGGAGATTTGGAGAGCAGATACCCCCTTCTTGAGACTGCGCAGATCCAGGAGATAGGACGCTGATCCAGAGAGGTAGGACGCAGATCCAGCAGGAGGTTTCAGATCTGAATAGTGAGGACGCAGATCCAGCTGACCAAGGCAGAGGGGACGCAGATCTGGAGAGATAGCAGCAGATCTAGCCTTGGAGGACGCAGATCTGGAGAGATAGCAGCAGATCCAGCCTTGGAGGACGCAGATTTGGAGAGATAGCAGCAGATCCAGCCTTGGAGGACGCAGATCTGGAGAGATAGCAGCAGATCTGGATAGGGAGGACTCAGATCCAGCAGATCTAGCCTTGGAGGACGCAGATCTGGAGTGATAGGACGCAGATCTGAAGTGATAGGACTCAGATCCAGCAGATCTGGGCAGCTAGGACGCAGATCCAGTCAGGGAGGACGCTGATCTGATGAGCAGGGTCTTTGTGTGAGGGTTTGGCAGCGTTTTTCAGTGTTTCCAGCCCTGAGGAGTGGTCATCTCATCTGGAGGATTTGTGGCCAGCGTTTCATCTGTTTTCTGCGCTGTCACTAGCAGAGACAGCGTTTTCACTTGTGAGGGCTGACTGGTGGTGGAGCATCACTTTCACATTTTCTGGGGTTTGTCTCGAGGATTGAGATCAGCCATCTTCCTAGTTTCCAGCTCATAGTTCCAGTGCATTCCAGCAGCAGTTCTTCATAGCAGTTCTTCAGCCAGCTAGGACGCTGTCCTTATTTGCAGCCATTATTTGTTCGTGCTAAACCCTACTTGCGCCCATAGGGCAAGGATAGTGCACCATTTCGATTATCTTCGTACTCCTATCTATGTGTTCTGAGATTAATAAAATGGCTTAGTGTTCTGGCATTCTATGTGTACTTGTTCCATCAGCAGTTCTTCATAGCAGTTCTTCAGCCAGCTAGGACGCTGTCCTTATTTGCAGCCATTATTTGTTCTGAGAGGGTCTCCACTTGCCTAGGGCAAGGATAGGTGCACTCATTCTGATTATCTTGTACTCTTATCTATGTGTTCTGAGATTAATAAAATGGCTTAGTATTCTGGCATTCTATGTGTACTTGTTCCATTATCTGGTTCCAGCATTTTGTTTTATATATCTGTCTGGCATATTTCTGTGGATTACTGGTTATTTCCCTTTGGGGATATTACAGTGGTATCAGAGCATAGATCTGGCTCAGCCTGTGGTGCTAGCAGTCTATGACGCCCGGGGATAATCCCTACATCTATCGGAAGGAACGCAGAGAAGCTGAGAGTAGGGGGAAGTTTCCTTTCGGGGGAAGTGATTCTGATCAGGAGCCACCTGAGACAGATTCAGAGGCAGAGCAGCCTGAGAAGGGCTCAGAGCAGCGTAACCCAATGGCAGATGATGATGTGAGGTTTAGAGAGGCGGTCATCCGTCACAAGCAGGAAACGTCACAGAGGATGCAGGAGACGTCACAGAGGCTCTTGGCCATGGAGATCAGTCAGAGAGAACTCCCTAGAGTTCTTCAGATCGGTGAGGGATCGGGTGTGTCTCGCCACGTACCAGTACACGATGCTATCCCCATTGTGACAGCTCAGCGATCCACTATGCCCACATTCTTGCCAGAAGACACAGGGATAGGAGTGCGGGGAGGTGCACAGAGGGATAATCCAGCACCCACACGTCCTACCATGCCTACCTTCCTGGTAGAGGACGAGGGGTCGACAACACCGAGAGAGTTGAGTCCAGCTCGATGGGCAGCCGTTTTTGCAGAATGGCAGGCCTTAGGACAGGCATTCATGGATACTCTCCCCTTCGAGCGCTATCTCCAGTTTCAGTACGGCATCAAACCCCATGATCAGCACCAGCACAAGGGGCACGGATACCACCGTGATGACCACCATGCGGCTAGTAGATTCCATTTACCTATGTTTGATGGTTCATCAAAGAACTCGGCAAAGTCCTGGGTGGAGAAGCTGGATATCTATTTTCAGCTTAACCAGATGTCGGAGACGGAGGCCATTAAGATGGCTACATTGCATTTAGAGGGTGAGGCTCAGGACTGGTGGTTTCATGGGATGGCGACACTCGGGCATTCCACAGTGACAACCTATGCCGAGTTTACCAGGAGGGTGGTAGAGCGTTTTGACAGGAGGGATCCGGAGCAACATTTTGTTGAGTTGACCAAGCTCAAACAGACTGGGAGTGCGGAGGCATACATTTCAGATTTCTTGAGGGTTTCAGTGATGGTACCTGACTTATCGACAGCTCGGATGGTCTATATGTTTGTGGAGGGGCTGTCAGAGCCACTTCGTGGCCTAGTCCGATCAAACAAACCGGCTACACTGTAGGATGCCATCAGTAGGACTCGAGACTTACAGGATGTCTTGCCCAGGACTCGGCCACCTTATCCCCAGAGACAGGCTTTCCAGCCTAAGGGTAAGGACACGAGGGCTCCGCCGCCCAAGGCAAATCCGAGACGAGGGCAGATTGATGATGAGGCCAGGAGAGAGCTGAGGCGGAAGCGATTATGCTTCACTTGCCAGGAGTCGTGGGCACCGGAACACAAATGTGCGGCAGGGAAGGCACATTTCATAGAGGTCTTCTCCGAGAGCAGCGGAGAAGAGGATGAGGAGGATGATGAGGAGGCAGGAGGATGTTATGCAGCACAGAGCACCTTACCACCTCCACCACCCGCGACAGGTGCGGCATCATTTGCACCTACTGGGGGAGCCCTAGCAGCATTGCGAGGAGTCCCCAAGTATTTGACTTTGCGCGTACGAGGGACAGTGCGCGGACAGCGAGTTTCAGTCTTAGTCGATAGTGGGGCCACCCACAACTTCATTGATGCCCAGATGGTTGAGCGGAGAGGCATACCGACGGAGGGCTTTGATGGGTTTTCTGTTTTGGTACCAGGAGATCAGACCATGGCATGTGCTCGATATGTACCCGAATTATCAGTGACGATGGGCACTTATACATTGACCGATCACTTCTTTGTGGTGGACATCCCAGACACCAATGTGATATTGGGAGTTCAGTGGCTTATTACTCTGGGGAAGGTCACGACGGATTGGAAGGCCCTAGAGATGGAGTGGGATGATCCCAAGACGGGGAAGCATGAGAAGATATGAGGGCAGAACACATATCCACCCCAGACAGTATCGGCACACAGCATGGAGGCGACTTTCCGCAAGGGGGATATAGAGTGGGCAGTAGAGTTGCGGGCTTCAGAGGCAGTGGATACAGGGCGGACGGTGCACCCTGATCTGCAGTCTATTCTCGATAGATATGCGGTAGTTTTTGGGGACATTCCGCCAGGACAGCCACCGGATCGGGGGTTTGAGCACACGATCGAGCTTGAGCAGGGGATACAGGCTGTGATTACCACACCGTATAGGCATCCCAAGGCCTATCGGGATGAGATAGAGCGAGCCATTCAGGAGTTGCTGGCCCTTGGTCACATTCGGCCTAGCACTAGCCCTTTTGCTTCTTCAGTAGTACTGGTGAAGAAGAAGGACGGCACATTACGCATGTGCATTGACTACAGGGCTCTGAACAAGAAGACCCTGAAGAATAGGTACCCCATTCCCAGGATCGACGAGCTGATGGATGAGTTGAGAGGAGCACGGTTCTTCTCAAAGATTGATTTGAGATCCGGGTACCATCAGATACGCGTGAGGGAACAAGACATTCCCAAGACCGCTTTCAGGTGCCATTATGGGCACTTTGAGTTTCTGGTCATGCCATTTGGGTTGACCAATGCACCTGCTACTTTCCAGTCTTGTATGAACCACATTTTCAGGGATCATCTGAGAAAATTTGTGCTGGTTTTCTTTGATGACATCCTCATATACAGCAGGACTTGGGAGGAGCATCTCCAGCATATTGAGACGGTCTTGCACATTTTGGAGGAGCAGCAGTTCTATGCCAAGCTCTCCAAGTGTGAGTTTGGGTTGACAGAGATGCTGTATCTGGGACACATTATAGGAGTGGACGGAGTGAGAGTCCATGAGGAGAAAATCCGGGCTATCAGGGACTGGCCAGAGCCACGGAATGTGACAGAGCTTCGAGGATTTATTGGTATTTGCACCTACTACAGGAAGTTCGTCAAGGGCTTCTCTCAGCTTGCTGCACCCCTCACGGATCTGACGAGGAAGGGGGCATTCAGTTGGTCGGACACAGCCCAGCGAGCTTTTGACAAGCTCAAGGAGGTAATGAGCAGTTGTCCCGTATTAGCATTGCCAGATTTTACGCAGCCCTTTGTCCTAGAGTGCGATGCATCAGGAGAGGGGATTGGTGCAGTTTTGATGCAGGAGGGTCATCCGATTGCTTTCGAGAGCCGGAAGCTCCTTCCACACGAGAGGCTATATCCCATATACGACAAGGAGATGCTGGCCATCATGCATGCATTGGCCAAATTTCGGCAGTACCTGGTAGGTGGCAGATTCAGGGTGAGGACAGATCATAACAGCCTGAGGTACTTTCTGGAGCAGAAGCAGTTGCAGGAGAGGCAGCAGAAGTGGATCAGCAAGATCCAGGCTTACGACTTTGACATAGAGTATGTCAAGGGGAAGAATAACGTGGTAGCTGATGCCCTTTCCCGTAGACCGGCCACGTTGTCACTCATGAGCTTGGACGCTGACTGGAAGGCTCGACTACTGGTTGAGTACTCCAAGGATAGATTTGCATGCGAGGTTTTGGATGGGCAGGTAGCGGATAGCAGATACAAGGTGGCCGATGAGGTCATCTGTCTGGATCATGGCCCCGAGGGATCTCGGCTCAAGAAGAAACTCCGGAGCTTCACATGATGGGCCATGGGGGTTCACGAAGCATGGGGCCATCAGGAGGGTGGAAGGGCCTCGAGGAGGACGTGCTCCGGCATGTCAGGGAGTGCGAGGTTTGCCTGACGAACGGCGGAAGTGATCTGCCGGGGTTGTTGCGGCCTCTTCCCATTCCGGAGAAGTGGGAGAACATTCGATGGACTTCGTACGGGGTTGCCGCCCGGTGCGGGGCAAGGATTACCTTCGTGGTGGTTGATGAGGCGCGAAGTATGCTCACTTACATCATTCCACATCACAACCTGAGGAGGGATTTTCCAGTGCATAGTCTACAGACCATTGTCAGCCCAGCTGAGAGACAGCCGGACGGGTGGGGAGCTCTTAGACAGTGAGACGGGAGTCGTGCAGAGCACTAGTTATCATCCACAGACGGACGGGCAGACTGAGATAGTTAACAAGTGGCTGGAGGGCTACTTGCGTAACTACGTCAGTGGGCAGCAGAGAGCATGGCTGAAATGGCTACATTTGGGCGAGTACTGCTACAACACAACCCACCATATGTCCATCGGTATGACACCTTTCTATGCTTTGTATGGATATCATTCCATATCTTTTGTGGACATGATGTTTGGTGTTAGCAGGGCTCCGCGAGCCAAGTTATGGATCCAAGAGAGCCAAGACATCCTCCGGGCTCTCAAGGACAACATAGCCACAGCACAGAATCAACAGAAGTTGTATGTTGATAAGGGTCGGGTGGAGAGACACTTTGAGGTAGGGGACCTGGTCTACCTACGGCTACAGCCATACCGACAGTCTTCGCTCAAGCAGAAGGGGGCGGAGAAGCTAAAGCCTCGTTTTTATGGACCATACAGGGTGATACGCAGGATCGGGCAGGTTGCATATGAGTTGGAGCTGCCCCAAGGCAGCCGGATTCATAACATCTTTCATGTATCATGCCTGAAAAAGGCACTGGGCCAGCATGTGAGAGTCACCGAGGAGCTGCCGCCTACAGATGATGAGGGGAATCTGGTGTTACAGCCGGAGGCTATTATCGACACTAGGGAGAGGCAACTGCGGAGCAGGAAAATCAGAGAATTCTTGGTGAGATGGAAGAATTTGCCGGAGGAGGATGCCACTTGGGAGGATGAGAGGATCTTACAGCATCCAGCACTTCAGTTGCTTGAGGACAAGCAACATTTTGCCGGGGGAGACTGTAATATTCCCAATTAGCTTTGCTAATTGGAATATTTCATTTTTGTTTAATTTGGCAGCTTTAGCTAGAAATAATAAATAAAGTGAGAAATAAGAGGGGTTACCTCACTTTAGTCACCTCACTTTATAAATAAAGTGTTTTTCCTAGTTGATTGACGTTATAACTTAGAGAGGGGGCCTTGGGGGTCCACATGAGTATGAAGGGGAGGCATCAGGCTGACCCAAGGTTAACTGCGCAGGCCAAGGAGAGTGAAGGACGCAGTCAAGGTTTTGGAGGGAGTTTAGCACTATAAAAGGTGGGGTTCTCACCTCATTTTGGCATGCATGATTTGATAATGATATTGAGAGCTAGACTTCTGTCTGCTTCAGCACGCCGGTTGTTTAGTCGGTCTGCAGCACTGTTTAGTGCAACCGAGTGTCTCCGTTCGGAAATCTCACCCTTAGCCTCGGTTGTTAAGAAGCTAGTAGAAGATGAAGATATGGCTGATTTGTTAATGTGAAGCTTGCTGCCTTACTTTGATTGATTTGTGACTCATTGCATCTCCTTGGAGAGACTCAAGCACTTCAGTCAAGAAGTTATCAACAATTTTCGAAACCCAAATTTTAGAAGATATTATTTTTAATACCAAAATACTATAATACTATAAAATATAGGTGCAATAAACTATTATTTTGATCAACAAGACTCTAAATAAGCATTAATTTGCATCCATTTATATAATTAGTTAAACTAAATTATATAGTTGATAATAGGATAGTAGAATATATTATAGGGTACTTTCAGAATGAAATACATTTTGTTCATTCATTGGAAAGCTTCACAAACCACTGTGATAATAGAGTTCTCAGCGCTAATACAATTATTTTGTCGATCTGTGCATATATTTCTCAATATCCCCTTCCCATATGGGAAAGGAGTGGACTAGTCACTTACCTCACAAGGTCCTTATGGAGTTGTTGTTCCAGGCCACACGTGCACACCATTTTACCAACAAGACAATTTAGTAGACAACTCGACAAGGCCTTGGAGCTGGGTGCCCCCAAATCCACACAGCCAACCATCCATCAGGAGAATTTTTCCATGCCTGGATGTTAGGAGAGCTTGCTCAAATTTGGGCTTCCCACAAGGATCATACTGTAGAGCCCTATCAGTCCCAGACACACTCCAAAGGACATCATCCACTAGTCCAAAAAAAATTTTGCGGTCATTGAGGACTCTAGCAGGGAGACCCCCCTTGATCTAATTGCTCGTCCTCACCTGTCAGCACTAGCATACCATGACTAGTTCAAACTAAAGTTCCTTTGGTCCTCAGATATCATACATATTATCTTTTTCTTGTAATTACTTTATCTCCACTCCGAGTCATGTACTTTCTTATCTTCTCTTGTTGTTCTGCTTCTAGCACAATTAAAAATCTGTTTTGATATGATTTTTAGCATCTTTATAGTCCACACTTCCACACTTCCACATTGTATTTTGGCTAGTGATGTACTCTTATAATCCCATTGACCTAACATTTTCCCCAAGGAAAACCTTGTGGGGAAACCCAAGAGATGCTTCCTCATGTTTGTGGATGGCATCCCTAGTAACCCTGTTCGCTAAAGTCATAGACTAGTGTGCCTAACCAGGAGGGTTGAACTAGGCAGATGCCCAACAACATGAAAAAAAACCAGTTGAGCTAACCCTTGGTCTTCCCATTGACATACTCCTTTGATCATTTGCTGGACATTAATAAACTTATATTATCAAACTTTGGTTTTTACAAATACTGCAACAAAAAAGGTGGTTTGACAAACAATGCAACAAATCAGAACTCATATTTTAATAATTTAGACGATAAGAGGTATTCCAAAAATCATTGACAAAGACAGCCATGCTTTTATCTAGATTTGCATTTGAAAAAATTGTCAACTTATCTGTTATATTGTCAACTTGAAATGTGAAATCCAGATATGAAAACTAGATATGAAAGTATTTCAAAAATCATCTCTTGGGTATTAAAATAAGAATGGAGCTGTACAGGATGGCATCAAGGCCAATGAGAAAAATTACAATTAATT